>RQTK01000309.1:483644-494160 GCA_003991915.1 Elysia chlorotica
TCCCTCACACATGCTATAAAAACCCTCCCTCTTCATCACATACAGTATCTTTCCCTCTCTCTCCACACACACACACACACACACGCTCTATATTACCCCCTTCCATCTCTAGCTACATACACCTTCACGCATTGAAATAACAAGCCAGGTAGAGCAGAGCAAAAAAAGCAAAAAAAAAAAATGGCCAGGCGCCACACAGCAGGAAACCTTCGGTACCGGCGGTAGCAGCAACAGCAATAACACCACTACCACTACCACAACCACCACCTCCAACACTACCACTACGACCACCTCCACTACCACCACCTACACCTGTCGGTTCTTTTCCTGATCTACTTTTTACATGTATTTCTTTTTTTCTTTTAATTTCGCAGCGTTTACCGCCGCCTCATCCAGGTTATTTATCCTTTCCCTAATAGTGGGAGGAAGGGGAGAAGAAGCATCAGGTGAGCACACGGTGAGCCAAAATGTGAAGCTTTGAGCTCAGACCAGACCAGGATCGTGTCTGAGCAGTGAGCACCTAGCTAGCTTACTAGCTGGTTATTTCACCGAGCAATCTGAGAGCTAGAGAGAAGAGAGTGAGTGTGTTTGTGTGTGTGTGTGTGTGAGGGAGAAATAAAAAGAAAGAGAGAGGGATAATGAGAGAGGAGACAGAGAGAGGAAGATAAAGAGAGGGAGATAGAGAGAGGAGACAGAGAGAGAGACAGAGAGAGAGAGAGAGAGAGAGAGAGAGAGAGAGAGAGAGAGAGAGAGAGAGAGAGAGAGAGAGAGAGAGAGAGAGAGAGAGAGAGGGGGAAGAAAGAGAGTGAGTGGAGAGAAGAGGAGGAAGAGAGAGTGAAAGAAATGGGAGGTAAAAAAGAAAGTGAGGAAGAGATCGATAAACGGACGTTCGAAGGAGTGATACTGATAGACAGAGAGAAAAAGGGGAAGGACAGATAAATGAGAAAGTCAAAAAAGAGAAATTAGAGAAACCTAGAGTTACATACCAATCTATTACTTGGCACACGTTGAGTGTTTACAGAATACAAATTATATCCACTGAACGTATTTTTTCCTTTTTCCCTTCGTTCTCAAACAAGGAAAATTTGTTGGATAACACACAGGAAGCAATACAAATAAAACAAATATGAACCAGCATATACAAGAAAATCGTAGACAGAAAAAAGACACAAAGTCTTGATTTTCTGTTTTTCTTTTTCGTAAACGGAAGGAGAAAATGCGTTGTTTCTTCTGGGACGATAGGATCAAGCATATAATGGACAATATAAATTAATTGCCTGTTTGGTTCTTGAAGCTTGAAGCATAGAAAAAAAAAACAACTAAAGGCAAAACGAAAAACAGTGAATTTAGGAACGATAACATTTTGTTATCTTTTGAAGTTCAAGCAAGGACAAGAGCACTAAGGAAGCAAAGAGATGTAGATGTATCAATTCAAATTTCCATTTTAAATTCCTTCTTTAAAGTTGGGTGGGGAGGGGGGGGGGGTTAAAGTGGTAGAGCGTTGGTCTCCTCACTCCTGATCGGAGACTCCACAGTTCGAAACCAACGGTCGATCAAAAACTAATTCGATTTTGTCCCCTAATGGTTAGGTCAGTGTCAGTATAATGTGACCGTATGAAACAGGAGTTAGCATGGTATCCCCGTCCTGTTTCATGTGTGGCAACACATAAAATTGTAAACGTGAGACATGGGGCCCGTCCGCAATATTATAACCTATGTAGTATTGACATAGGACATTGAGCAAACAACTCAGCTCAACTGTAATTGAAGTTCCAACAAGAATCGTCTACGAATACGGGGGACCCCAGCTGAGATTTAATCGTCGAACCTCCTGTGCGCCGGTCTAGGGCACTACTGACTGCGCTACCTTGCCCCTAAGACGTTTGTTTGTTTGTTTTGTAGCTTGACGCCCAACGTCAGCATTATAAATATAGACTTCATCGTCGACGAGCCCTAAGACTTACGTCTGAAAATTGTATGTGTTGCCACACACGAGACAGAGCAAGGAGACCTGGACTCCAGTCTCAGCTGGTCACAAAAATTACACCAAACCAACCAGTAAAGGAATAAATTGGACAAATTAATTTTTGAACCGAACGTGGGATTCCGGTCAGAAGACAAACGTCCTACCACCTGCACCGGACTTTCATAAAGGGGCGCTTCAAATTTTTAAACATTATATTTGGAAACAAAACAAAACAAGGAAAAGAAAAACATTACACACACACACACAGAGGTGCCCCATTAAATTATAATTGGTAATATTTCAATTTAATAACACTTCAATTTATTTGGACTCAAACACATGTAGAAATGGCCCGCAATTAAACATGGCATTAGCTTTGTATCAATAAATAAAAAAAAAAACAAAAACAACCCACACACACATAAAAAACAAACAATGGAGTTCGTAGAGACTAATGGGCTGGCCCATGACATGTTTCCGAATAATAAATCAACAATCTAATTAGGGACGTTTAGGAGATAAAACAAGATTTTTACATGTATGTAGATAAAGTTTTTAATGAAGGCGCCTCTTTTTAGCAACAAGGCCAGTGTAGAAGCCACTAAACCTTGGAATTAAAAATTCAGGAGATTGTATTTGCAACACTTGCAACCCTCTTCCTTTCTTAACCTCCCAATTAGAAAGGCAACACAAATATAAATAAATAAATGAAAAAAAAAGTAAAGGATGCAATGGTCCAATAGTCTAAACAAACTCCCACCTCTCTCTGTCTCTCTCTTTAACTTTCTGTCTGCTTGTGTGTGCATCCTTTTATCTCTCTCCCTACCTCTCTCTATGAACCATTCTGTCTGTCTGTCTGTCTGTCCGTCTGTCTCTCTCTCTCTCTCTCTCTCTCTCTCTCTCTCTCTCTCTCTCTCTCTCTCTCTCTCCGTCTCTCTCTCTGCCTTTATCCCTCAAGTCTGCACCCTCCTGTCTCTGTCTCTCTCTCTCTCTCTCTCTCTCTCTCTCTCTCTCTCTCTCTCTCTCTCTCTCTCTCTCTCTCTCTCTCTCTCTCTCTAACCTTCTGTGGCTCCTTCTATCTCGCTCGCCCCCTCCCTTGGTCTCTCTCTCTCTCTCTGTCTCTCTAACCTTCTGTCTATGTCTCATTTTACTTCCGCCCTTCTTCCTCCCCACCTCTCTGTCGCTCACTCTCCCTCCTTCTCTCTATACCTCCTGCCCTAGTCCCCACCTTACAAAATTAGTTCACCGACTTAAACCAGCGACCACCCACTATCACTAAAATCAGTCAGCGACGAGTCTTACTGTTTTAATGACAAGCCACATATTAATTACAATATCATAATAAATTACACGCACAACTATATATACCAAGGCTTTAAATGAAAGAGTGAGTTCGAATGTATTGTAATCAATCCACCATACACCTGTATCATTTGAACATGTATCACATCTCTACTACTATTAAAACCTACTGACGGCGGACATGGCTGTATTGTTTCAGCTTTTTCATGGTCATATAAGGCATCCCTGTAACTGCCAATGCTAACTTAGTTCTGTGCTAGGCTTAGCGATCTACACAACAATAACGGGTGACGTAATCAAGTCCGTCGGCATAGGATTTTCTGATCGCTCATTGGCTCCTTTAGTCTTGTATAGACATTTGATTGGACGTCGTTGCCTATTCCTCTACCAATCGTTCTGATATTCATTATCGGGTCCGAAATCGCAAGGCATCTACATGTATTATACATCTCTACTGCTATTAAACCTACTACCGGCGTATTGTTTAAGCCTTTTTTCGGTCTTTGTTCATTTAAGGCATGCATCACTGTGGGCGCTACCGCTTGCGCTAACTTATTTTTAGTGATACGATAGGTTGAGGCTCGTTCCTGTAATTCATTGTAGATGACTGTGCAGTTTACGTCATCGTTTCCGAACGCGGTGAGTATGGACTGGCTAGGAGGATGAGTACTGTTCCTGTGTGAGTCACAGCAATGTTGAGTATGAGTAATACAATAGCGCGTGCAGATTCCTACCGAAGGGCTGGCGGGTCGAAGATCACACCTGGCGCTAACGGAACAGGGTCTGCCTGGTCGGTTTATCTTGCCTGCCTGCGCCATCCACTCATCTTCGCTGAAGATGTATGTGTATATATACATATATATATACCTCCAGCTACCACATAATAGAATGATAAGGAACAGAAAAAACAAGGGGCTTCATTAGGTGGTCCCCAGGAACATAAAATCCGGTATTTTTAGAAAAAGAGATAGATAGACAGATAGAATGACATCTACATAATACGTTTGACATTTTTATGTGCTGCCACAAATAAGACAGGGCGGGGATACCATGACTCATGTCTCAGCCGGCCACATTATACTGAGAGAGTGAGATAGAGAGAGAGAGATCAAACTCGAATGGCGAACAATTAAGATCTAATACTGACAAGGTAAAGATTACACATGTTCCCTATCTTCCCCAATAACACACCCCTTACACTATCCACAATTCCAACATATATTGTTCTGAACACTCCTCAATCTTTTAGAACTAAATCTACATGAAACCCCTACATACTTATTTCTACCATTGGAAAATGAAAAGGTGGCTTGTCGGATTGGGTTGGGTTGAATTGATTTCCTAACGTCCAACGTCAGCATAGACTATAATGTGGACAGGCCTCAAGACTAAAGTCTGATATTTTTTGTGCTGCCACACAAGAGACAGGGCGGGAGAAGGTTCTGTCGGATACTGATGGACACCGTCAATACAGTCATGTACTGTACATGATAGTCTGACACAACCACAACACGCCACACAGGGATAATTTGACACATCTACAACACACCGTACAGGGATAATCTGACAGTCACAACACAGCACAGTGATAATTTGACACAACCACAGCACAGTACAGGGATAATTTGACACAGCCACAGCACAGTACAGGGATAATCTGACAGTCACAACACAGCACAGTGATAATTTGACACAACCGCAACACACAATACAGGGATAATTTGACACGACCACAAAACACCGTACAGGGATAATTTGACACGACCACAAAACACTGTACAGGGATAATTTGACACGACCACAAAGGATAATTTGACACAGCCACAACACACATCACAGTGATAATTTGACACAACCGCAACACACAATACAGGGATAATTTGACACAACCACAACACACAGCACAGTGATAACTTGACACAACCACAAAACACCGTACATGGATAATTTGACAGAACCACAAAACACCGTACAGGGATAATTTGACACAACAACAAAACACCGTACAGGGGTAATTTAACACAACCACAAAACACCGTACATGGATAATTTGACACAACCACAAAACACCGTACATGGATAATTTGAGGCGACCACAAAACACCATACAGGGATAACCGGACAAAGCCACAACTACACATAGGAATAATAAGACACGGACACACTACACAGGGATAACCAAACACAGCCACAATACAGAGATTATCTGACAAAGCCCCAACACACAGGTATTTACAATCCGACAGGGCCATAACACACAAAAGGATAATCCAACACAGCCACAGCAGGCAAGAATAATCTGACACAGGCACAACACACACACACACACACACACACAAGGATAATCTCGCAACGCTACAACACATACAGGTATAATCAGACATGGAACCATCAACACACACACTGATAACCCGACACAGCCATAACACATACAGAGATAACTCGGCACAGTCACATAACACAGGGGTAATCCTAACCAGCTATAACACACAGGGATAATCCAACACAGCCATAACACATACATAGATAATCCGACACAGTCACAACACACAGGGATAATCCAACACAGCCATAACCCACAGGGCTAATCTGACACAGCCATAACACACAGGGGTAATCTGACACAGCCACAACACACAGGGGTAATCTGACACAGCCACAGCACACAGAGGTAATCTGACATAGCCATTACACACAGGGGTAATACACACAGGGGTAATCTGACACAGTCACAACACACAGTGGTAGTCTGACACAGCCATAACACACAGGGGTAGTCTGACACAGCCACAACACACAGGGATAATCCAACACAGCCATAACCCACACGGCTATTCTGACACAGCCATAACATACAGGGGTAATCCAACACAGACAGGGCTATTCTGACACAGCCATAACACACAGGGGTAATCTGACACAGCCATAACACACAGGGGTAATCTGACACAGCCATAACACACAGGGGTAATCTGACACAGTCATAACACACAGGGGTAATCTGACACAGCCACAACACACAGGGGTAGTCAGGCACAGCCACAACACACAGAGGTAATCTGACATAACGACAACACACAAAGGTAATCTGACACACCCTTAACATACAGAGCCAATCTGACACAGCCACAACACACAGGGCTAATCTAACACAGCCACAACACAAACAGGTATAATCCGATACGGTCATATTACACAAAAGGATGACCCGACACAGTCACAACACACAGAAATAATATGACACAGGTACAACACATACAGGTACATGTATAATCCGACCTGGACCAATCATACCAAAGGCCATAATGTACAGGGGTAATATGACACAGACATAACAGAAACAAGAAAATAACAATTTGACACAACACACTCACAACGATTATCTGACACATTCATACACACACACCCACACACACACACAAGTAAAATTCGAGAGAGCAGTCAGAGCACCGTCGCATAGACGTACACAAACAGCGGGAATTTTAGAGAGTCGTTACGTTAACAAACAGGGACAATCTGACGGAGCCCAAACACATTTACTTAAAAAAACAACAACAACATAATATATATTTGTCTCTGTCTTTCTCTGTGTCCATATCTCTCTCCTCTCTCTCTCTCTCTCTCTCTCTCTCTCTCTCTCTCTCCCTCTCTCTCTCTTTCTCTTTCTCCAAATGGAGCATGTTCTATTTTGTAACAATTTAAGAAATAAAAAGAATCAGCAACAACATCAGTCTCTATACACATAGTCCACATAAGTTATATATTCTATAACATTACAGGTACGTGCACGCCTTTTCGTTCGTTCATTGAAATTTACATGCATATTACTACAGGTATTTTCCAACCTCATGTCCCATTCTTCACGTACGTACGTGCCTACTGAACAAGAGCGTTACCGGTATATGTACATGTAATGCAGCCTCTAAATTAGGCATTGCGATCCACGCGATGTTAACGGATAACATAATCACGACCCTTAGGCATGGAAATAAAAGGGGTAAGAGGGGGGGGGGGGTCCTGATCGCTCATTGGTAGTAGTTGTAGTTGAGTTGGTTTAACGTCCAGTATCAGCACTATATAGGCTATATTGTGGAAGGGACCCAAGACTGACGTCTGACAATTTTATGTGCTGCACACACGAGACAGGACGAGGACTCTACGACTTCTGTCACAGCCAGTCACATTAAACTGACACCGACCCAACCAGTAGAGGGCTAAATCCCCAAGGCTCGCGACGGGAGGGTGTGGGAGCTGGCTCAAGTTGTAGAGCGTTGATCTCCAGATCTGAAGATCCTCGGTTCGAATCCTACTGTCGGCAAATTCATTTCTCCGCTTTCGTCCCCTGTAAATGGTTGGGTTGGTGTCAGTATAATGTGACCAGCTGAGACTTAGTGACAGGAGTCATGGTATCCCCGATCTGCCTCGTGTGTGGCAGCACATAAAGTTGTCCTTGTCAGACGTCAGTGTTGGGGCTCGTCTACAATATAGCCTAAATTGCGCTGGCGTTCGACGTTAAACCAACTCAACTCAACCCTGTCTCATGTGTGGCAGCACATAAA
Organism: Elysia chlorotica; assembly: GCA_003991915.1. Taxonomy (NCBI): domain Eukaryota; kingdom Metazoa; phylum Mollusca; class Gastropoda; family Plakobranchidae; genus Elysia; species Elysia chlorotica. Next base: position 491,472 of record RQTK01000309.1, read on the forward strand.
ATTGAAAATGTCAGACGTCAGTCTTGGGGCTCGTCTACAATAAAGCCTAAATAGTGCTGACGTTGGACGTTAACCATGGAGTACTTCTCGTAATATAGTAAGCTATGACGTTCACCCAATTCAACTCAACTTTTTCGCAATGGGTCCCAATATCGCAAGGCCCCTATTACCAGTACATGAACTGCAGCCTCTATTGTTGACACCATACCGCACGAAGCGCACCGGATTGAGATGACCGCGACACAGTGCGTACGGTGCGATGAGGTACGGCACGGCATATGTAAACAAACACAAGTGTCTTCCGTCCCGTCCGTCTGTCCAACTAGCATGTTGCCTGTGACACATGTGTTGTGTGTTGGCACGCACATTACGTCATGCACGCTATCATGAGTCTAATGCTTAACGTTTGTTGGTGTAAGATGTCGGTGGGCTAGTCTATACATATATATGTACATGATCTTGGCCAAAGGAAACAGTAAAGGGCCACCAAAGAGTTCAAAAAGAGTAGAACTAAGAGCGCTTTTCTTTAACCCTTTTTGGGTTTAACGTGTCATAGGTTCTCTGTTGATGTTGTTGTTGTTGTTGTTGTTGTTGTTGTTGTTGCTGCTGGGTTGGTTTAAAGTCCAACGTCATCACTATATAGGCTATAATGTGGACGGGCCCCAAGACTGACGTCTGAAAATTGTATGTGCTGTCACACACGATACAGAGCAGGGATGTCATGACCCCTGTCTCAGCTAGTCACATTAACCTGACACCGACAATAGGGAGCGAAATCGCCAGTGCTCGAATCCGGACCTTTTGCATTGGAAGCCGATGTTCCACCCCAGGACCACCGCCTTCCCTCCCCCTAGGTTCCCAACCAATCATCATCTCTACACTGCAATAACATAGGTGATATTGTGATCAAGTCCCAAGACTAAAATCTGACAATTTTAGGTACTGCCACAAAGAGACAGTCCGGGGAGACCTGGACTCCCTCACTTATCCAGTCCTTAGTCCATAGCACTAGATTCTACAGGCTGAAGTAACTGGCGCGTTCAGTCTCCGGAGGTGGACAGAACTTCCCCTGATACATGTAGTATGTAAACGCTTATAATAGTACACGTATACACCGTACATGCGTGATTCATCTGGTCATCACTGCGTAAGCAAGGGTAACGAGGTGACCGTCACCTGTCCAAACAAGCCCCCGCCTCCAATCCTCATGTCAACAGCAAGACCCCCCCCTTTCCCAACCTATCAACACACACGCATACTCATTTTTTCACCCTTCACACATATGTATGCACCCTTCCTCCTTGATCCTTCTATCATACGATAATTATGTTCTCGCCCCAATCTTTCTCCTCTCTCTCTCTCTCTCTCTCTCTCTCTCTCTCTCTCTCTTCCATCCTCCCCCAAATATGTTCTTTCTGAATCTCTCTCCCTCCCTCCTGGTATGTTCTCTCTCTCTCTCTCTCATACCCTCCCAAAAATGTTCTTTCACCCTCCCTTCCTCCACCGATACTTTTTTCTCTGTATCTCCCCATCGCCCTGTCCACCAGATCTTTAGGTCCTGTCAGCTGGTTGTCCGAGATTCAGCGCTATCGGCCGCACCATCACATTCACAGACATGTACTAGAGACAGGCCGCGCCAGGTCACACAGCACTGGACACTGGATAGCCCGCCTCTCTGCAGGTCTCAGCCATGCACCTCTGTTCTAGACGGCTATGTCTCAGCCCTGGAGGTGACCCAAGGAACGGCGCTACCAGTACATGATGCATGTACCACTGGTCATCACTGGTTAGTGGTTAGTGCACTTTGTCGTATAGGATTACCTATGGGAACCTAGGAGACTAAGTAACCCTGAGAGAGAGAGAGAGAGAGAGAGAGAGAGGTAGAGAGAGAGAAAGAGAGAGAGGGAGAGAGAAAGAGAGAGATAGTCTATACAGAACAATGGTCAGTGCACTCAAGGCTGAGAAAGGGATACAGTGTTCATTTTCGTTTGTTTTTAATAATATTTAATATGTTTGATACGCTGAGATGGCCACCAAATTCGTCTTTTGCGTTCCTAAGAGACGTGAAACTCAGTGAGAGAGAAAGAGAGGTAGAGAGAGAGGCACACACAGAGGGAGAGAAAGAGAGATAGAATATATCCGCACAAGTGCGATGGCCACAAAAAGATAACCTCCGTCAAACAGTCAATCTCCTCCTCTCACAGTAATTGGTTCAGATAATAATCCACAACTCACTCATATTTCGGCTTAGTCGTTTACTTCTTTTCGATGTCCTACACCAACGATTCAACTATACAACATTCCTCTGTAAGCCTGTGCTTCTTTTGCTGCTCAACATTTGTCCTCAAGGCAGTAATAACAATACCAATAACAAGTAGTAGTAGTAGTAGTAGTAGTAGTAGTAGTAGTAGTAGTAGTAGTAGTAGTAGTAGTAGTAGTTAGTAGTAGTAGTAGCAGCAGCAGCAGCAGTAGAGCAGCAGCAGCAGCAGGAGCAGCCGTATTGGTACAAATATTATACAAAAAATAATTAATGAAATATAGTAATCATTTGGCATGTGCACTTAGTAGTGAACGGCAGTGCTTTATTTACTGTTATTGGTATTGTTATTACTGCCTTGAGGACAAATGTTGAGCAGCAAAAGAAGCACAGGCTTACAGAGGAATGTTGTATAGTTGAATCGTTGGTGTA
>RQTK01000309.1:494170-513650 GCA_003991915.1 Elysia chlorotica
TAGTAGTAGTAGTAGTAGTAGTAGTAGTAGTAGTAGTAGTAGTAGTAGTAGTAGTAGCTACTACTACTACTACTACTACTAAGAACCTTTATGTTAGTGAACACCCCATAACTATGCGTAGTGAGTGAACTGTGTACGAAAATGATTTCCCGATACACCATTACTGTTACGATCACAGAGGTCTATTAATAGAAATATGTGGTTACAATGTACTAGTAAATCCTTGAAGAAAACATACCCAGAAGATAGCAATTTCATGCCAAGTTCCAGACAGTTTAAGCAAAATTCAGTCAGTCCTACTCTTGTATTTGTGTTCCAGTCTATGTGATACGGCCAATAAAGCGCTGAGGAGCACAGTATTTCCCCAAGACGTAGTACACAATTGTGTACAAGGCTGTTTCACAATCCAGAGGAACTGAACATGTTTATACATAAACGTAACATGTACACATTTATTATATATTCTCATAGATTATAGCGTGTTTACCAGTCAGACATTCCTTCTCGAAAAATAATCTGCGGTCTTCATATACATGATTGTTATAATAACAAGAACAACAACAACAATAGTTACTACTACTACTACTACTACTACTACTACTACTACTACTACTACTACTACTACTACTACTACTACTACTACTACTACTACTAATAATAATAATAAAGCAATAAATTCTAATGAAAAGGAAGAAACGCAACATTTAGATGTAGTTACAGATAAGGAATAATACTGGACGAGCGGAAACATGCGCAAGACGTAGAACACAACCGAGTACATCTACATGGTCGTTTCATAATCTAGAGAAACATTGCGGGTAAATCAAACAGTCACCAGTGAAACCCGCTTAATGTGAATCTTGTTGAAGATAAACTATGGCTTTATATAATATCTAACATTGTTTCTGGGTGGGTTTTTTTGGGAGAGGGGGCACAAGTTCTTTTTTTTTCCAGTATGGTTTAAGAATTTAGGATAGGGGATCTTGGGGTTACATAAACTTTTATGTCTTCTCAGAGAGGTTAAGCAGATTCCATTGAAAGTTTCCTTCCAAAATAATGTTTCGCCCACCAGTCTCTTCTCCTTCGGGTGCTAGATAACGTACGACCTACATCATACAAATCACAATACAGCCACATTCAGGAACTCACCTTTCTGAATCCGGGCTCTCTCTCGGGGGAATCCGTGCTACTCATTCTATCCTTATTCCAAACAGCCGGCATGGACGTGGCATTGTTAGGCGTATCTCCAATGGGCAGAAAGTCTGGCACCAGGTTGGCCGAGGACTTGGCGTTGACCATGGCCTCGTCAGAGGTGATGCTGTACTTGCGGACCACTTCTTTCTCCCTGAGGAGCGCAGAGGCCGACGGTTTGCGGCTCTGGAGGACACTGGCCGAGCTAGCGCTGCGAATGATGTTCGGCTTCCGCCCGGAACCAGACGAGGACGTCGAGGATGATGGGACTGCCAGTAAAAGCGTTGGACGCTCATGCGTTGATCCTGGGGAGGGCGAAGGCCCGTGCGGGGTGTTGGGGGCAGAGACCGCCTCAGACCTGGGGGATTTGGGCAGGTGGAGGCTGCTGGCTGCAGGCTCGCTCTCAGAAGCAGGGGCCTCGCTGGCGTTGTGGTACTCCTCCTCCCCGCCCGAGCTGAGAGCGTGGTCCTCCCCGCCTTCGTCCTCCCCCTGGGGCTGCTGTCCGGAGATGGCCGTGTCCGAGCGCGACCGGAGCTTGGCGTCCTCGTCTGTGAGCGCCAAGGTCTTGTCCAGCCCCATGGCCTCCATCTCCTCCTTGGAGAGAAGCGGCGCGCTGTGGGACTGCGGGCCCTCGATGCCCTGAGAAAAGTCGAGCATGTCCCGGGCGCGATGGCCGCTGGGGTCACTCTTGGATTTCTTTTTGGATGACTGGCCGTTCTTGCGGTCCGAGATGTCCACCCCGCTGTCCGTGACGGCACCGTCCACGACGTCTTGGTAGCTTGTGTCGTCCGACATTTCGCTGGCGAACTGGCTGTCGGCCAGCGACACCTGGCTGTGGAGCTTCTGCTCATCGTCTGTGTCAGCGGAGGCCTTGAGGGCCGAGAAGCCGTTGGTGTCCAGGGGTCCGGCCTCCTGGTGGGAGCTCTTCATGTGGGGCGGGTGCGTGATGAAACGGGCAGACGATTTCTGCGCCGTGGACTTCCCGGAATCGCTGCGCCGCTGGAACCTCTGCCTTGCCTGGTCGTCCGACTGCGAGCTGGAGAGACCGGAGACAGTGAGGTCTCCGCTCAGCCTGCCGCGGGTGTTCACCATGGTAATGCCGGACCGACGTTCGGGCGGGAACCGTTTCGGCGGTTTGGTCGCTGCCAGCTGTAAAAATTTTGAGTTCCGCGGGATGGGGTGGTAAATGTAAGTGCTGATGACCGGAGCAGCGTGGTCTCCGCTTTCGGCGATGCCTTCGTCCTCACCGGCGGGTTTCTCCGAGGCGGGTTTCGCCTTGAACAGATCCTCCTGGGACCTGACACTGTTGGTGTCGTCACTGTCCGGAGTTCTCTCCCTTGCCCCAGAGGCGTCGCTGTCTGGCGTTTTCTCTCGCGCGTCGTCTTGACACTCCGGGACGGAACGGAAGCTTTCCTCCGAGGACGTGGCTCGTGGGGACATAGCTCCTTCTCCGCCTCCTTCCGCGTCGTCCTGCTCAGTTTCTTCAGGCGTTTCGGGGATTTGCTCGTACATTCTCTCCATCGAGCGTCTATCCGGGCTCTTCCTAGGAGTGGCTACTCTCGACAGGGCGTGCAGATTGGGGGACGGAGGCGGCTGGGTCGGGCTGGTGGCCGGCTGGAGCTCTATAGTCCTGGAGACCACGACCACGTCGTTCCTACCACCAACATCCCCCTCAACCACCCCAGGCTGTTGCTGTTGCTGTTGCTGTTGTTCCTGCGTGCCGTGTTTGGAGTTCTTGTTCTTAAGTCGGTCGGTGAGGATCTTCAGGCTGCGGCTCCTGTCTCGGGACAAGCCTGACCTTGACTCGTCCGACACCGGGGAGCCGATGCGAGGCGAAGCGGTCGGCGACGTGCTGGCGGACACAGACTTGCCCTTGGTGCCGTGGGTCGTGCGGGACCTGCTGAACGTCTTCCAGTCTGTCTTCTTCAGGTTCATGATGTCCTCCATGATGGCCTTGATCTCCACCCTCCCGGGGTCGGTTTTAGAGCGCGGGCTGTCGGACCGAGACCCCGACCCGGCAAAGGGAGGCAACTTTGGTCGCGTTACCTTTGGTGAAAAAGAGCTCGACTGGGGAATGCTGGTTTTGTCCTCTTGTTGTTGGCTTTCCATGATTAGTTTCTATCTCTAACTTTCTTGTGGTTTTATAAAATTTTATAACAGGTTTTGATAGAGAACTATTCTGGTTACGTCTAATTCCTAGAAAATCACGTACGTATATATAGCTAAGTCTAAGTAGCCCAGGGCACCAAGGTTTAAATCACTTGAATCATATTCAGACCCCAATGCATACATTTTCCCTCCTAAATTTGTTCAAAACATGTTTCACCCGATCTCCAAGTATGTTTCAACAGCAAATGCCATTGTTCAATAAAGCTTGATCTAAATCAACACCTGTGGACCAAGGAAAAAATAGTTTGTTAATAAAATTTGGCACATCGATAACAAATTTTAAATGTAATAACCATATTCATCGAATATCTCGTGTGCATATATATATGGTTGTGTGGATAAAGGAGAAGCCATTGTGGCTATAAATTTTCTTGAAATCACCTATAATTTGGTACCTATGTTATTTTCCTATTTTTAGCCCAGACTGCCAGGATATCATAGGGCAGTATAATAATGCATTGAGCCCAGGAGCTCAGCTTTCTAAGGGTTAAAACTTCTTGGAAGTTCATGTAGGTTTGTTCGACGTGATATACTTAATAAACTAACAACCCATACTGTTGTTGTTAGTAAACGTACTATGGGGTCTAAACTTACATCATCGTTTTATGTACTTATCGCTACTGACATGACAAGAAACCAGAGAATTCAGAAAGTCTTGCCAGTCTTCTGATTGTAACATTGATGATGTTCATACTGACGAGAGGAGGGTATCAAACAAGATAGACACACTTGAGATATGGATAGAAAGAGAGAAGATGAAAGGAGAGGGAAGAAGATTGAGGGGTATACAGAGTACGGAAGAGCGAGGGAGAGAAAGGATCTATAGGGTAGAAAGAGCGAGAGAACGAGAGGGAGAGAGAGAGAGAGAGAGAGAGAGAGAGAGAGAGAGAGAGAGAGAGAGAGAGGGAGAGAGAGCGAAAGAGAGACATACACACACAGTCAGAAAGAGACAAACCTAAATGGAGAAGACAACATTCTAGATAAAAATACACAATACTCATAGATACCTTTAAAGGATCATAAATTTATAAATTCCACAAGTACATGTGTACCGGGTATATATACTTCCTATAGCATGTAACTGTAAGCAACCTAAGGCACACAAACTGAGAGCAATAGTGTTTTTCAGGAACAATTTCAATAACAATAATTCTTTTCTATATGGTTTTCTATTAAAAATCACAGACTGAGTGACTGTTAAGATTATTAATCTTTCTTAGTTATATTTGTAGTAAAAATGATAAAATAATGTTTAGAGAAAAAAAATAGTTCAAGGCTATGATTTATATCACAACACTAAATACAGATGCACACATTTGATTAAGATTTACTAAAAATAACCTTGATACACATTGTATGGTTGTAGTTTTAATATTTTATAACAAATTAATAGTTTGAGGTGTTACTTTTGCTTCGTTTATATTCATTCTAAGCTCAATGTTGTAGGGCAAGATATACGCAACAGGTTTTTAATTTGTGTTGAAAACTGGGTATGTGGGGTCACAATAAAAATAACATTTTGATAATAAACTCAGATCTCGTTTAAAGATACTACCTATCTTGCGATCACAGTCAAATATTTGCTAAGACTATCTTTTTTCATTTCACAAGCAAGATTTTCCCGTGGTAATCCTGTGTCCTGTTCAAACTGATCAATATGTAAACCGATAAACCTGTTGTCCAGCCACGCTTCTTTTTCCATGTTTTGGTTCCCAATGAGATCAGTTTATGTAAGATTTTTTTCTCTCAATATAACACATACTTCATGTATTTGTTATTTTGTAATGTTGAAATAAAGAAAAAAATAATGTCCACTTTAAAAAAATTAGGAAAAAAAAGTGCGTGCAACATCAGGGATATATATAACCAATAGAGGCTATATTGAGGATAAGTGTGACGTCTGACAATTTTATGTGCTGCGACACTTGAGACAGGGCCAAGAGACGTGGACTCCTACCCAGGCGTTTACATTAAATACTGACACCAATCCAACCAGTAAGGGACGAAATCAGACATGTATTTTGTTGATCGAACGTAGGTTTTGAACTGCAGACCTCCCTATCACAGAATATAAAAGCTCTACCACTTGAACACTTGAGTCAGTCCAAAGCCACCCCCCCCCAGCTTAGATCAGAACACTACAAAAGCGGATTTGTGCAGATGTGGGTAGTAAATTCAGTCCATGGCTGCCACTTAAGTTACAGAAATAAAATTGAACAGCAAACCACATAAAAAGAGAAGCTTAAATTGTCATATATATTAAGTTTCCAGCCTTGGTTTGCAGCCTCAACTCTGTCTGCAAAATCACTGGGGCAGCCACAAACAGCATCACATTAGCTTTTTCTTAGTTATAAGCAAGTTACAAGGCTGTTTACTTTAGACGGCAAGGTTAAATTCATATCTGATGCATCTATAACTTTCTATGAGTTGATGGTTCAAATCTTACAATTAACAAAAGTGCATCAATTTACCTAACATTTTGATTTTCACTTTAAAAAAAACTTAAGATTCTAACAACTACATTATGTACATAAAACTCTGTCTCCCCTGAGTTTTTAACGAAAGCAAATGTCAAATTAATGTTGCTAGTTACTTTTAAGTAAGGGTTCATTTATGACTTAAAAAATATGGTTTTATAATTTATAAGAAATTTCTGTCTATAATGTACATAATATTTTTCTTATATTCAGTTGATAAAGAAGCTGCTTGTAAACACAGTAAAGTTTAGCAATGAATTAGGAGCAGGTTTGGGAGAGAGGGGGGGGGGGAATTTTCTCTGCAAACTTATTTATACCTACCATTGCATTGAGTCTCTGAACATTTATTTTTATGGCACATGTGGATGGATACCTTTTTAATATATTCAATAGATCTATTTCTTATGGCTTAAATATATCTACCCAATCTACTACTTCCAAATCACACTGTAGTGTAAACCTGTCTGTCAAGATTCATTCAATTAAATTCATAACAATTTTGCAATTGATATAAAAGAAACCCATACACAGTAGATCTTGAGTGTATCATCTAGGTCTAGATCTAGATTTACATGCAACCAGAGGACTAAACTTTACCTTATGTCCAGCTAGAAAAATAGGCCTACCACACTCTTAGAAACACATCTAATCTATATGGGGGGGGTCGATATCTAAAAATAAATAAATCTAGATAAGAATCTATATTTATGGACTTAGATCTAAACTAATGTCAAGATCGTTCTATAGACCGGTCCTCATTGTTCTAGACTAGATCTAGATCTATGAAGATCTAAAGATTCTACACCCTATTCATAGATCTACTTCATAGCTCAGCAGAGCTCGCACTTAGGAGGGGAGATCATCTTCAGCAAAGTTTAGAAACTACAGAGAAAGTTTTTTACTTTTAGACTTTCTTTCCAGTTAAAACAGAAAGCGAACCAAGCTGAGCATGTAAAGCTAGATCTAAATCTAGATCTAGAATTTAACAACATGCATAAAGTTTGCAATCGCCGGATGATTTGTGCATCGAAATCGAAGCAGTCGGAAAACAGCTGTGACTTACCTTTCTGAAGATCCTAGCTTATCCGCCATGTTGGTCTACTCTCAGTCTGACAGTCTCTGTCTCAGTATCAGCTGCCTGGTTTGCCTGCCCTCAGCTCTCGTCTGCTCAGCAGTTGCCTTGGCCAAGACTGCTTGAGAACTGGGGAGCCTGCCTGGATTGCTTGCAGCCCCCAATGCAATGTACGGGGTAGGCTAGCAAAGTTTGTCACCTGTGTAAAATATTTCCGGGCGCTCTCACCTATGGACCAAGTTCTAATATGCTTGTCTGTTCGAAATTACAAAACGACGCTAAATCTGAACATAATATTATCAGTAGAATAGCTACAGTCAGTATGTAGGCTAGGCCTACACGTATTTTTTTTCTTCTAGAACCGCAGTTTTCTTTTCCCTTCTTGTAACTGAGTATCTTGTCAGGTTGAGAGTCACACCTTTAAACCTAGCATTCTTCAAGATGGGCCAGAGCCAGGAGTTATTTTGGGAGCTAAAATTCCACGGATGGCTCAGGTAGAGAGGAAGATGAGGCGGGTAGAACTGAATCTAGAAGGGCATCACTAGCTACAGGGGTGCACGTTCAACAGGCACCGACCAATCACTGCTTAGGCCTTCCCACACTTCACTAAAAGCGTCTTTCTTTAGCGCTCCATCTTCTACTGCTTTTTCTTTGGCCGCAAATAAAATATTTGGGATTTGGGATGGGGTGGGTGTTTGTTAACTTCTTGTTTATGCATACACGAGAAAGTTTTTCTCGGAGCAATTTAAGAGGTCCACAAAAATGTAATACGTATAAAGCCTACAGTACTCATTGAAAATGTATTAAACATAGCTAATGGTATAGCATATTATAGCACATTATACCCAACCTAATTCTCTCAAGGTCAAGACGGGTCGGCTACCAGTACCAATCGTTGGTTCACAGGTGGGCGATACGTGTTGAGGAAGCGCTCACAAGATCGCGCTGGCTTATTTTCCAGATTAGTTCTGGAGGCAACGAAACGACTTCCTCTGCTGGTGTAGACTCTGGAACCTGGGTATCCCCGCGGATCTCTATTAGTTTTTTTGTTTTGTTTTTTGTTTTTATTGCCATCTGGCCTAAATAAAGATGGTAGGTCTGCCAGTAATGGAAGCGGACTGTGCGGTTGCCTTCAGTGGGGTTTTTTTTTCTCTCTTCTACCGTGTGCAAGCTAAGCTTAGGCCTATAGTTATATCATGCTTGGCCACCTTAACTCCCAGGGAGTCCCAGGTAGGCCTATTTATGAATGGATTTTCACCCAGGGACTAAATGAGGGCAGCAGCAGTAGGGTTTAATGGATATCTTTTTTTTTCATTAGGTAATAACACACTATTTTTCCTATCATTACTTCCAGAGCTGTTTAGTCTTTCTACCGTCATTTGCATACGTTGTAAAGCGTGACTAATAGAAAAGGGTGAGGAATATAAACAAGAAAGAAGAAGAAGAAGAAGAAGAAGAAGAAGAAGAAGAAGAAGAAGAAGAAGAAGAAGAAGAAGAAGAAATGTATTAAACATAGCTAATGGTATAGCATATCATAGCACATTATACCCAACCTAATTCTCTCAAGGTCAAGACGGGTCGGCTACCAGTACCAATCGTTGGTTCACAGGTGGGCGATACGTGTTGAGGAAGCGCTCACAAGATCGCGCTGGCTTATTTTCCAGATTAGTTCTGGAGGCAACGAAACGACTTCCTCTGCTGGTGTAGACTCTGGAACCTGGGTATCCCCGCGGATCTCTATTAGTTTTTTGTTTTGTTTTTTGTTTTTATTGCCATCTGGCCTAAATAAAGATGGTAGGTCTGCCAGTAATGGAAGCGGACTGTGCGGTTGCCTTCAGTTTTTTTCTCTCTCTCTCTCTCTCTCTCTCTCTTCTCTTTCTCTCTCTTTTCTCTTTCTCTCTTCTCTTCTTTCTCTCTCTATTTCTCTATAGTTCTCCCTTTCTCTCTCTTTCTCTCTCTCTCTTTCTATCTCTCTCTTCCCTCTCTCTTTCTATCTCTCTCTTCCCTCTCTCTCTCTATCTCTCTCTCTCTCTCTCTCTTTCTCTCTCCCCCCCTCCCCTTTTCCCATTGAAGATGGTTGAGATAAATCGGCCCTTTTAAGTTTCATATGAATTAAATAAACATATTGTTGTTCAACTTGATTTTTTTTTTATCCACGTAGAGTTAGGCTTACGTCTGCCTTTACGGAGACATGAGGGTAAAACGATTGTTACCCACATTAATTTAACAATTTAAAATGCCATGGTAGAATAACAACCGGTCATCGATTTGGTTTTAATCAATATCATTCTCTGTTTATCATTATTAATTCTATACGAGATGGCATTAAAAACGTCCTATCTTAACTTTTTGCGCTTTGGAGAAAAAGTCAATAAAAGTTCGTCAATAACAGATTAATAACTAGATCATTAATCAGTGTGTCTCTTTTGTATTATAACCAAGCTGCCAATCTACGCAGTTGTTATTTCAATGATAATTCTGTTCATATAGAAACTTTTCATGCATTCATCTCTAATTTTACCAAAACAGAATCTGATGAATGCCACGTCACGTAAAGTCGTATGCAATTAAGTAGGGTACGAAACAACGACACCAACAAAACAACCATCACCATCATCAACAACAACAAAAAGTCAGCAACAGCAACCACTCACTTTATAACTTGACTGCACATATTATAAGATAGGAAAACAACAAAAATAACAACGTGCATGTGAAATTTTAAATCAATTATATAGATGTAGGACTAGGTTAAAGGAGTGAGGAGTACATTAAGGACCTATACATGATTTTATAATTATGTCTTACTCTAAGTTACCCACTTATCACAGCTTATCAGTACAATAACATTTTATGAGACTACTGGAAGAAGTCTCGAAAATGGAGGAGACATATTGTAGCCCTTCCTCCCTCCACCCCCTTCTCTCTCTCTCTCTGTCTCTCTCCCTATCCCTCTCTCTCTCTCTCTCTCACTATCCCTCTCTCTCACTGTCCCCCTTTCTGTCTTCCGCCTTCCCCCTCCCTGCCTTTTTCTCCCTGTCTGTCTGTCTGTCTGTCTGTCTGTCTGTCTGTCTTTTCTTTAAATTAAAATGATATGTGACGTCAACAACCAATCTTAAGCCAGATACACAATCTAACTCATTTTAGACAAAAGCCAAGGCCCATTCTAAAAATAGCTCAACAACTCTCACGAAACAAGGGCACGGGTAGATCTAACCTAAGTAAGACCAGAATGATGCAGGTGAGCCTGATAATACCAGAGACACGGTTTTACTCCACTCTTCACACAAACCCAACTATTTGACGTCATAGGTCAAGGGCGTGTGTGGTTCTTTCATCAGTGGCTTCCAAATGAAAAAGGCATAATGTTCTATATATGTATGCTCACAAGCTCTCTTGGCTGCATCAGAGTGGTTTTGCCTGTACAGTTGCCTGTACACATCACGAAGCCTTAACTCCCGAGTCTTGTGCTTACACTCGACCTGGCATCGTGCCACCCTATGTTTATCTTCCCTGGTTTATTTACATCAGGCTCGTGCCTGCTGCCACCCCAGGCAAACCCAACCAACCAACCAACCAGCCAACTAATAAACCAACCAACTATCCAATTAGCGTACTATCCATACCAACCTTTTAATAAGAAAACTAACCAACGATCCATCTAAGCATTTAGCTTAATACCCATGCAATCAACGAACAAACCAACCAACACATTAACAGACTAACCAACTAATCAAAAGGCTTACTAGCCAGCTAACCACCGAACCATCTAACAAAGCAGATAACCAATCAACCAGTCTTTAAGCCAACCAACCAACCCAACAAACAACGAACTAGCCAGACTACCAATAAACCAACAAACCGACTAAATAAATAACTAGCTACCTAAGCAACCAACGAATCAACCAATTTACTACCCACACAACCAACGAACCATCTAATCAACTAATCAACCAACCAACCAACGAATCATCTAACTAACCAATCAACCAACTAACCAGCCATCAACTTACCATTAATTGAGCTAACCAAGCAGTCAATTAAACAGCGACCATTCCAGACAACCAACCACATAGTCAACCAATCAACCCACGAACCATTAAAATCAACGGACCAACCAAACAACCAGCCAACCACTCTTGCACATGGGATCTTAGATTTTTTTACTCATTAACAACATAGATGGCTGGTAATTGTGAGGTACGGTGGCTCAGATAGTAGTTCTCTTTACTGTCGAGCGGAATACCCAAGGATCGAATATGCTGTCACACCAATCAATCAAGCAACGGACCAACCAACCAACTAACTGACGACCAAACCAACCAAATAATCAACTGATCAATCAACCAACCAATCAACTGATCAATCAACCAACATGTATTTCACAAGCCAATAATTTATTTATCTGTGAAGTAATAACATCTTAAAGAAGAGAACATAATTATATTCGCCCAATAACATGTGCAAATGTGTTAAGGACGAGAATGAAACAATATAACTATTATGTTCTACCCTTAATCATTGGAAAAATAGTTCTGCTAAGCTCTAACATTAATCTCGAAGGATGTTCGTTTGAAGTCATTTTAAAATGATTACACTGTATAAACTTAGCCATGTCGGAAGCGGGATGCCTTGAACACGAATAATTAACACGGTACGTGTGTTTTTCGGGGAAAAAGATGCCGCAGCAATGTCCAAATTAAGTGGCGCATCACCGGTTCTGGATCTATATCCATGTATTCATAAACTGTCTTTTTCGTATCTGTTTTTGAACGTATAGATTTAGATCTCAATTACATATTTTATAACATTGAAGTTTAAATCTCTCTTAACCCCTCCTATTCACAGCCACATACCCTATGGTGACTGGTGAGTGGATAACTGTCTCCAACTCTGATCAATGCTTGGTTGGTTCTTGAGGTTGTATCCAATTGTTGAAATTGACAGCAATTAAAAAACGCAACAAAACACGAGACTGAAACAGTGTTGACTGTCAATGCCTAGATCGCTCATCCCCTCCCATCCTCTTTTGTCTTATTTAAAATGTTTTCATTGCCTACCCTAAAAATGTAAAAAAAAAACGGGTCGGCAATAGTAGTAGATGTGGTAGTGCAGTCACTGGTGAGGGCTTTCTGTGAGACTCCTGTTTGGGATTTGGGTTTCTTTGTTTGTTTGCTTGTTTGTTATTTTTTGTTTGTTTGTTTGATGCTTCTTTTCCAATGTTAGCACTGTTTAGTCTGTACAAGTTTTGTGGACGAGGGAGGGGTATAATATTGTTATCGAAACGCTTTTAATTATAAAAATGATTGTCCCAAAAAGACAGAGCCGAGACCTCCATTAGAAAAGGCCAAGTCACTGAATTGATGGAAAATGTGACAAGTGGAGTTTACGCTAAAAGTCGACTCTGTGACTCTCATTTGTCAATCGTTAGGCCTAGGCTACTAGACTATTTTCAAAATCCAACAGCGCTTTTTACCCGGAGCCAGAAGTCGAAGGACTTATAACAATACAAGTAAAGTCACAGTCACAGTTGACTTCTAGAGTTTGACGAAAACGTCCAGTCGACTTCCTGACTTTCTTATTGGCCAACTTTGCCCAACCTTAAGAGAGAGAGAGAGAGAGAGAGAGAGAGAGAGAGAGAGAGAGAGAGAGAGAGAGAGAGAGAGAGAGAGAGAGAGAGAGAGAGAGAGAGAGAGAGAGAGAGAGAGAGAGAGAGAGAGACAGACAGACAGACAGACAGACAGAGAGAGACAGAGAGACAAAGAGGCAGAGGCAGAGACAGAGAGGGGGAATGCTGGGGAGAAGATATGACGCTACACTGTTCATTTAAAAGCGATGGGGTTGTAGCCTATAGAGTGAGCGCATAAACGACAAATAAACATACAATGTTGAAATAAGAAGGAATGAAAAGCAGAGAGAGAGAGAGAGAGAGAGAGAGAGAGAGAGAGAGAGAGAGAGAGAGAGAGAGAGAGAGAGAGAGAGAGAGAGACAGACGGACAAACAGACAGACAGACGGACAGACAGACAGACAAACAGACAGACATGAAGAGTCTGTATTATATGGAGGGATAGTTAAAAAAAGAGAGAAAGACACAAATACAGAAAAGCGAGAAATAGAGAGAGGGGGAAAGAGATTGAGAAATAGAAGAGAGAGAGCGAGAGAAAGATAGAGAGACAGACAGCGTGCAACAACAGAAAAGACAGTTTGAAAAGTAACACAAGAGCAGAACCCCTGGTTTCATCATAACATAAAAAAATTGAGGGCCGTGATCGCCAATATCTGTTACAGATCATGTACACAAAGAAAAAAAGAAAAACAATTGTTTAAGCACCATATGACTGTTGCTTTTGTAAAAAAATTAAAAAAGGTATTACATTTTTACAAAATGTATATATTATTATAATGCCTACGGCAAAACCTCTCAGGTTTACCAGTGACTAGTTGTTGAGACTGCCCAGGCGAGAGAGAGTGAGTGAGAGAGAGAAAGGGAGAGAGAAAGAGAGAGACATAGAGAGAGACAGACAGACGGACAAACAGACAGACAGACAGACAGACAGATAGACAGACAGACAGACAGACAGACAGGCATGCTGAGACTGTATTATATGGAGGGATAGTTAAAAAAAAAAGAGAGAAAGACAAAAAGACATAAAAGCAAGAAATAGAGAGAGGGGGAAAGAGAGTGAGAGAGAAGAGATAGAGAGAGAGAGAGAGAGAAAGATAGAGAAACAGACAGCGTGAAACAACATAAAAGACAGTTTGAAAAGTAACACAAGAGCAGAACCCCTGGTTTCATCATAACAAAAAAATTGAGGGCCGTGATCGCCAATATCTGTTACAGATCATGTACACAAAGAAAAAAAGAAAAACAATTGTTTAAGCACCATATGACTGTTGCTTTTGTAAAAAAATTAAAAAAAGGTATTACATTTTTACAAATGTATATATTATTATAATGCCTACGGCAAAACCTCTCAGGTTTACCAGTGACTAGTTGTTGAGACTGCCCAGGCGAGAGACAGCTCAGGTCAAAAAGGAAAATACAAGTTGTTCTCAGTGATATCTTACTACGTTGGTTAATGTAAACAAAGGGGGAACTATTTAATTAAATCATCTATTGTATACAGTTACAAATCTTTCTTTAAGAAGGTAGGTAACATTGCAAAATTTCTAATTTATTTTGAAAATTCAAAAAGAAAATGATGCTTTGTATTATATTTTGAGGAATATTTTATTAAATACGAATTAAGTAACAAGTGTCATTGTAACAGATATTCCAGTAGTCATGACGTGTAGGAATTTAATATTAATAGCAAAAGTATAATGTGATTCACAGCAGGTAAACCGAATTGTGAAAGGTTTATGTGTGACCACCGGGGTACTTATAAAACTCAACTTTGTTCAAGGTCGCCTGGCGAGGGTAACTTTGTCAGGAACTGGCTCCAATCCCTAACGGTGTTAGAAGCCCGTAAAACGGCCAAGGTCCACATGCTAATACGGTACGCGCCTCATCGTATTTTATGCCTTGGGTCTGATGTGGTTCCTCCCATGACACACCGGGTCGGTGATTGGTAGCTGGCAGGGAGTTTTGTCGGAAGTTGTGTGAACAGTGCAACATCCTCAGAGGTACATGCCGTTACGTACCTCGTCGATGTGGTGTCGGTGGGCTGGCTATCCTGAGAGTGCCTATATGGCGGAGGTTCAGAGCTGTACCCAACACCCCCTGCTTGTTTTTTGGATTATCTCCCTTTATACGGAGTTATTTCCCTTTGGTAAGGGGGAAAACCATTTTTAAACGAATATAATTTTACCGTTTTTATTTATTTAGCTCCCTTGGCTTATTTTTGTGTGTGCTGTATACCATAACACTGTTCCATTTAGAAGGAAACATCATTGTGACCAAACAGGGTGAATTAGGCACGAGTCGTTTATGAGATAGAGAGTCCTCTAAACATTTAAAATACTATTGATCAATCTCTTTAGTTTTTAATTTAACCTAAATATCTGCGGTTCTAGAAATGATTGAGGTGTAACTTTTTCAACGTCTTGAAATACAATTGATATTTTTTAAACACACTATGAATAACTCCAATTTCTCACTTGTGCCTGATTCACCCTGGTTGCCTCTCAGTTATAAAAAAGTGTGTTCAGACAAAATAACATAATTACAGATCAAACACAAGTAGTGTTACTTGCCACTGAGAAGGCGTTTAATTTAGGGTTGGGGGGGGGGGGGGGGGGGCTAAACCTTTTAACATCGCAAGATTTTAGGCCCAGTGTGCACACTATATGGGAGAATGTAAAAAAATTGGAAACTTTAAAAGCTTCAACATTAATGTATTATTTTAAAATGGAAACTGTGTAGATCAATACAAAAAGAGTGTGGTAGAAAGAAGAAGTCGGGGGGGGGGTCGCCTCTTTTTTTTTCTTCCGAAAATTCATCATCGTCTTCTTGTGATTGTGCACATTTCAGAACAATATGACCCGATTAGTCATAAGTGTTGGCAGCCCTGTTCTGTCGGTGTAAGTACATGTGACTGTCTGTATATGGCAGGACCCATGGCCGTTACCTAGAAGGTATGAAACTAAATGGAAACTGGTTACATCACTCAGTTTGTTTAATGAAACGAACTTTCCATATTTTAATATGTGATCTAGCAATTGATTTTGATGTGAGCATAAGAAATAATATATTTTGTTGGTTTATTTTAGTTTCTAATTATGTAACTCTCCAGGTATAATTATATCTCGAGTATTTTTAACAAGAAAGCTAACATTCGGTTTTAAGCTTCAGTAGAGTACAATTGAGAGAGCCTTAGACCTCTCTCGGTATACATCGACTCCCCAACCTAAAAAAAAAATACCCTGAGCATTATGGACGTTTATTCTGGTATGTTTTTCTTTTCAGTTGTTGACGCACTTAAAACACCACGACACACGTTTATTGTCTGTTCACCGCACTTAACATTAACGTAAACGTATCTTAACAGCGCCAGATAGTTAAATGCTATTCCAATACACAATACAAGTATTATTCCTTACGGAGGGAGGGGATCTAGCGAATCCAAACTGAACCGAATTCAGGTGTCAGTTTTACTAGATATGAGTAGATTTTTCAATCTCCCCCCCCCCTTTCTCTCTCTCTCTCTCTCTCTCTCTCTCTCTCTCTCTCTCTCTCTCTCTCTCTCTTCTCTCTGCGTGTCTCTTTTTTTCTTTATCTCTCTCTGTTTCTTTCTCTATCTCTCTCTGTATTTCTTCCCTATCTTCCGTTCGCTTCCCTCACCTCATCTTTTTGTCTCTTATTTCTTTTTATCTCTCTTTCCTTCTTTTTCTCCCTCTTTATATTTTTCTCGTCCTGTCTTTTCCTTCCATCTACCCCTCCTCTCTTTTGTTTCTTGACAAATGTAGTTGTCTTCACATTAAAGTAAAGCCCTTTTTTTATTGTGTTCTTAAACTGTTTTGACAGACATACCAAGCACTCAGGATGTTCTAGTGGGCAATGCTGTGACGTTAGAATACCTCAAATCTACTAATTTTAGCCCTTGAACGCATGGCAAGGCAACAACATCGACAGTCAAACACACAGCAACAGTTTTCTATCACACGTTCTCCTCCCACAAGTATAAAAGAACAATCTCCCCATGGCTGACGGTACACAAGAGTTAGGTTGAGTTTGTTTAACCTCCAACAGCAGCACTATATAGGCTATATTGTGTACGAGTCCCAAGACTGACGTCTGACAATTTTATGTGCTGTCACAAATTAGCAGGCAAAGTCACCGTTGTTCGACCATTTGTCATTGTTGCATTGTAGGCTGATTAGGCTGAACAAAAAATTATTCCATGAGTTTCACTCTGAATTAACTATGCAATGGCTTGTTAGACAGAGATCGCTGTTAGTTTTTATAACGCTTAAATTAATGTGTTCACGCCAATCATTTCGGTGACTTGGTCTGTTCTTATGAAAGCTTTAGTTCAGTTGAAAGATTTAGTTCAATAATTATGATCAGCACTAGCAGACACATTTAGATCAGTTTATATTTTTTGTTTGTTATGTATGCTGAGTATGCTTAACAAAAATACTACTTCGGTACAATTTGTTCTAGCTGTAGTAATAATTTAACAGTTAGATCGTTGTTACATTTATTACGGCGAGATGTGTTCACAGTGGTCAATCCTATGACTTCTTCTGTCTTTTGCCTGCATCAAGAAGGCCTTGTTTGGACACAAAAGGGACAGATTATAATTGTTTGCGAGAGGGCTGGTGGTCGAAAATGAGTTAAATAGTACTTTAAATCTCTTACATGTACCACAATACGTGAAAGAGACACGGCATACTTTAACATGCCGAGATGTTTTCACCTATACATGAGGTTGAGAACCATAAACTAACTCAAGTTAAAGCCCCACAGGGAGCCAACGAACATATTTCGGTTTGTAGGTGACATGATTCTTCTGTCACCGAAGACACCGATGTCTCTTTACAGAGCCGCGCATTTTCTGTGGTGTTTGATCGCCAATAACGCAAAAAATACACACTAGTAAGGAGACAGGGCACTCTTCAATTTCACATAGCCCCCCCCCCCAATTATGGTACAGGCCCTCCTCAGAAGAAAAAAAAAAATATGCAGTTTTTAAAAACACTTTACAAAATGAAATTCTGCTCGATGAACCCCTTGAATTTTTATCGCTGATTAAAAAAAATCAAATTAGATTTTTTCTACGATGCTTTCTTGATGATAAAATGATCAGTAAAAATTCGGCCAGTCCACACGAGTTCACTCACTCAGCGACGGGACGAAATCGGCGAGTGGGAATGAATTTTTTTATCACCTTGAGTTCTTAACGGCGCAGAGACTAAGCCGTCTACCCGAATGGTTGCAAAAATTTCATTGCAAAAATTTCATACTGATTTTAGAAGAGACCTCTGCACTGCATTTTAAAGATGAGTGACCTTACCTTTCTGATGCCGATATTTGAGAAACTTGCACTGTATTCTATGATGACTGACCTTACCTTTCTAATGCCGATATCAGAAGAGAAGCCTGAATTGCATTTTAGGATGACTGGCCATAGGACTGTACTGCGTTCTAGGATGACGAAAGTTATCTTTCTAATACCGCTATTAGAGAAGCCTACATTGCGTTCTAGGCCTAGGGCGACTGACTTTACCTTTTTTGATGCCAATATTAGAGAAGCCTGCAATGTATTCTAATTATAATTTTGTCTAGAATGACTGACCTTACCTTTCTCATGTCGATATTAGACACTTCTAGGATGACTGACCTTACCTTTCTAATGCCGATATTTGTGGAGAAGCCTGCACTGTATTCTAAAATGACTGACCTTACCTTTCTAATGCCGATATCAGAAGAAGACGAAAGTTACCTTTCTAATACCGTTATTAGAGAAACATACATTGCATTGTAGGCCTAGGATGACTGATTTTACCTTTCTGACCCGATATTAGAAGAGAAGCCTACAATGTATTTTAATTATATGTCTAGAATGACTGACTTTACCTTTCTGATGCCGATATTAGAGACTTCTAGGATGACTGACCTTACCTTTCTAATGCTGATATTTGTGGAGAAGCCTGCACTGTATTCTAAAAGTTAATGGCTGACCTTACCTTTCTAATGCCGATATTTGTGGAGAAGCCAGCACTGTATTCTAATTTATATATCTAGAATGACTGACCTTACCTTTCTAATGCCGATATTAGTGGAGAAGCCAGCACTGTATTCTAATTCATATATCTAGAATGACTGATCTAACCTTTCTAAGGCTGTGCGCGTATCAATGTATTGATGTAGATTTATGTACAAGTTGAACTAGATCTAAATCTATTTCATGTATATCCGTACAATGTAGATGAGTTGGTTTAACGTGCAATGTCAGCACTATATAGGCTATATGTGGACTGACCCCAAGACGGACGTCTGCCAATTTTATGTGCTGCCACACACGAAACAGGTCGAAGACTCTTGTCTCAGTCGGCCTCATTAAACTGACACCGACCCAATCAGTAGTGGGCGAAATCGCCAGGGCTCGAACCACGGACCTCCTGCGTTGGAAGCCGATGTTCTACCCCAGGTCTACCGCACCCTCTATTCGTCCAATATGGGGAAGGGGGGGGGGGGGGGGGGGGGGCGGTTGGGGCTGTGGCGGCACCTCCGCGTGGTTTGCCTAGGGGGGGGGGGGGGGGGGGGGGGGGGGGGGGGTCAGTTCAGTTAGGTACTGACGTTCTACCACTTGAAAAGTGAAATTCACGGCACGGGCCCATTAGCCAGTCTTCGTTTACATGTTGTATATTATGTCTATGGTTCCAGCAGATCGCACACTCTTACAAATATTAGTTGTTGAAACATGACAAAAATAGATGAATTTGTCCCATAATGCGATCAAACTAGGTACCATCCGAATAGACGAACAACGCTTTGCCACTTCAACATGGGGGCCGCTGTGGTCCAGGGGTAGAACATCGGCTTCCGACGCAAAAGGTCCCGAGTTCGAATCCTGGCTGTTGCGTTCCCTACTGGTTGGGTCGGTGTCAGTATAATGTGACCGG
>RQTK01000310.1:4253-28945 GCA_003991915.1 Elysia chlorotica
AATAATAATAATAATAATAATAATAATAATAATAATAATAATAATAATAATAATAATAATAATAATAATAATAATAAAAGATGATGTTCGTGGTGACGGCGGTGGTGATGATGGCGTTAATGAAGAGAATTAAAAAAAAAAAGTAGAAACGAGATCTTTAAAAACAAAAGAGGATTTTAGAGCATACTGAGACGAGGGGAAATTCTGTTTTGCTGTCTTTAGAGGCCTAATAGATGATCATTGTCAACCACGCCATTTTGGTTAACAAGCCCACCCCTTCCCACAGAAAAAAGCTGCATTAGGCCTACAGTACTACATGCAATGTATTTGTTTGGGCAAACATCACCTTGTTCTGTGTTACGAAAATTTCATTCAATTCACTTGTTAGAGCAGCGGCCAAAATTCCTGCTTTTGACAATTTTTGATGAATATTAATAATATTATCATTTTCCAGCATGCAAAATGGAATAATAATAAAAAAAAATCGGCTAGACTAAAAGGTAGACTTTTTTTGCGCTAATTTTCGGTAAGATGAGTTCATATCAATGCGCGAGTAAAAGGAAGTGGACATTTTGTTGATTATACTACCCGGTGTAGCATCATCATTTTCAGCAGTGGGTGTAGGTCCTGTCGAAATAGTGTATTTGAAGCCTCTCGATTGTAATCGTTTAGAAACAAACATATCACCATGGATGAGACATATGATGTTGTTGTTATGGGTACCGGCCTCAAGGTAAAATATGAAGCAATTATGGCATATCTGAGGGGTAACATTGTTATAATGCGTTGTTATAAATGGGCCGGTGGCAGGTGGACTGACGGTGAACAATCGAAGCAACCAGCTCATGGTCACTTTTACTGGAACTGAAGAGCAGAGATCAATTTTAACCTAGATCTAGATTCTAGAGATCTAAATCTAGATCTAGATCTTGTCTTGATTCTACTCTAAACACATTCTGTTGTTAAGATCTACTTTATAAATTTGAAGTGTAAGATAAATGTTCCCCACTTACATGTAGATCTAGAACCTACAGTTAGGGATTACTAATGGCAGAGGTCTAAAAATAGAATCAAATTATCATGACACTTTGACAGATTCTTTTGAGATTTCAGACCTGCATCTACTGTTCTACATCTGGAATGTAGGGCCTAGATTGACGGTTCTCATTTCTAAATCATCAAAAGCTTGATCTAACTGTCCCGGTTAAAAGAATTTTAAAGATCAAGTGATTGACGGAGTTGACATTGTCATTGAAGTTGAACTCAGCTGGTAATACAGATCTAATATAGATCTAGAAAAGTCTAGATTAGTTGTAATGAACTTGTAAATCATTATTGTTTTAGCCTTTTGTAACGCTATAAATTAAAAAGAAGTTTCATTGGCACTTTTTCTACCGAAACAACAGATCTTTCTTTTATTAATCCTGCGTCAGTAACTTATTGATCTTAAATTTGATCTTTGGTAAATGTTAGGAAAAATACAGGGAAAGACTTCCATCTGTGTACTGACGGATTCTAGATTAGATCTAAGCAGAAAGGTGCTATTTGTAGTTTTGCGTGCATACTTTCAATATTAAAAACCAATTTTAACTAAAGATTATGATTCACAGTGGCTAAAGATCTACTTTTTGCCTTTTTAAGAGTTGAATCGGGCGCTCTGGGTCCACAGCATAACAGCCATAACTGTCATTCATAATTACCGGAAACTAACACGGACGATGTAAATAAGTCAAAGAGAGAGCTAAAAAGTATGATCGGGGAAGAGAGAGGTACAAATAAACCTCCATAATTTAATGAATATATTTAATTTCACTTAAGATTTTTTTAAAGATCTGCTTACATTTACAAACATATTAATTAAAATATAATAAAATAATTATCTTAAAAGAAAAGGGATGGGGACAGCTTGGAATGACTATTAATATTCATAATAATAATAATACTACTACTACTACTACTACTACTACTACTACTACTACTACTACTAATGTTTTTTTTACTGGTTGAGACAGCTTATTTTATTACTAAATGAAATATAATTTATGAATTATTTTAACTTTACTAAGAGCTTAGTTTTTTTTTAGTAATGTTTTTATACACATTTTCCCTTGGTTTATTGACACAGAGAGAGTTTTTTTTGTAGCTCAAAGCTCCTACCCCTATTCCCAATTATACTCGCCTCAATTATCTTCGAAACCAAAGTGCTCTTGAGCGTCCTGGCCCAAGTCGATTCACGATGACAAACCTTGCCTTTTCAATGACTTTATCTCATATTTTCTGGCACTAATTTAAAAAAAACGGTGAATTTGTTGTTGAACTTATCTGGAGCTTGTACTCGGGAAGAAAAAGACATGCATGTAGATGACTACTATTTTTGTGTGAAAAGGGAGCATTGTGCCTCCTTAAATGACCTCCTTGAGGAAACATGTTCCAAACTAGTTTTTTAGACTTGAGTGGATGAAAATCTCTTCATTTCTTGTTGAATAAAGGGCTTGAAAAAATTCAGGGTAATCCCTATTCAGTAGAGAGTGTGTTACACAAAAATGATTAATTTCAATTGTTTTTTTCCATATATTTATGAAGCTCTGAACAAGGTTCATTACTTCAGAGGCTGCAGTTTGGGGGAGGGTTGACTAAACAGATCAAAAACGTTAAATGTGATTATCATTATATATATGGTTTATATTCTGGTTTTCCCACAGGTATTAATAATTATTTATGTTGGCTTAAGAACCACTCATTTATTCTTGAGAGCTCATAGAGCTAAGAAGAAAATTGGAGACAATTGTTTCAAGTATGTACAGTCTAAAAAATAAAGTATTGCCCTTGAAGCCGCTTTTTCTTTTTTAAAGGCTATGTAGTATAATTACTTGTGGATCAATTTGAAATTCATACTTTTTTTCTTCTGAATCTAAAATGTTTTGATTTTCAGATGAAACTGGTTCTTTAAAACCATTTTGTAGCCAAGGAGGGGAAATAATTTCTTCTTTTTTTTCATTCTTTCGTGTACTGTTTTAAAAAATAATCATTGTTAATTTTTTTTTTCCTATAAACACCAACAGGAATGTATTTTGAGTGGTATGCTCTCTGTGTCTGGAAAGAAAGTACTTCATGTGGATAGAAACCCATATTACGGAGGAGAGAGTGCATCCTTGACGCCGTTGGACCAGGTTAGTTTTTCAGTACACAATGATAAATTACAAACTACATATATAAAGGTCCTGAGAGCTGATATTTTACAGATTCCTTTGGGCTGATTCTTACTGTTAGTGAGTTATATCAGTCTATTGACTGAAACAGAGTTTCTGGTATCACAGCTGTTTCTGATTTTGGGCAGCAAAATAAAATTGCTAGACATTTTTTTTCGGGACCTGTCCCAAATATAGTCTTTTTATACTATTTGTAGCCTAGTTTCTGACGATGGATGTTCAGAAATCATTAAACAGAACCAAAAATGTGCACCACAGTTTGCAAGAAATTTAATATTATGGGCGGCTTCATCTAATTCCATCTAGCTTCTACTGTTTTTGCTTCCCTGAGTTAGATAGAAAGCCATAGTCTTTTCTGTTTTTTTGCAGAGTGGTAATGTAATGATTTTTAACTTGCTATCTGATTTCTTGGTGTCAACTTTTTTTTTTAAACCAATGTTGATGAATTACTATTAGAACACAAAAAAGATTTACACTGTATATTCTTTGAAAACAGGTTTTTGAGCACTTCAAGAGAAACTGCCCTGAAGAGAGCAAATATGGCCGTGGCCGCGATTGGAATGTTGACCTTATACCTAAATTTCTCATGGCCAATGGTTTGTTTATGCTTTGGAACAAGTTTTAATAATTTACTGTCTGTGTTATAGGTATAGTCGAACCTGTTTTGTCAACCACCTGCAATAGGAACCCATTTTCCTTGACTCCCTTGTTTTTTTCCTATATTTTGTTACTGCCCATCGCGACCACCGCATGCAGCCGATGATCCAACCAAAACAGACAAAACCCTGTCCAAGGCGACCACCTCTTTGAACAAATTTCCTAAGAAATTAGGGTTTACATAAAAGACAGAGAGGGTGAAATGGGTATAATGTTAAAAACGAAGAAAAAGCACCCGCAAACTTAGAATCTCTGTTAAATCTGAAAACGTAAACCTCCAACCTGAATTTGAACAAAGGGGAAAGACTACTTTGGTTGGTAAACTAAAGGGACAGCTCTTAACATCTTATTTTGAGCAAATAGCATGGTGTAAATTATTTCCTAAATTTAGGTATTTCCAGTATATATAAATAAAAAACACATTTGGCACGCCAGAGTTCAGTAAAAGCTCGTGAATGAGTAATATTTTGTGAATCGATTTTTTGCATCACTTATTGCAAAAAGATTCAGTATACAAATAATGACCCAGTTAGCATCACTGTTGTAAGCAAATTGTCAATTCCTAATATTTTCATTTATTGCTCTTCAGGTCAGTTGGTGAAACTGCTCATTCACACAGGAGTGACTCGCTATCTGGAGTTCAAGTCTGTTGACGGAAGCTATGTCTACAAAGGCGGCAAAATCTTTAAAGTTCCGGCTGATGAGAAAGAGGCTCTTGCCACCTGTAAGTAATCTGCGGGGTCTTGGAAGTTCTTTGTAACTTTGTAACAAGACAACTTTTTTTGTTCAAATTTTGAATTATTTGCTTTCTATTCTTGCCTATTTGTATTGAAGGGGTTTTATGAATGCTTTACAGATAAGCAATGAGGAGGATGTGTTAAGTCTTTTTAAAACTTTTTGTTGTTGTTTTTCAATTAAATTAGACTCAGTTTCTCAGAGAGTCGGTTTTCTCCTGCTAAGTAAGGAACAATTTGAAATATGGTTTTCCGCGGATCCGCGGAAATCCTCGTTTTTGCATTCAAAAGGTGGCAATTCCTCCTATCCTCGGTATTTTCCTCCTTTCTTCTGAGTTTACAATCATCGATTTTTGTAATCCGCTGAAAGTGCAAGTTTATAATTCCACGACGGTAGCCCCGCGATATGGCGATTCATCCCTCAAAGGGAAATTAGACCCACAGTTTAGTTTATTAATTCCTTATAAACATTGGGCGCTACATATTCAAAGTAGGCATTAATTTTTTGGCATAATGTCTCAAGCAATATCTTTTAAAAAATTGTTCAGCTTAATAATATTGAAAAGGGTGCATTAAGATTTGCAAAGATTGAATGGCGTAAAATTCCTCTGAAAAATCTGAGTTTAAGGGTTGAAATTATTGTTAATTCATTTCTTACTTTATGAATAATAATTTATCTCCTTTGCAGCTCTGATGGGCCTGTTTGAGAAGCGTCGCTTCAAGAATTTCCTCCAACACGTTCAGGACTACAACATAGACGACCCAAAAACTTACAAGGGCATGGAACCTACCATGGTTGCCAAACAGATGTATGAAAAATACTCCTGGATTCAAACACCCAGGACTTCACTGGACATGCCTTGGCTCTCTTCAGGAATGACGAGTGAGGAACTTGCACATATATGTTTAGCATCTTCTATAGATTCTAGAAACATGTTTATTACTGTAAATAGTTTGAATAATGCTGGATTGTATGGAAACGATGACACTGTACGTATGAGTGAACATTTGACGTTGCATTTTTAAAATATTGTAAACCACTCCGAGCTTTGTTTGCGAAAACACTGTATAAGTTCTATAATCTATTGATCATAATCTTCTGCAGATTCGAAGAATGTGTGGTTTTGACTTGTTCACTGTTTTCAAAGTGATTTATGCCTAACTCCTCCTTCTTCTTTCTTCCCTTCAAAGTCAACAAATGGAGGAATAATACCTTTGGGCGGTATCGGTAATCAATTTACAGTGTCGACCCTTAATTTGTCAGTAGTACAGAGCTGCCAACCTAAGTTTCTCAAAAAGAGAGACTCTCGTGTTACAGATCTGACAGACTCGGGGGGCGATTTTTTTTCTTCTTAAAAATTAGATGACTATTTTGTTCTAAACTGTATGTAATTAGGGTTTTTACTAAAAGAAAGGAAGAGACTAACAGATAGACAAAGAGATAGACACAGAAAGAGAGGGAGGGGCAGAAAGTAAAAAAAAAAAAAACTAGGAAGATAATGGGATAATTATAATACTATTGAAAAGAGGTACAAACAAAAGAGGAATCTAGTAGAGCTAGCATTAGTGATGGTAAAAACATTGACTTTACGTAGGACTTGAGAGACAGAGAATGGGAGGGGGGGGGGGGGGGGGGGGGATGGTTTGAATTTTTCAGAGACACAACCAGATAAGAAATAGACAAAAAAACTCAAAAACACTAGATAAGAGTGTTGGCAAAACTACATGAAATACAAGGGCTCAAACAGACTTGTTTCTTTCCTCAGTTAATTTGAGGCCTGCAATAGATTTTAGCGAGACATCTCACAAAAGCTCACAATGTTATTGATACAGGGAGGTAGCTTTATAGTAATTAAGGCGGTTGAGTAATGTTCAGACTGATTTATTACTAATATATAAAGAAGGAA
This sequence comes from Elysia chlorotica, assembly GCA_003991915.1. Lineage (NCBI taxonomy): Eukaryota > Metazoa > Mollusca > Gastropoda > Plakobranchidae > Elysia > Elysia chlorotica. The sequence continues at coordinate 10,761 of RQTK01000310.1, forward strand.
GTAACTGCGTAATAACCCTGAGATCGCCTATTACGGTGGACTGGGTATACCAAATAATCAATCAAAGCCTTAATTATCCTAATCCAAATATGCACAATTCAACCTGGGAGATCTCTCACTATTTCATCCTCTCGGTTTTGTCAACATGATAGAGAGAGAGAGATTAATGGACAAATTGTAAAAATGAGAAAGGAGATCCATTATGGTAAAGCCGTGTGTAGATTTGATCAAGCGCTGCCGTTTGTACAGTGATTCTTTGGCCCGTTACGGAAAATCGCCATACCTCTATCCTCTTTATGGACTTGGAGAGCTGCCTCAAGGATTTGCTAGGTTTGTTATGTTTTCTTTGTTTGTTGCTCAGCATCCAAGATCAGCACTATACAGGCTGTATTGTGGACGGGTTTGAAGACTTGACATTTGACAATTTATGTGCTGCCACACAGAGGCAGTGCGGGGATACCAGGACTTCTGTCTCGGCTGGTCACATTATATTGGCACCAAACCAACCACTAGAGACGAGATTAGACATTAAAGTTTGGCTCATTGTGGGTTTCGACTCAGGGAGATCAACGTTTACAATTATATTTTCGCTAGGTTGGTAAATCCCACCATAATTTTGAGCTTCAAAACATCAAGACTACAACATGTAGCTTTTTGGTTTGGATTTATATGCTGTTTAGTATAAGTATAGTGTTGCTTGAACTATTCACATTTTAGTTTTTACTCTGTGAATCATATTCACTGATCTTTGTTTGTTTGACTTCATAATTATATTAGTCTAAACATTTTGACACTCAGATTACTTGAAATTTTAAGATGCACTTAAGTCAGACCACGTTATCTGGTACAAACTTACAAAAATAATGAGACTGCATTACAATAATAGTGATGAGATTTTGGGAAGTGGTGTTCAAATTCAAAACATTTCAGTGATTTCATTGTGTATTTTTATATTGATTCTGCAAATACAGCTGGACATTTGTGAGGCACCATGATGAATCAGACACACGTCGCTAATATCGTCTTTTGAAATAAAGTGCCGGGCAACCAGGATTAATCAGGCACAAGTTTTGAGCTAGAGCCCTCCAAACAAAGAAAAACTACTCTTTATTGACCATGTACATTTGTGAGGCACCATGATGAATCAGACACACGTCGCTAATATCGTCTTTTGAAATAAAGTGCCGGGCAACCAGGATTAATCAGGCACAAGTTTTGAGCTAGAGCCCTCCAAACAAAGAAAAACTACTCTTTATTGACCTTTTTCATTTTTGAATAAAAATTATTATCTCTGGTTCTAAAAATGATACAAAAAAAACTTTATCAACCTCTTAAAATGCATGTATCACTTCATAACACACTGTAAATTACTCCAAAAGTCAAATTACCGACTTGTGCTTGATTCACCCTGGTTGCCTCACATATTATCACTGGTTATAGGAATAATAGAATTATATAACCTTTTCTATCTTTTATAAATTACATTTTTTGCTTTTTAACACACCATGTATTAATCAAAATGTCCAAATTCCGACTTATGCCTGATTCACCGTGGTCTTGTCACGTTTGATGCTTCTTAACATATACTATGAACAACAAGTGATACAGTTTTCAGTAATTTTATGGTTTCAGTTTAAAAAAAAAAATTGGCAGAAGTCGAATTTATAAAGGTTTGTCAAGGGGTTATGTTTTGTAATCCAATATGCTATGATGATTCTGTACGCAAACGGTATGGTGAAAAAAAAATAATGGTCCAATTAGCATCCAAATTACGACTTAAGCCCGTTTACTTCATTTGTTCATCAGAATATCATAGGGTTTCCACATAGTCCTGGTAAAGTCCTGGAATTTTGTTTTTGGTCCTGGAAATTGTGTAATTTTATCATTTAGTCCTGGAAATCCTAATTACAATTTGCCAAGAAATGACCAAAAAAATCACCATCTTGCAATTTCAATTAAAAAAAAAAAATAAAAGGAAGATTTACTTAGTTGGCAATATAACACTGTACTGGTGGCATAACTTTATTTAATTTTAATGTATCCAGGTTGAGTGCCATCTATGGAGGCACCTACATGCTGGACAAACCTGTGGAGGAGATTGTGATGGAGGACGGGCACGTGGTCGGAGTCAAGTCCCAGGGGGAGACGGCAAAGTGCGGCATTGTGGTCTGTGATCCCACCTACGCCCCTGAACGCTGCAAAAAAGTTGGCCAAGTATGCGACTCTTGCATTGTCATTCTGATGTAGTGAAAGTCTCAGTATCATCGTCATGTGGTGAAAAGAAAACCTTTGTTTTAAAAAAATTTAAACCGGAAAAAAAACAAAACGAAAACTAATTTACTAAGAGTAGTATTTTGTTGTTGTGGTTGTAAACATTGAAAAGCTATTGAATTTTCGGTTACAGTGATCAATGATATCAATTTTCCGTGAATTATTGGAATTTCATTTAAAAGAATTAAAATTGGCAGGTCAAAGCCCGTAAAAGTCTATGAAGGGTTAAATGTCATATGATTCAAGCAGCTTTACTTGAAAAGGTTCAGTAAAAAAAAAAATTAGAATCCAGTTGGCATCACTAAATGACTTGAATTGAATGTGTCGTTTCTGGTAATGTATAAAACAAAACAGCCTTTACAATGCCTTCTTTTTTTTTGTTTGTGTCCCAGGTTGTGCGTGCCATCTGCATTCTTAACCACCCGATTCCAAACACCAAGGACGGCCAGTCAGTTCAAATCATCATTCCCCAGAACCAAGTCCAAAGAAAGGATGGTCAGTAGCTTGTTTTGAAACTTGGTACAGATTTCAAATATCATTCCCCAGAACCAAGTCCAAAGAAAGGATGGTCAGTAGCTTGTTTTGAAACTTGGTACAGATTTCATACTGCAATGATAGATACTCAATTTGTGTGTGTAGGAGGGGGGTGTTGGTGGGGAGGGGGGCAGCTAGATGCTGTATTACTTTAACCATTTCCCATCGCATTATTTTGGGGACATCTGGAAAAAAAATTATTAAAGGTAAAAGCTTGATTTGTATTATTTTGAATTGAAAGAGGTACTAGCACATGTGTGTGAAGTGATGATAGATTCATGGTATCCTCCCACTGCCCCTACTTGGCAGTTGGGGCCTAGTAGCCCTGGTTAGAACGTTGGCTTTTGGTGCAGGAGGTCCGTGGTTCTAGTCCAGCTCTGGCGACGCTGTTTCCCACTGGTTGGTTCTTTGTCGGTTTAATATGCTCGAATGAGACAGAGCCACGGTATCCTCTCTGATTTCTGTGTAGCAGCGGGTACAATTGTGAGACGTTAGCTTTAGGGCCCATCCGCAATATAACCTATATAGTGCTGACGTTGGACGCTGAGCAACAACACCTCTGTAAAGCTGCACATGAACTTGACAGACATTAGTATTGTAGCCTTTCCGCAATATAGCCTTTATTGTGCTGATGTTAGACTCAACTCAACCACAACCATTACCTTTCCTTCCAGATATCTACGTGTGCATGGTGTCTTCAGCCCACAATGTGTGCGCCAAGGGATTCTACCTGGCCATTGTGGCCACAACAGTGGAGACCAGCAACCCTGAGGCAGAGCTGCAGCCCGGCCTGGACTTGCTGGGGCCCATCGAGGAGAAGCAAGTTTTTCTTTAATCTATTTTTTAACATTTAAATATAGTTGTGAGGCGGCCAAGGTGAATCGGGCACAAGCTGCTGATTATATATTTTGAGCTATAGAGATTTTACTCTATACTGATCTTTTTCATTTTCAAATAAAAAGAATTATCTATGGTCGTAGAAATGATATAATGAGTTATAATTTTACCAATCATTCTTGTGAACACACTTTAAAAAACTCAAAAAGTCTAAAGTCCGATTTGTGCCTGATTCACCCTGATTGCTTCACATTTGGATTTCTAAAAATTTTTTTATTTTATTACGGTTTTTCTTTTGCTTTTTTTTTTTAGCCCTGTACCTTCTGCTAACACAGTGACGCCGAGGTTCTGTATATTTACATATATTCAGTTTTAAAAAAAAGATCCAGTTGGCAACACATAGTTTCTCTCTCTCTCTCTCTCTCTCTCTCTCTCTCTCTCTCTCTCTCTTTCTCTCTCTCTCTCTCTCTCTCTCTCTCTCTCTCTCTCTCTCTCTCTCTCTGTCTTTCTCTCTCTCTCTTTTAATTTTTTTTTTTCAACCCCTTACCTTCAGAAAACACATTGATGCTAATTTTCTATAAATTTACACATTTTCTGCAATTAAAAAAAATTGGTGGGTCAGGTTCCACTAAAAATCTGTCAAGGGGCTCTGTATCTCTACAGCATTACGCAAAAGGTTTCTTTGAAGAAAAAAAATGATCCAGTTGGCATCACTGATTATAGTTTTTCTTTCTCTTTTTAAACTGTTACCCTCAGATAAGATAAATCAGATGCCATTTTTTCCGTAAATTTATGGACTTTCAGTAATAAAGTTAAAAAAACAACAACATGGGCAGGTCAGGTTTCAATAAAAATCTGTCAGGAGTTATATTTTGTGACTCAATATGCTGTGCTGCTGTATACAAAAAGGCTGAGGGTAGTATAAATTCATTTTTTTTCTTATCCGAAAATAAATAATTTGAAATGTTAGTTTTTAACTGATAATGAAAATATAGAGGGAAGCAATGCCTACTAGAACTTTAATTCTCTTCCGTAACACAATGGACTGACATAACATAGTATGTAAACATTTGCTTAGAGATTGGACATGCAAGGAAAGTGTATAAACTGTTATGGTAATGCTATCTTGAACCTTCCCCTGTGTCCAGGTTTGTGAGCGTTGTCGACCTTCTGGAACCAGTAGATGACGGCACAGAAAACAAGGTAAACAACTTCACTCTTAAATTAGATAGCAAAATTTAAACATTGTGCTTGTAAAGTGACTCCTCATTCTTACCAATTTAGAAATTTAAAAATAATTATGTCTGTAATGTGACTCCCCAGTGACTTGTCGAAACTAGTAGAAAAAGAGATGACACTATGTACAGCAACTAAAGCCCTCCATCCATCCATCCATCAACTCAACTTCCATCCTTAAGCCTTTGTGATCATGCCCCTCCACATTTCTCATTCTTCACTTCTTCCAATGGCTTTCCAAGTCACTTTCCCTAATGAAGGCCTTTAATTAGTACTTGGGTGCAAGTTCGTCGGCTGTGGCAGGCATGTCGGCCAATCAGAGGCGTCTGGTGGATACTGCCGATCAAACCCCATGCCGTAGTCTAGCAAGGAAGAAGAAAAAACAAACAAAAAAGCGAAGAACGGGGCAAAATTTCAATTAAAATATAAAATATTCTTTTCCAGTGTTGCAGTCTACATTGGGTAAAATGTAACATATAGTAACATGTATATCGGTAGATGAATAAAGTAAAGCTGCCAACCTTTTAGCTTTGGCATATTTTCGTAGGCTTTTTCTACTCAAATACGCCACAACCCGACGTTTTTCGCACTAAATATAATTGATCTGCAGCTACAGTATATGATGTCAGTGGTTACCATTTTGCCAACCAATGTTGCAGAAATTTAGGCAAAACAGGCCCTTTAGCAAGAACACTTAACAAAAATGTAAAAAGAAAAAAAAATATTTTCATTGCATGGTTTTCAAAAAAGTTCTGCAACTTCTGTAGATCTCAAAATATTTGTTATCTCCCCTTCTTAGTTAATCAAGTTAATACAGGAGAGTGAGGCCTGTCCTAGTGTGGCTCTGTGATCTGTAGCTGCAGCTTAAGGCTGCCCAGGAGCCCAGTGCATAAAAGCCTGCGGTGACTGAAACTGACAGTCTGCCTTTGACAGTCGCATCCAAATTGTTTCCTCGTTTTTGGAAACTGGTAATTGCGAGCCCATTTTTAAACATTTGAATTCCTTGAATAAAAGCTGAGCGTCTACAATTCTGTGTCTTGATTTTCCTCAGATCTTCATCTCCAAGTCATACGACGCCACGACCCACTTCGAGACCACGTGCGATGACGTGCTCAGCCTGTTCAAACGAATCACCGGGCAGGACTTTGACTTCTCTAATGTCCAGCACACAGACGCCGAGACTGTAGAATAAATCAGGAAGTTCCTAGCTCTACATTCAACTACATTACTTGATTACTTGATTACTGGTCAGCCTGCTCCCCACTCAAGATGTTGCCTACAATTTTATTTTTATTGTTTATTTTGTCTTTACCATCCTTCTAATTGACACAAAAAACCTGGATTATTGATATTTTACTATTATTATTATTGTGGATTATTATTATTATTATTATTATTATTATTTTTATTATTATAAATATGATATTGACCAATGTTTTAGTAGTGAAATTTGTTTTGGATTTCAATTGTTGTTTTTCTTTAATTGGTTACACATACAAAAAAAAAAAATTGTGCTTTATCATCGATGAGGGGGACAGGGCATTTTATTGTTTAAAATAATAACACCGAAGCAGTCAGTAGTTGTAATGTAATGTATTTTCTAAAGATACATTTTTTTTTTTCTCTCTTGATGCTTACTTAATCCTGCTTCTCTCCGCAGCTCTGCTGAAAGAAAGCTCCCCTTGCTCTCACTGGGTATTATTATTGTCAAACTGTGTCAAACTTGCTTGTTTGTCTTTTTTTTATCATCTCGTGTAACATGGTAGAACTCTTTGCTTTTTTTTTTTGGGTCCTATTTGCGATGCAGAAAAATTTGGATGTCTACAAGCATGTGGTGTAGTTTGATTTCAAGTGAAGGTTTTACATTTATTTACCTGACTGTACTAGCTTAAGTATCAGCAATGGTTGTCTTTCAGGCATTTTATAATCATTATGATTCTTCTAACTTTGATGTCATTTAGATTCGTTATAAGATGATGTGAGTGATGTAAATTAATGAAATGCTCTGATTTGACTGGTTGTCCTTTTTGATTGTCTAATGAGTGGGTCATGATGATTTTTTTTCTTTGATTCATCTCTTTCTGTTAACCTGATACATATATATATTTCTTTCTCTTCGCATCGGATGAAAGAGGAAACATGTTTGATTTGCAAAGAAAGTCAAGAAGATATATTTTTAGGGTTGTGCAGAGTAAAATCCTTGTTCGAACAAAGTGCTTTGTTTTTGTAGGCTGATCGCTTTAAACTTCAAATGGTTTTGTTGTTGTTCACGACAGCCTATACTTATTGCTCCATCATCAAGCTATCTTGGACCACATTCTGTAGTGCACATATTTGGCTAACAGAAAGACAGCTTTATAAGTAGTCATGCTTATGGGTTTCTCTGTTTTGGTTTTGTTAACAATGTAATCATTTTCCGCTCTTTGTTTGCGATGAAAGATGTGATGTGGATATCTGTGCATGCTTTTCCCCTTTATTTTTGTAGATTTTTTATGTCATTAAATTGAAATTGTCAATTTTATTGAGTATTGAAGTCGGGATGTTTTGGGCTGAAACTGTTTTCAGCTTTAATTTCTTTATTACACTTACAAGAACTCAACCAAACTGGATGATGAATTGATTTTGACCTATAATTGTTTTTTTAAATAAATTTCCTGGCTCAATAGCTTGCGGAGCATTTACTTTTGTTCTTTTTCAAATTTTGATTTCATGAGCTGTGATTGTTATCATTTTAAAATGTAATGATACATGTTGTTCCCATAGTAAATGATATTTTCTGTTGTTTGTGATTAATCTTTTCTACAACAAATGAGAGACTAATTAAACTAAGTAGAGAGGAATTCGTTTTGAGGAAATTACTTTTTGGTGCTTGTGTTTTTTCTGATTTCTGGCTGGTTTCTGCTCAAGACTCAAGACAAGCTAGATGTTCACACTTGCAGTAGCAGGAAAGAAACTGCTGCTGTATAAGATACGTTCTGAGTAAAGATTGTGCCATTCAAACTAACAAAAACAAAACCTACGTCTTTTTTATTTCTTTAATAGCGGTAATAAAAACTTTCTTGTTTTTTTTTTATTTATTTAGTTTGTCAATTTGTAACTAATGTTATTACATAACATCAGTTTTGTATTTATAGATGTTTTGTTTTTTGTACTCCTCCTAAACATCTGTGCGATGAGATTTTCAATTCCCCCATCAATGTGTGTTTGAATGTTGCTTAATACTAGTGACAGTTGAAGCCCACTAAAGTTGAGCATTTAGTGCCACTTCATGTTTTTAAAATCATCTGTTTATCTTGGATCTTATTTTGGTTATGGCTTGTGCAGAAACATTCCACCTGGAGGTGACGGCGTGATTGCCGTAGCTGGCTGGCTTGTCAACTCTGACGGCAAAACAGATGCTGCTTAGTTTGGTTCAAAAATGATGTAATATATAATATATTGTAATGCATAGGCTTCTTGGTTTGGAAGATAACTTTTTAACAGTAGTCTGTTGTGATTTCCACAGAAAGTTTGGCTGATAGTGATAACAAAAAAAAAAAACACAACAAATTTTGAAGTTTATAATTATGGGTTTCACTTAAATGGAGTAGCTAGACTCAAAATTCGAAATTAAAATGAAAATAGAAATTGAATTTGGCAAAGAAACTTGTTTAAGTTTGCATGTCACATACTTGAAGGGCTTCTGTAGTTCTGTACAGTCATGTATTACTCTAAATATCTGTGCTGATGTAATTCCTACTCTAGCCATTCAACTTGTGGTTGCATTTTAAAACCTATAAAAGTATTCTTGAGATTCTCGATGACTGTCCTTTGACTTTGTTTCTTACACCAGCAGTTCCCAGCACAACTGGCAGTTTACAAATTTGTGTTTATAAAATTAAAAACATTTGGGTATGTATTGAAGTTAATCATTTTTTTTTTTTCATTACTTCTGTCATATTTCCATTAGCCTTAGACTTAAGAGATTTGATAGTAAAAAAAAAAAAAAATTGATTTTGAAATCTCTCTGTTTCGATACTCTGACATGAGCCTGCCTCAACTTTTGACCTCATTTTCTGTTTCATTTTGCCATTTGCGATTGTTCATTGCAACACCAAGCTACCCACCTTTATTTTAATTTATTTTTTTGTTTTTAAATTTTACTTAGGCTGATGTGCGTGGATGGTTGTGTGTGGATAGAGAGTCCTTAACTATAATAATGTGCAATGCGGTATGGGATGGGGGCTAGCTATGAAATCTGGCTTGATGTATTGATTTATTTGTGGCCAACTGTGCACTGTGAATTATAACATTATCATCACAGCTTCAGCAGTTTGCTGTTTGTTCATTTCTGTACATGTTCTTTTTTGTGGGTGTTCTTGTGTGTGGAACTCCTGTCTTGTTACAATACTGACCAAAATTAAAATGATTGTATTTCAGAATGTCACAGTACTACATGTACTTAGCTTTTAGCTTTTAGATCCAACATCCATTTCATTAAGGACCCAATATAAGTAACATCACATGCAATGGACATAAGTAAAAGTACAGGTTAATGAAATCAAATACCTGGTATTCACTCTAACCTCAAATGCCAAATCATGTGAGCAATGTAAAAAAGGGAATCTTTCTATTTAAAGATGCAATATACACATACATATGCACCATTTCAGTGCATCGTTACAAACAAAAATAAAAAGCTTAAAGGACCAAGTAGGACCAAGCTGGCTACCCTAACATCCTAATTCCTATGTGGATTTGAATTTAGGACTCCTATCAAAGACCTACAGGGAAGCTGCAAAACTATCACATAAAAATGATGAATGTGTCACTGTCAAGAAAGAAAAGAAAACAAACGAAGTGATGGATTTCTCGGGATACAGCATATCATTACTCAAAACATTAGAGAAAGACTCTGAAATTCTTTTGTCATATAAATTGAACGGATGGACTCAATTAAAGACCTATATTGCATTAAACAATTAAAGGGAATGATAAGAAGAGGAAGACCGCGAACAAAATAATATTATAATTTATACATAGCCTGAACAGTTATACAAAAAGAAAAGAGATCAGAATGTTTTCGTCAAGGGAACATAATAAGAATAGATAACAGAAAGAAACTAAGGCCGGGCCATGATCATAGATGTCTGTAACTGATCTGACACATACAGAAGACTGATGAACTGAAATAATGTTTGAAACTTTGTATAGACAGATAAAACTTAAAAGAAAGAGCAAACAGAATGTTTCGACAAGCACGAAACTTAATGCTTCAGCTTAATCTAACAGCTTACTACACAATAATGTTCAGCATGGACTTAAAAATAAAAGTTACAAACAAATTAAGTCCAGCCATCTTGTCATCCTAGGTCCACTAAGAGAGTAAACGGATTACAAATGCGCTTTGCAGTGAAGTGAAGTTGTGTTGCCGTCACTAGGTTTCAGTAGAGGGTTTTAATAGGGTTTCCAATATCAGTTCTCAGAGAAGGACGTAGGTGTAGAAGAGGTGTTGATGTTTGTACTCACCATGTTTGCTGCCTTATAAATAATGAGCATTAACGTTTGGGGAAATGCTGAGTCTGTTCCTCTCATAATAAGAAACCAACTTAATAAACATTTACTTGTGCCGTGTTCACTTCAGTTCAATAAACACCGTAAAATGTTTAGTGAAAATGAAACTTTTTTAAATTATAAATGCGAACATATCTATTATATACATGACTAAGGCGAGAGAGAAGTTTACATTTTTTAACTCTATAAAATACAGAGAAGCTTGAATAAAAGCAGAAAGAAATTTATAGCAGGTAAACTCCCAAAATTAAAAACCAAACACATAGTTTATGCTTAGACAGCAACAACAGTTGCGATTACCCGATACATTACCTGTATTATATAAACATAATTTTTGACAAGAGAAAGCCTACTGTTTTCTTTTGTACAGTATCTACATGTACTTTGTAGAAAATCACATACTCTGTGTCTGTCTGTATGTCTACCTCTCTGTCTCTCTCTTTCCTCTGTCAGTCTGTTGGTATGTCAGTCTTCCTCTCTCTGTCTCTCTCTCTCTGTCTGTCTGTCTCTCTCTCTCTCTCTCTCTCTCTCTCTCTCTCTCTCTCTCTCTCTCTCCGTGTCTCTCTCTCTATCTTTCTCCACTTGTATTACATGTATTTGTATCTTTCTATATCTCACTGAACTCTCTCTCTCTCTCTCTCTCTCTCTCTCTCTCTCTCTCTCTCTCTCTCTTTCGTCAATACACTTGTAACAAAGAACGGACGTCTTTATACTCAATGCGTGATTTTACTGGCAACCAATGAAGATACTTAAGGAGAGGAGTTGCATGGTCCCGCTTTCTTGTTCCTGTTACTAGTGGTAGAGTTACCAGTCTGACAGCACTATTTTGGCATACCTGGAACCTCTCCACTCTCGTTATTTACATTTAATTTTAGTATATAGAGACATAGTAGTCCAACCATGAAAAGTGTGAAGAAGGCTGAAGCAATGTCTTTCTTGACCTGTCGTTCAGATAATTTCTTCTGTCTTTGGCCATGGTCTCACTGAGTCGGGGGTCGCGGTGGCCTTGGGGTAGAACATCGGCTTCCGACACAAAAGGTCTGGGATTGAGACCTGGCGATTTCACTCCCTACTGGTTTGGTCGTAGTCAGTTTAATGTGACCGGAGCAAACAGGAGTCATGGTATCCCCGCCCAGTCTCGTGTGTGGCAGTACATTAAATTGCAAGACGTCAGTCTTGGGACCCGTCGATCCGGCGCGGTGGCCTTGGGGTAGAACATCGCCTTCCGACGCAAAAGGTCGAAGATTGAGCCCTGGCGATTTCGCTCCCTACTGGTTTGGTCGTTGTCAGTTTAATGCGACCGGCTAAGACAGGAGTCATGGTATCCCCGCCCAGTCTCGGGTGTGGCAACACACTAATTTGCCAGACGTCAGTCTTGGGATCCGTCCACAATAAAGTCTATATAGTGCTTGGGTTTTTTTTTCTTGAGGTTGCATTTATTCACAACATAATTTGCCTTGGTCCAAATCTAGATTCCTCTATACACATCATTATAGTTTCCTCTCTCTCTCTCTCTCTCTCTCTCTCTCTCTCAGGAGATGCTACACTTTTTCTTCTGCTGCTCCTCCGCTCCTTGGGTTTGGGGGGTTTCACCGAGGTTGCATTTATTCACAACATAATTAATCTGCCTTGGTCTAAAACTATATATAAATACAAGTACATATACACATTATTATAGTTTCCTCTCCTCTCCTCTCTCTCAGGAGATGCTACATTTTTTCTTCTGCTGCTCCGCTCATTGGTTTGGGGGGTATTCTCGAGGTTGTATTTATTCACAACATAATTAGCCTTGGTCCAAATCTAGATATAAATACAAGTACATATACACATTATTATAGTTTCCTCTCCTCTCCTCTCTCTCAGGAGATGCTACACTTTTTCTTCTGCTGCTCCTCCGCTCCCTGGGCCTGCGGGATTTCCCCGAGGTTCTTCTTGGCCTCCTCCTCCTCCTCCTCCCTGGCTCGGATCTGGAGGGGTTGGATGATGTTCTCTCTCTCCCAGCGACGCACGTACATCTCGCGCCGGAAGTCGCTCACCATTTGACTGGGAACAAAGGATTGTGGGATGGGAGGAGAGAGGGGTGGTACGGAGCAGGGGGATTGTGGGAATACTGGAGTAAATGCAGGTTTTGCGAGATTGCCATGCATACAACGTTAAGGTTTTTATGTAATCACGTTTCTTACTATACTATATACACTGTTTAGAAAAGGCAAATAAACTAGAGAGTAAAGCATTTTTAACAGGTTGCTGCAAAATTTACGGATTTTCATGTTTAAAAAAAAAAAAGGTTGGCATGTCAGAGTTTCGTAAACGATTAAGGTCTGTTAAGTTTAGAGGTGATGTTTTGTGATCATGTTTTTTTTAAAAACCATATCTATGGGCCTAGGTTACACAAGGCCTCAAATTACTGCCATGTCCACGCAGCTGTTAAATACAGAAACAAGAGTGATGAGAAGTTGTCGTGAGCTCAGACATTGTCGAGAACACAGAGGGTCAACCAAAGTAGGGGACAGAGCATTGGAAAAAGAAAATAATACTCGCCCGCTACACAACCTCCCGGGTAGGAACGTAGGACATCGGAAGGAAATATGAGAGGCAGCTGAGTTGAGTTGAGTTGGTTTCTGAACGCCCCATGTCACCATCAAGGTTATAATGTGGACGGATCGCAAGACTAATGTCTGACAATTTTTACGTGCAGGGATGCTAGGACTCCCTCAGTCCCTTTCTCAATGGGTCCCCTAATACATGTACTGACACGGATTCAGCCAGTAGGAAACGAACTTTGGATAAATATAGTTTTTACAGAACGAAGGACTAGAACCAGGTACCTACTGGTTGGGTGACAAACGTTACATCGCTTGGGCCAAATCGCCCACCTCATAAGGGGTTAAGGGAGGGTATAAATGCATGCATCTATTGGATGTTTCGTGATCACAGAAAATAAATAAAGGGGATGCGATAGAGCCCCAAGAAAACTATGTGACATTATAAATGATTGGCTATTCCAAATTATCGGTGCAGCTGCACTGAAAGCTCTCTCAGCATACCTCTAAGAAAGTGTACTAAGTTGTAAAGTTATAGGCCCTTTTACATTAGGAAGTTGTTGTTGGTTATTTTTTTTGCTGGAGCGAAGGGACCGTGGTGGTAAGTAGGGAAAGAGGAGATTTAACAAATATGTCGGGGCAGTTTCGTCCATACACTTGTAACAAAGAACGGATGTTTTTATACTCAATGCGTGATACTCAAGGAGAGGAGTTGCATGGTCCCGCTTTCTTGTTCCTGTTACTAGTGGTAGAGTTACCAGTCTAGCATGCAGCACTATTTTGGCATATCTGGAACCTCTCCATTCTCGTTATTTACATTTAATGTTAGTATATAGAGACACACTAGTCCAACCATGAAAAGTGTGAAGAAGGCTGAAGCAAGGTTCTTTCTTGACCTTTCGTCCAGATAATTTCTTCTGTCTTTGGCTTTGGTCTCACTGAGTCGGGGGTCGCGGTGGCCTTGGGGTAGAACATCGGCGTCCGACGCAAAAGGTCCGGGATCGAGCCCTGGCGATTTCACTCCCTACTGGTTTGGTCGTTGTCAGTTTAATGTGACTGAATGAGACAGGCGTCATTGTACCCCCGCCCAGTCTCGTGTGTGGCAGCACATTAAATTGCCAGACGCCAGTCTTTGGACCCTTCCACACAAACGTCTATATAGTGCTGATGTTGGATGTTAAACGAACTCAACAACTCAACAACCAACCATGAAAGTGTGAAGGCCGAAGCAAGGATCTTTCTTGATCTTTCGACCAGATAATTTCTTCTGTCATTGGGCTTGGTCTCACTTAGCCCAAATTGTCTAATAATTCTAAGAATAATAAACAATGTGCTCACATGACGCCGACAATAACAATGATCACTGTGGCTATCGTCATCAGCCAGATGAGTGGCCAGATCTGAACCTCCACCCGTCTGTTCACTGGCAGATGTAAGTGGAAATAGACAAAATCAATATCAAACTCAAAATGTTTTGTTACTGCTGCTCTTGTTGTTGTTGTTGTTGTTGTTGTTGTTGTTGTTATTATTATTATTATTATTGTTGTTGTTGTTGTTGTTATTGTTGTTGTTGTTGTTGTTGTTGTTGTTGTTGTTGGTTTTAAATGCAAATGTTTGTTTATTTTAGTGAATGTGTCTGCTTTTTTCGGAAGCCTCGATATCTGCACATGTACATTTTATAAAAGTGTTGTGAGCGAAGAATTTTGGTTTTATAAAAAGCACAAAATAAAACACTTGCTTACTTAAAATAAGCTTGTGAAAAAAGCAGGCTTGATCAGACATAAGTCGTTGGAAAAAGTTCAGAGCTTCATTCATCTAAACATATACACAAATTCTCCATGTTGACTTTTACTGTTTTAGCATATAAAAGAAAATCTCTGGTTATGAAAATAATAAGAGTTATACGTCTTAACCATTTAAAATTTGATGCTTTTTTTTAACACATTATACATAGCTAAAAAGAATAAATTCAAGTTCCGACTAGTGCCTGATTTACACTGGTTGCTTCACATTTATAATAAATAATTGTTGAGACCCAGACACAACAAAAAATGTGAGGAAATGTGATACTTACGAGTCTCCTTGAGTTGTAGAAATGTGTTCTGCATGTCTGAGCACATCAAACCACCTTTGCCTGATAAGTCATGCAGATGTTGGCAAAGAGGGATGGAAAGGGTTAATGTTTTAATCATTTAATGCCTCAAGGATACCAAAGTAGAAATATGGGTTAACCGAGTGTTAGGGAACTTTCTAAGAAGACGATGGCGTCGTATGTACAACATTGTAATTATTATTGTTGTTGTTGTTGTTGTTGTTGTTGTTGTTGTTGTTGTAAAATGGATTGAAGAACTAGTAATTAAAATAAGCGGCATACAAGCCTATTGAAAATGAAATCTAAACTGTTCTAACTGGATCTAATAGTGAATACCTTAATGACATAACACACCTTGGTTTTAAATGCAAATGTTTGTTTATTTCAGTGAATCCTTGATATCTGCACATGTACATTTTATAAAAGTGTGAACTTGTGTGTCTTATAGTGTCGTAGAAAAGTGTTGTGAGCGAAGAATTTTGGTTTATAAAAAGCACAAAATAAAACACTTCCTTACTTAAAATAAGCTTTTGTGAAAAAAGCAGGCTCGATCAGACACAAGTCGTTGGAAAAAGTTCCGAGCTTCATTCATCTAAACATATATATTATAAACAAATTCTCCATGTTGACTTTTACTGTTTTAGCATATAAAAAAAAATCTCTGGTTATGAAAATAATAAGAGTTATACGTCTTAACCATTTTGAAATATTGGATGCTTTTTTAACACATTATACATAGCTAAAAAGAATAAATTCAAGGTCCGACTTGTGCCTGATTTACAGTGGTTGCTTCACATTTATAATAAATAATTGATGAGACCCAGACACAACAAAAAAGAAATATGTGAAGAAATGTTCCAACTTACGAGTCTCCTTGAGTTGTAGAAATGTGTTCTGCATGTCTGAGCACATCAAACCACCTTTGCCTGATAAGTTATGCAGATGTTGGCAAAGAGGGATGGAAAGGGTTAATGTTTTAATCATTTAATGCCTCAAGGATACCAAAGTAGAAATATGGGTTAACCGAGTGTTAGGGAACTTTCTAAGAAGACGATGGCGTCGTATGTACAACATTGTAGTAAGCTTAAGACTCGTCGATAATATAAGAATTAGAGGGTTTACGACGAGTTGTATGTTACCACGACATTGTACTTAAGACCCACGAACTCTAGTAAAGTTTCAAGTTAGCTCATCAAGCAGGTGGGGGGCGCGGTGGTCCAGGGGTAGATGGGTAAAATATCATCGCTAGAGGGGGGCGCGGTGGTCCTGGGGTAGAACATCGGCTTCCGACGCAAAAGGTTCGGATTCGAGTCCTGGCGATTTCGCTCCCTACTGGTTGGGTCGGTGTCAGTTTAATGTGACCGGCTGATACAGGAGTCATGGTATCCACGCCCTGTCTCGTGTGTGGCAGCACATAAAATTGTCGTACCCGTCCTGTATGGCCCGTCCACAATATAGCCTATATAGTGCTGATATTGGAGAAGTTAATTAACCAAGACATTGTCCTCAAAATGGCAGATTTAGTTTACTTTAAACCGTGGTGATTCATTACACTAGACCTGGTTTAATTGTGTTTTTTTGCTTCTTCTCTAAGCATTGATATCACCTGTAGGGCTATCTTATCAACGTTAGTTCTGTCTGAGCGTAAAACATCTGACGACCCCCTACTGGTTGGGTCGGTGTCAGTTTAATGTAAGCGGCTGAGACAGAGTCATGATATCCCCGCCCTGTATCCTGTGTGGCAGCGCACAAAATTGTAAGACGTCAGTCTTGGGGTCTGTCCACAATAAAGCCTATATAGTGCTGACGTTGGGCACAAACCAAATCAACAACAATAAACTCAACAACCGGCTAGGTTCCTGGTTAGTAACCTATGATCAGTCAAAGCTGTGTTCATCCGATTTTGTCCTCTACTGGTTGGGGCGACGTCAGTTTAATGTGACTGGCTGAGACAGGAGTCGTGGTATCCCCGCCCTGTCTCCTGTGTCGATGCACATAAAAGTGTCAGACGGCAGTCTTGGGGTCCGTCCACTATAAAGCTTATATAGTGCTGACGTTGGGCGTTAAACCAACTCAACTTAACTCAAGCAAGTGGGTTGAGAATTGAAAATCTGTGCGGTTTATTCCAGTCTTTGAAACAGAATAACATTAGTAATGAAATACGCAAACGGAACAATTTTAATGAAATACGCAAACGGAACAATTTTTTAGATCTACTACCTACAAGATGACACTGTGACGATTTTGCTTGTTAAACGTTTCTAATATGTTCTAGGAAAGTGGAAAAATTTGTTTCGCGAAATCTCATTCCTAAAAGTCACACAATTTTACATAATGTTTTTGGTTTCAGTAATGCATTACTGTATTTGGGTCTATCCTGTTAGAAATAAAGATATCTTGCTGTGACGATATGATATGCGAAAACAGAGTAAGAAAATGATGGGCATTAATAAATCAGGGTTGGATTAGGGACCCCTGGCCTTCAAACCCTCAACCCCTTTCAAGAATGAAATTGAATAAAACAACAACAATAACAACAAGAACAACAACAACAGCAAAAACAACCCACAACTATCACTCTCCCAATAAAAAAACCCCAAAACAAAACAGAAAATCCAAACAAAACAACAAACAAACAAACGAAAAAAAAGGTCATCAGAAAGGGGAAAGGGAGGAGGGCGAAATTGCGCAAGTGGTAGAGCGTTGTTCTCACAATCGGGAGGTTCCTGGTTCGAAAACCACGATTAGTGAAAAATGTTTTTGTCCAAACCTCCCCCTACTGATTGGGCCACGGTCAATATAATTTTTATTGTGACTGGGTGAAACAGGAGTCCTGGCATCCCCGCACTGTGTCTGTGTGACAGCACGTCAAATTGTCAGACGATAGTCATGGGATACGTCCACATTATAGCCTACATAGTGCTGACTCTGGAAGCTAAGCAACAATCCAACAAACTAACAAACGATCCCACTTACTCCTTTGGTCAGCGGTGCCACTGGTACCTGGCGGGTTCCCCGTGTTCCCTGTGGCTTGTCTTTTCTTCTTCTTCTTCTTGGATTCTGGTGAACAGAAGAGAGAGAGAGAGAGAGAGAGAGAGAGAGAGAGAGAGAGAGAGAGA
>RQTK01000310.1:34763-47324 GCA_003991915.1 Elysia chlorotica
ATAATAATAATAATAATGATAATAATAATAATAATAATAATAATAATAATAATAATAATAACAACAACAACAACAACAACAATACAAATAATAATAAATGTTAGGTTTTATACCGTGGTGTGAGTGATAGGGAGTGGTGTTTATGACGGTTCCATAGTTTATAATAGTATTTAATAAATTTTGGGGGTGGTAGGTTTAAGTAAACCGCTGTGGTACTATAATAAGCAGTCACTACCCTTAAAATCACCCTTAAAATCTAAGTCTAGTTTACACTCATTCGAATAGATTTTAAAGGGTTTGATCGACAAAGAAAGAATCAAAAGAAGAACAAAAATACACGAAATAACACTGAATAAAATATTAATTCGTAAGTCAACAAGAACACATTCTCTAGCCATTGCTTGGAAGCTAATTTAAAAGCCTTTTTAGGCACCATTTGATTCTTTAAAAATGAACTGATTAAAAAAAGATATAGTTTCACTTACCATATCCCCTCACCTGAGTAAACCAGAAGGTTATTGCGACAGAGGAATAAATTATATTCATATTATCTAGAAAAATCTAGATTGAGAAATGTAGATCTATTTACCCGCAATATATTTTGGAATTTAAATAAGTACCTTTTAATGAAAGGTTTGAATTTGTTTCGTAAACAATTGATTTTTATCATGATGATTGTGGCAAAGGCCAATAATTATTTTTGTAAGTGCTTTCACTAGGAAGAAAGAACTTGGTGCGTAAAAAAAGAAGAAGAAAAAAACGAATGAGAAGGAAAATGAAATTTGCAAGAACGCGTCGTAGTTTAGGCCTATTACAAATTTCATTTACACTCTTCTAACACTAAAGCCAAGTCTTCGTAGATATAATTTAGAGTCGTGAGAAACGTGAAAGAAGGGGTAGTAGCAGTAAAGAATGGCTACAGCTCCATATTTAGCCTGCCAATCCCAGATGTAAGTCTGTCAACGGCAGCCTGAACTGTGTCATATCCTCCATCAACTTTTGTAATAGGACCATGAAGGGTTAAAATATGGTCAGTTGTCTTGGGACTTACATAACAAAAGATGGAGTAAGAAGAGAAGACAGAAACAAGCAGACAAAGGGAGAAAGTGAAATTAAAAACAACTAAACACTTTAGAATAATATGGTTTTTATTCTTTGAGGACATCAAGGGTTTTAAGCTCAACGTTGTGGTAACTTACAAATCGTCTTAAACCTTCTTACTCTTATATTTCAAAATTAGTCGTAAGCTTAACACTACTTTGTAATTATGACCCCAAAACTTTGTTAAGAATGATGGTATGTGAACTTTTTTCCCCACTCGTTGTGCTTTTGGTGGTAATCACAAACTTAAGTCATATGATTTATTTACAACAATAGAAAGGTTTTAAAGACCATGACAAGATTTACATAAAATTTACATTAAAAAAAAACAACTGCTAAGGCGTTGCCTGGCGGCTGAAATAATAATTATACTGGACGCCAATTTGCCAATAGTAGATTTTAGATTTATTTGCTACTATGTAGCAAAGTGGTTATCATTGTTTTTCGGGCTAAATAAAAAAAAATCTATTGTTCCGGAATTCTTTACAGCAGTTTTGTATTGTTACGAACAATTCAAGAAACAAACATGCGAACAAGACAGAGATTCATACGACGAGAACAAAAACAACAAAAACATTAACAACATAACAACGACGATATCGACAACAACTAGATAAATTATTATTAATTTTTAATCCGCTCTCGTTTGTTTGTTTGCTTGTTTATCTGTTAGATTATTTATAGTTTGTTTTTCGACTTATTTGTACATTTATCCCTTTGTTTGTCAGTAGTTGTTTTTCATACTGCATGCTTCCTTCTTAGAGGGCCGCAGCTGTTGTAACCAGCAAGGGATTAATACCTAGTGGCTTAATTCTTTCAAGAAATAAAAAACAACAACATTGGCCTACACAAACTTTACCTCCAAATATTAATTTTCGCAAGATCTGGACATCCTATTTTTAAATGAAAGACACCCCCCCACACACACACGCACACCCATATATATATATATATATATATATATATATATATATATATAATGTATAGAAATCGCCGCAACTAAACGAAAAAGGATAGCTTTGACCAAACAAACAAAAACCTGAAAAAACATTTACGCCATGATGGCTCTTTAGAGGCAAAAAAAAATGCTCACATGAGCCTTTCAAAAGTGAAAGTGCACATGTACCAGGAAGGCTTCTGTTACTTGTTAGCTGTTTCACGAAATCAAATCTCTGTAAAAAGGTTGCTTGGGTCTTGTGTGATTATGACCTCCACGGACATTAATTATAGTTATAAAATAACATTTAGGCTGAATTAAGCCTTTCATAAGCCATTCACGGATAAAACAACAACAACAACAACAACGACAACAAAAAGAAAAACAAAAGCAAAAAGGACACAATATAAAAGATAAACAAAATAAAGAATAAAACAAAAAACATCATTGATGATTTGGTTCATGAATATTTTGTTTGTTTGAGTAAAGCTTTTACGATAATGAGCAAAGAAAATCAGCCCTAGTACTTAAACTCTCCGGTAAACAGGCTGGATCACAGGGAAACTAATGGGCGAGAGATGTAAACAGCTTTTTACCCCCCAAATACCCCATTCCCCCTTTACACACACACACACAGGGCAAAAAAGTTATTAAACAAATCAACAAAAAAATAAAATTAATTAATTAGTATAAAAAAGAGAGGAAAAGAGATAGAGAGAGAGTTAAAGGGGAGAGCAGAAGGAGAGAGAGTCAGACAGACAGACAGACAGACAGACAGACAGACAGACAGACAGACAGAGACAGACAGACAGACAGACAGACAGACAGACAGACAGAGACAGACAGACAGACAGACAGACAGACAGACAGACAGACAGACATATGCTGGTGTGTTGCAAGGATGAACAAACAATCAAATAGCCATCCACCTGCATTTCGCTCTAAATCAATAAGTAGATCTTTTTCTCCATTCTAAAAGGTCAATCTCATTTTTTGACTCCATCGAATTTTTATTCACTGTCCATAGATAATTAAATCTGAAGATAAATGGATCTAGTTTTTATCAAAGTTCGTAAGAGCTCGTGTAAATTTGTTTTTGCTGGTTAATGAATAATTTTTTTTGTATGACGAAATCGAGCGCTTTCAATTTTACGCGTAAAACTAAGCAACTTTTTTTTGCATGGATAAACAACAACAACAAAAACAGCAACAACAACAACAACAACAACAACAACAGCAAAAACAACAACAACAACAACAACAACAGCAAAAACAGCAACAACAACAACAACAAAGAAAATAATCTAATTGTCTGGTATAAATAACCAGTTCCAGTCTTTCATTAACACGTTGTAACAGTTACAATTCACATAGCTATTCTTACTATCTTAAAATGTTTTTCCCATTGAGTGAATAAGATGCTAATGTGTGAAACCGTTTTACAAATAAAATTTAAAACATTTTTTTATTGTAGATTAGAACTTAACATACTTCCAATAAAGTGTACTAGACAGATACCAATTGTTTAAAAAACCGGAAAGAATAAAAGATCTTCAACCTGGAGTTAAGAGCAATATTTTGGAAGTTCAAATGTCAGGTATGTCTTTCAGCAAACATCGGTGACATTTAAACGAACTCATATCTTTTTTTCTTTTTTCTTTTTTGTGTGAAATGTCCCGCTTTTTAGCCCCGAATGTGCATAGTACATACATATAATACTTAACTCAATCGTATCTGTGTGACGGGGGTCATGAACTGTTGTAAGTGGTAAAACATTGGTCTCCCAATCTAGAAATCCAAGGAACAAAACCCGCGATCAGACATACATAGTTGGCCCTGAGGTAGAACATCGGCTTCATACGCAAAAGGTCCGTGGTTCGAGCCCTGGGGATTTCGCTCCCTACTGGTTCGATCGGTGTCAGCGTAATGTGACCAGCTGCGACAGGAGTCAGGGTATCCCTGCCCTGTCTCATAAAATTGTCAGACGTCTGTCTTGGAAACTTCCACAATTTAACCTATACAGTGTTAATGTTGGACATTAAACCAACTCAACTACAACTACTATCTCGACGCGCACCAGTCAACAACACAAGTCCTCATTTGTCCATGAATCCACGTAACTCACACACTGAGAAAACAACAATACTCTTTCCCTAACGAGCGCCCCCTCACGCAGAACCCATCACTCACAAATATTATGGTTTCCCTATCTTTTTTCACTGCATTGGCGTAGCTTATGCTAGTGTAAAAAATACAAATCTTAACATATTTGCCTATTCCTTGTATGAGGGGAGCTCGGTGTCCCAGGGGTAGAACATCGGCTTTGGACGCAAAAGGTCCCGAGTTCCAATTCTGGCGGTTGTATTTCCTTCTTGTTGGGCCGGTGTCAGTGTAATGTGACCGGCTGAGACAGGAGTCATGGTATCCCCGCCCTGTCTCGTGTGTGGCAGCATATACAATTGTTAGACGTCCGTCTTGGGGTCCGTCCACAATATATCCTATATAGCGCTGATGTTGAACATTAAACAAACTCAACTACAACTACAATTCCTTGTGTACACAATATTTTTTTGTAATTTCCAAAAATTTAAAAAGGTAAAAGCTTTAATATTTATTATTTCGAATGGAAGGTGTGCAGATCAATACAAAAAGGTGCGAGCAAAAGAGTATATCAACCCGCATAACATGTGTGTGTGGGGTGACGGGAAAAGGTTAACTTCACAGACACCAGTTCACACAAGTTCCTTTTAATTTGTCAAGGACTCCATGCGCCTAGAAAATAACTCTATTCCTAATTAACTCTCCCACACGCAAAACCCATCACTCACAATTATTGTCTCCATGTCTGTTTTCACTGCCTCGGAAGATGGATTACTGTGGCTAATGCTAGTGTAAAAACGCCTATTATATACTTTAATGTTCGAATTCGTAATTGTACGATAATGAAGTTTATTTCGTTCAATTAATACTTTATTGTTCGAATTCGTAATTGTACGATAATGAGGTTCATCCAGTTTAGTTCAGTTAAATCCCTTGACTGATAAATGTAGAGGAGACACGGTTGACATATTTTAAGATAGCAAACGACAGGTAGGTCTGTTTTCTGCAAATCTTGCCAGATTTGAGCGCTCCGGTCTTGAGTCCGCCCACGATATAGATAAAGACCAAAAAATTCACTCATCACAAAACAAAACAAAAATATTTTTGCGTGTGTGCCCTCTTAAGTCTCGCTCACTGACCCATGGAGATCAGTTACCCACTCAAGTCCTCGTATTTCTATAGCTCCATGTGCCTCACAAAATGAGTTGTTATAGTCTATAGTGTAGACGGGCCCCAAGAATGACATTTGGCAATTTATATGTTGCTACACACGAGACACGGCAGGGATACTATGACTCCTGTCTCAGCCGATCACATTAAACTAACACCGACCCAACCAGTAGGAGCGAAATCGCCAGGGCTCGAACCACGTACCTTTTGCGTCGAAAGCAGATGTTCTAACCCAAGGCCACCTCGCCCCCACCTCTCACACTGAGCAAACAACTCTATCCCGTTAGAGCCTTCCCTTACGCAACAGCAATCACTCACAATTGACTTTATATCTGTTTTTACTGTCTAGGAAGATTGATAGCGCTGGCGAGAGAAGGAGAGAGAGAGAGAGAGAGAGAGAGAGAGAGAGAGAGAGAGAGAGAGAGAGAGAGAGAGAGAGAGAGAGAGAGAGAGAGAGAGAGAGAGAGAGAGAGAGAGAGACTCAGCCGGTCACATTATACTGACACCGACCCAACCAGTAGGGATTGCAACAGCCAGGATTCGAACTCGGGACCTTTTGCGTCGGAAGCCGATGTTCTACCCCTGGGCCACCGCGCGCCCTGAGAGACAGAGGCAGAAACAGAGACCAAAAACATCAAATGAGAGAGGTAAAGAAGAAAGGGAAAGAGAGGATACATAGGCTGCGGAAAGGCAGATAGATCTGATATGCTAGTACTGTCTCTGTGTCGTAATGTTGTCAGACATTGATCTTGGGGTTAGTCCACGAATAGCCTGGCTGCTGTAATAGACTTTATGAAGCAAACTATCTCACTATCTCACTAACTCACTCATTCACTTACCTGTTCACTCACTCATTTACTCACCTGTTCACTCACTCATTCACTTACCTGTTCACTCACTCATTCACTTACCTGTTCACTCCCTCATTCACTAACTTGTATACTCACTCATTCACTAACTTGTATACTCACTCCTTCACTTAACTGTTCACTCACTCATTCACTCACTCACTCATTCACTAACTTGTATACTCACTCATTCACTTACTCATTCACTTACTCAATCATTTACTCGTTCATTAATTCGTTCTTTCATTCATTCACTTACTCACTCATCACTCATCACCCAGTCACTCACTCCTAATCTCACTCACTTTGTGATTCTCTTAAACGTATATCAGTACACCATAAACTTGACGGACACCAGTTAACAACTGCAGTTTTCTTTTGCACATGGCTCCGCTTGCCTCACACAGACGGGGGGCGCTGTGGTCCAGGGGTGAACATCGACTTCCGACGCAAAAGGTCCCGAGTTCGAATCCTGGCGGTTGCGTTCCCTACTGGTTGGGTCGGTGTCAGTATAATGTGACCGGCTGAGACAGGAGTCATTATATCCCCGCCTGTCTCGTGTGTGGCAGCACATAAAATTGTCAGACTTCTATCTTGGGGCCCGTACACAATAAAGCCTATATAGTGCTGATGTTGGACACAGACACACACTGAGCAAACTACAAACCTAACGAGCTCACCACACGCAACAACCATCACCCACACATTATTGTCTCCATGTCTGTTTTTCGCTGTCTAGGAAGATGGATCGCTGAGGCTAATATTAAAGACTTTGCAATTCACACAAACGATAGCGGGTGACATAACCACGTCCCTTAAGCACGGATTTTTCTGGTAGCTCATTGGCTCTAAAAGTCTACACTAGAGCTATGATTGGATGACGGCCTAGATTCCCATATCTACCGTCTTGGTTTCGCTATGGGCTCCGTT
The DNA here is from genome assembly GCA_003991915.1 of Elysia chlorotica. NCBI lineage: Eukaryota > Metazoa > Mollusca > Gastropoda > Plakobranchidae > Elysia > Elysia chlorotica. Next base: position 41,850 of record RQTK01000310.1, read on the forward strand.
ATCGTAAGGCCTCTAATGCGCAGCTTGGACAGACATGCGCAGAGAGCACCTAGCTTGACCTTGATCTAGTTCTCTGCCTCAACACCGGAAGACTTCCAAAATATATCTCTCTGCCCCACCACCGGAAAAGTTCCGAAATCGCGTCTGCTAGAGGCAAGCTTGTGCAGGTTATGTCTGTATCGGGTAGCCATTTCTTTCTTCTGTGGGCCCGAGGCTAAGTTTAGATCTAATAGATTTCTCTCTAGTCTCTACAACTGCATTACATCTCTATCAGGTTTCATTTAACAATCGGAACGGGCATGTTAGAAAAAGATCTAGATCTAGGGTAGTAAATACAAAGAGGAGGCAAATTTGAACGTTAGACTTACGATCTACATTTATTTAGATGACATAGTCTAAATTTACGTCCTCATTGTACATTCTACCCCTAGTCTCTAATAATAGCAGTTTTAGATTTCTATAAGATATATTAATCTATTAAATGGACAAATTGCATGTGAAACTCAAGAAAATCTTATTTTTGAGCAATGCCGAAATGCGAGTTTTTTGTTTCCCCCCTCTCTTTGGTTATATCTCATAACTCTTAAATTGCCATCAATATAAAATTACTCAATATACGTATTATCTTTTAAAATGTCTAATTTCAGCTTAAGGATATTGAGAAGGGTGCACTAATACTTTCGAGAAAATTGAAAAGCTTAAACCCCCCTTTCAGCGTTGCGTGCTGATTGGGTCATCTCTTTATATCATACATCCGGTAATTCATTTCCGGTATGCTTAACCCCCCCCCCCCCCCCCCCCCCCCCCCCCCCCCCCCCCCCCCACCCCCTCCGAATCTCAACCCCCTTCCAGTGCAGATTAATCTAGTTACTTGAAGCGATGGCGGTAAAGACCGCCGATTTTTTAACTTACTAGCCAATTTTCTGTTTTTCTTTCCTTGTTTGTTTTGTTGTTTAGTTTTGTATGGTATTATTTTTTGTTTTGTATGGTATTATTTTTTTTTGCTGTTGTTTCTCGTTTCATTATTCAATATTGAAGTAGGAGATTCTATTTATATCCTTTCACTAACCGATTCATACAACAACAACCAAAAAAAAAAAAGAAAGAAAAAGATAATAATTACTTTTTCTGCTTTTGAAATACGCTGTAAACTGCATCCTACCTTGTAATGACTTATGTTTTCCTTTAAAAATGAAATTGCTTCAATTTCCTCTGTGGCACTTACATTTCTCCCATTGTTTGTTTACGTAACAGAAAGCAATGAAAATGGGCGTTGTTTACTCAGAAGTTTTATAACAAACTCTGTTAAGAAATAATTTGTTTGATCAGCACTGAAACTGGAGGCGACTTTCAGACAGATGATATCTTGTTAGGTTTTTAACATGTAGCTGTACTATAGCGTATGTATGCCAGCTATGAAAGAATATACATAATTATCAAACGCACATACATACACACACACACAGACAGACAAACAGACACGCAAAGACATTGAGCCACCAAGCAGACGAAAACATAAAAGAGAAACGACACGAAAACTATTAGATACAAAACAAAAAAAACCAACAACAATAAAACAACAACAACATAAAACAAAACAAGAAAACATATACACACAAAAACAAACAAAAACCAAACAAATAAAACAACAACAACAACAACACAAGTTATAGCTGCATAATAGTGATACTCCCTCTATCTCTCTCTGTATCTCTGTTTCTCTGTGTGTCTTTGTCGTTGTCTCTTTCTCTCTCTACCTCTGTCTGATCTTTCTCTCCCTCTCTTTTCCCTTCTCACTCTATCACTTTCTTTCTCTCTCTCTCTCTCTCTCTCTCTCTCTTTCTCTCTCTCTCTCTCTCTCTCTCTCTCTCTCTCTCTCTCTCTCTCTCTCTTTTTCTCTCTTTTTTTTCTCTCTCTCTCTCTCTCTCTCTCTCTCTCTCTCTTTCTTTCTCTCTCTTTTTCTTTCCATGTCTCTTTTTTTCTCTTTTCCACTCAATCTCCTTTTTTCTCGTTAGCTCTGTCTTTCTCTCTCTGCATGTCTCTTTTTTCCTCTCTCTTCCTTTCCCTTTCTTCTCTTTCTTTCTCTCTCTCTCTCTCTCTCTCTCTCTCTCTCTCTCTCTCTCTCTCTCTCTGTGTCTCTCTGGAGGGCGCGGTCGCACTCGGGTAAAACATCGGCTTCCGACGCAGGTTTCGTGTGTGGCAGCACATAAAACGTCAGTCTTGGGGCCCGTCCACAATGTAGCCTATTTAGTGCGGATGTTGGACGTTAAACCAACTCAAGTCCACTCAACCTCTCTGTCCCTCGCTCTTTCTCTCGTTAACTTTGTCTTTCTATCTCTGCATTTATCTCTCTCTTACCCTCTCTCTCCTTTTCTTCCTCTTTCTTTCTTTCTCTATCTCTCTCTCTCTCTCTCTCTCTCTCTCTCTCTCTCTCTCTCTCGACTATGGCCTGATGAGAACTACTTACGGCCCAGACAAGCAATAAGATAGCTCAACATGCGACCACATTGTTTTAAACTAGATCTAGAGTTGAACAACAACAACAAAAAAAACCCAAACCAAAACAAAACAAAAAAGCAACAAATTATTGTAGCTTGATGAACCATGGTTTTTTTTATTAATATTATTGAGTTATTGTTTTTTTTTCGCCGATCTCCAGAAGATAGGTTTTATCGTGGACGGGACCCAACACTAATGTCTGACAATGTTTAGACTTAAATGATGTTCTATGTAGAAGAGAAGCTTTGTCATAGTATTACGTCTTTTGCGTTTTCAGTGAGGATAATGTTCGGCGACAGGATCAAGGACTAACGTCTAATAGTTTTAGGTGCTGCCACACAGAGACAGTGCCAGTATATGAAGGCTCATGTCTCAGCTGATCACATTATACTGACGCCAACCCAACCAGTAGGGGGTTTAGTCGAGTTGGTTTCACGTCCAACGTCAGCACTATGTAGGCTATATTGTGGACGGACCCCAAAACTTACGTCTGACAATTTTATGTGCTGCCACACACAAGACAGGGCAGGGATACCATGACTCCTGCCGCAGCTGGTCACATTAGGCTGACACCGACCTAACCAGTAAGGGATTTAGCCGAGTTGGTTTAACGTCCAACATCAGCACTATAATTATAGGCTATTGTAACAGATTTGCTGGTGAGGTGGTAATCTGTTAGGCTCTGTTTGTCTAGGGGTATTAAAAATATTCGCAGCCAATCACACGACTCGTCCATAGAAAATAAATCAGAAGTCCGCAAGTAACAATTTCAAACTGTTTAATCCAACAAAAGGGCTATACTCTACAATGTTTGTAGGACGGCTGAATAGTACAATTAATTCCCTACTGGTTGGGTCGGTGTCAGTATAATGTGACCAGCTGAGACAGGAGTCATGGTATCCCCGCCCTGTCTCGTGTGTGGCAACACATAAAATTGTCAGACGTCCGTCTTGGGGCCCGTCCACAGTATAGCCTATATAGTGCTGCTGTTGGACGTTAAACCAGCCCAACAACAACAAATCCCTTTCTTCTCTTGCTTTCTCTCTCTCTCTCTCTGTCTCTGTCTCTCTGGGAGCGGTCGCACTGGGGTAAAACATCGGCTTCCGACGCAGGTTTCGTGTGTGGCAGCACATAAAACGTCAGTCCTGGGGCCCGTCCACGATGTAGCCTATTTAGTGCGTATGTTGGACGTTAAACCAAATCAACTCCACTCAACCTCTCTGTCCCTCGCTCTTTCTCTCGTTAACTTTGTCTTTCTATCTCTGCTTTTATCTCTCTCTTACTCTCTCTCCCTTTCTCCCTCTTTCTGTCTGTCTCTCTGTCTGTCTCTCTCTTTCTCTCTCTCTCTCTCTCTCTCTCTCTCTCTCTCTCTTTCTCTCCGCACTCTGGCCTGATGAGAACTACTCACGATCCAGAAAAACAATAAGATAGCTCAACATGCGACCACATTGCTTTAAACTAGATCTAGAGTTGAACAAAAAACCCACCAAAAACAATAAAAAAAACAAAACAACAAAACTGCTGTAGCCTGATGAACCATGATTTTTTTTTTTGGAATATTATTGGGTTGTTTTTTTCGTCCTTCTTCAGAAGATAGGCATAACAAACATCGAAAGCAAATCCAAGTGTTCAGACTTAGAACTGAAAGAACTAACATGCGCTTACCTCGACAAAAACTTTCCCGCAAAAGAATGGATAAGAGTATACACAGACGGGTCAGCTGAGGAAGCAGTTACAAATGGAGGTAGCGGGGTCTATATTGAAATGCCAAACCAGGAAACGATAGAAAGCTCCATCCCCACTGGTACTCACTGCTCCAACTATAAAGCAGAACTTGAAGCCATCAAAGAAGCTTTGACTATGCTAGAGAGGATCACACCATCCATCCCAAAAGCTAGAGCAGTACTTCTCAGTGACTCAAAGTCAGTCTTGGAAAAATTGGAAGACTTAAAGGGGGAAGAAAGACAATATCTTGCTAAGTGTCTAGGAAATGTAGTAAGAAACACAGTCTCTGGTCTTGCAGTGGATCCCAGCCCACTGCAGGATAGAGGGAAATGAACGGGCTGACAGATTGGCAAAGGAAGGATCAGTACTGGAACAGATTGAAAGGGGTGTACTGCCTAAGCAGACGAGGCCAAACCATCATTTTTAGGCAAAACCAGCCTAAACAAAAAGTGGAAAAAGAGTCACCCTGAATACAACAAGCAAGATGGGGTGTACTGCCTAAGCAGACGAGGCCAAACCACCATTTTTAGGCTCAGGACTGGACATAACCGACTAAAACACCACATCCACAAGATATTTAAAGTCGGCGAAACAGATCTCTGCTTGTGTGGACAGGCAGCAGAAACAGCCCAACATGTGCTACAGGATTGCAGGATACACAGCGATGTTAGACAGTCCATCTGGAGGGAGAGAATAGACATGCACACGAAGCTATACGGGCCCCTTCCTGAGCTAGAGAAAACGGTAGCCTTCATTGCCCAGGCTGGGATCAGCATTTGAAGAGAGTGTTGGAGAACGAGAAGAAGAAGAAGACTCAGCCTTGTCAATTTGACTACAATTTTAATTTAATATTGACCCTTTTCTTTTTTCTTTTTTTTTTCATTTCAGTTTATTTGAAGTAATGGTTTTACATTTGTGTAATATTTTATTAAAATTTAATGGTTATACGTTGTTGTTTTTTTGTTTTTTATTTAGGTCGCCACCTGGCTGCGGCTCGGGTCCAGCACCCTGCACCAGATTTCAAAGCTCAAGCTGTTGTGGATGGCCAGTTTAAGGAACTGAAGCTTTCAGATTTTAAAGGAAAATATCTTGTCCTCTTCTTTTACCCCCTGGATTTGTGAGTGTCTAGCTCAGTTTACTTAATTTGAAAAGGATGTTAAGAACCTTAACACATTGTCTATATTGTTTAGAGAACTTTTTTTAAATAAAAATTCACATGAATACCCCTTTTCTTTTAACATTTTAGATACC
>RQTK01000310.1:47426-66275 GCA_003991915.1 Elysia chlorotica
AACCCCCAACAACACCCCCCCCCCCCCCTTTTTTTTTTCCCCACAAGACACTCCCCCCAAATGTCCAAGAAATATGGCAAACTGAACCAGGAACGTGCCAAAGCGCTGGAGGATCAAGATTATTTCTCCGCATAGGCTCTCCTGGGACAATGAACTCAGAAAGGGAAGAGCTTCTCCCCCCCCCCCCCCCCCTATCTATCCTATCTATCTATCTATCTATCTATCTATCTATCTATCTATCTATCTATCTATCTATTTCTCTTTCTCTAGAAACTATCAAGATTATACTTATCTGTTATATGCACCATCAAAAGAAAATTAAAAAAAAAATATCGGCAGAAATTCTATAATACTGACACCGCTGTCTATAGAAAAAAAACCATCGTTAATATAAAATTATTTTCATCTATTATACGTGTTACACGAAAAAATCTCTCTAACAATTCTATGACACTGACATCATTATCTGATCTAAAATGAAGAGAAGACACCCAGGCCGTTGATATAATATTATATTATATGAAAAAAGCTTGATTTGGTAAATGAAAGCTGCAATACAGAAGGTCGTGATCTTATCTTGGATTCAGTTCAGAGATCTTGAAATGTCTACTAAACATTCTTTTGTTCGTTTGCCATTGTTATACAAGTCTAAACACGCTCTTAGCTATAATATAGAATAGGGTCAACGTTCCATGATTTTGACAAACAAAAAACCCAGTAAAAGCCGACATGGTAATGAATTATTCCTGTGGCATTTTGCAATGCGCGACTAGATCTAGCTGTACTTTAAGATATGCTGTTAAATTGATGTCTGAACAAAAAAAAATGTGATGCTATTTGGGCAAAAAGCTTAGAGATGGGAAAGGGTGAGGAAGGGAAGGGGGGAGGGGCGAGCAAACTCTAAAAGTGAATTTTGGTGTTAATTATAATGTAAACACACTGTAATTCAACAAAAAAAGCCAAAATTACCATGTAACACTTGTATCTGATTTACCCTTTTACATGCGGTACACCATGAAAATTAGCATGGCAATATTTACTTTAAATACATTTGGGGAAAAGATAAGTCCTATCCTAAAGCAGGCATGCTTTAACTGTGGGATTCTAAATTTTATCTCAGCGCTGTTGAAAGAATACAGATACGTGAGTTTACCCATGGAGGGAAGGGATGAGGAACAAAACGCATCAAAATGCTGAGCCTAGTTTTGTAATGTATACTAGACTTATAGATTACTTTAATGTTATAGGCGCGTAGGAATCTATAGGATACTAAATATAACGTCGCGGAAGCTTACAACTCGTCGTAGGCCATTTTATTCTTATGTGTTACTATGCGCCGTTGGACTTTGAACCCATACTTCTCAATAATATTGGTAGACCTTTAAAAATCTATCTGGTTGACTTTCTTCTCGAAAAAAAAAACCCCACTGTTTTTAAATAGGCCTATAATTGCGATTTCTTAGAACACCGCCCTGAGTGGATTTGATTTACCGAACTTCGACGTTTTAGTTATTTGTGTCTTCTGATTTCCGTTCCACGACTATTAATTAGATCCATCGGTGCCATTTTGTTTTCGGTGTAGAGGAAATCCCTCGATACCTTTGCAACTTAAAAAAAATTTAGTCGTGCACGTTCATTTATTACACAATAAATTAATGATAAAGCAGTCTTCAACTTAAACTTACGCACAAAACACTCAACCAGTTCTATTTTAATAAGTAAAACATTTCAGCTTTTTAAAGCCTCCTTAAATATACGCATACATTGTTTATTCTTTATGGTTCACGTCTCAAAAAGCTCGTCTTGTGATATCGTATCTTAGCTTTATAGGCTTAAGGATGTCTTCTGTTTTTAATTTGTCCATCTTTTCTTATGAGCTAATGTTATGACTTATAACATGGCGAGCAGTATGATTAAATTGATTTTTGTGTGATTTCAAATTCCTTATAATAATTATTCTTGAAAATGTATACGTATCGCCACTCTTGTTGAATTACATCCTCTAGAGAGAATAATAAGCTGAGCTTTACTGACCGATACAGAAAAAAAATCCATACTAAACCTCTCCCACCAAAGAAATGTAATTTAAATTAAATCATAACATTTTTAGAAGAACGAAAAGAGTTGAGTTGAGGTATCTAACCGTCCAACGCCAGAAGCAAGACTATAACGTTGACAGATCACAAAACTAACATCTGACAAATTAACGTGTTACCACACATATACAATGCAGGGTGACCAGAACTCCTGTTTCGTTTGGTACCATTATACTGACATCGATCTAACAAGCAGGGGACGGAATCGAACAAAAAGATTCAGATTTATTGTAGGTTTCAAACCAGGGGCACGAAAAAAAGCGTTGAAAACAACAAGAACAAACACACTCCATCCCGAGTCCTCTTTACCATCAAATTTAACACTGTTTTGGATTAACCTTATTTCTATTACTTATCTTTTTATGATTTATTTATATGAAAATGTCAACGTCCTTATTAAAAGATTGCTGCTTTATATTTTGAAAATACCCAAAGAACAAGCGAGACTGACATTTAAAATATTAATATTTTAAAAGTGCAAAGATAAAACATCACTTTTTCATTATTGACAGTTATATTACGTTATTATTTTAGGTAAAAAGCGCTAAAATCTAAATATTTATTATTATTTTGTGGGGTTTTTGTAATTAAATGACAAATCTAAGACGGCACTTTAGATTTATTGCGTGCAATTTTATCTAATTTAATGAGTTTTCTCTAAAGTTTTCAATGACGAACGCTAGAGAAGCCGGAATAACACACACCCACACACACACACACACACACACACACACACTCACATACATACACACACACACACATACATACATACATACATACATACATACATACATACATACATACATACATACATACATACACCATACATACATACATACATACATACATACATACATACATACATACATACATACATACATACATACATACATACATACATACATACATACATACATACATACATACACACACACACACACCCATATACACACACATACACAAACAGCCCACGCAAACAAATTTTTATCTTTAAAGACTTGCATAACAACATGAACATCCATTAAACCCACACCTTTAACCCATTTTCTCCTAACAGTACTTCGGTTCATCCAGTTAAAAAATGTTGGCCGTTGGATTGAGCCATTAGGTCTTCCTTTTTAATATATTCTAGGAAAACGCCTTGCAAAATCTTGTAAATATGTACTTTAATTTTTAATTTCGTTTACAGCGGTATGACGTCTTGAACATTCAAGCAACAGGTTTGTGTTATATTTGTTCGTAAGAGAAGTAATAATAGGGCATTAAAAAGAACAACCCAACTAAAGAACGATTTGAAAAGTCTGTTTGTTTAAACGGATGCTCTTTATGTTTTCATACGAAGGTTTGGCCTTTAAAACCACAGTATGATGAGTCACTCGTTGGAATATTTCTGTTAGTCTGTCCTTTTGTGTGTCTTTCTGTCTGTCTGTCTGTCTGTCTGTCTGTCTGTCTGTCTGTCTGTCTGTCTGACTGTCAGTCTGCCTCTCTCTCTCTCTCTCTCTCTCTCTCTCTCTCTCTCTCTACATCCCTATTGTTAAGACTACTTTAAATTCAGAATAAGATAATCTGATTATGTTTTCGACGGGGAACAAGCTAATTAAGATGGTTCTTCCGAGTTTTGAATTTTTATCAGAAACCAAAATTAAAAAAAAGGTTCTTTGTTCGTGACAAACATTGATTGTGCAAGTCTGCTTTGTCACCTGCCTTACTCCTCTCTATCATTATCTCTTTCTCTCTCTATCTGTTCTATATCTCTTTCTTCTCTCTCTCTCTCTCTCTCTCTCTCTCTCTCTCTAGACGATTTGAAATGTCCTTTTACTTAAACGGATGCTCTCCGTGTTTTAATACAAAAGTTCCGCTTTGTCAACAACAGTATAATGAGTCACTCTTTGACATTAATTCTGTTAGTCTGTCTGTCTGTCTGTCTTTTTTTTCTCTTTTTAAAGTCTATATCTCTCTGTCCATCTCTGTCTTACTCTCTTTCTTTTCCACCACTCTATGTCTCTCCACCACTCCCTCCTTTTATTGCGCTTACTGTTCGTCCGTGTCTCTGTATGACTGTCTTTTGGTCGTTCTGTCTGTCTCCCTGTCTGTCTATCTGTCTGCCTCTCTCTCTCTCTCTCTCTCTCTCTCTCTCTATCTCTCTTTGTCTTTCCATTCCTATTGTTTAGCCTACTTTAAAATCAGAATAAGATAATCTGATTATGTTTTCGACGGGGAACAAGCTAATTAAGATGGTTCTTCCGAGTTTTGAATTTTTATCAGAAACCAAAATTAAAAAAAAGGTTCTTTGTTCGTGACAAACATTGATTGTGCAAGTCTGCTTTGTCACCTGCCTTAACCCCCCCTCTCTCTCATTCTCTTTTCCACTCTCTCTCAATTTGTCTCTCTTTCACTCTCGCGCTCACTTTGAATTTGCCTCTCTCTCTTTTTCACTCTGTTTTATCTCTGTCTTTTTCTCTTTTTTAATCTCTCCGTCTCTCCATTATCTCTCTCTTCCCTTTACCTTTTCTCTCCCCCAGCCTACTCACCCTTTCTCTATCCCTTTCCCCCTCTTACTCTCTGTCTCGCCATTCTCCTCTCCCCCTTCCCTCTCCCCTCCTTTCTCGCTTCTATCTCTCCTACCCCCACCTCCCATTGACTCTCTCAATCTCTCACTTTGAAGAGGAGAAGGAATGAGTTGTAGCTCCTACACTGGGGGGCCTATAAAATATAAAGTAATGAACGTCTGATTGGATTAGGAATCCCTGCTGTAGTGTCTGCACTGACATTTAAAACAGATGCGAGACAAGGGCGAGGCGAAGAGCACGAGAATAATTGGACCTTCGATTTAGGACAGCTTTGTTACATGTCCGTCTTATTCTCAATGTACAATGTAGTTAGATCATTGAAATACTGAGCCGAACAATTGATGTTACAAGAATCTCCACTAAATTCTAATGAAATTCATTTAAACCGTGATTAAAGTCGCCCGTCTAGACTAAGAGACAGTGTGTTCTTTATTAAGTTACGAACCCTTAAAATTGCTTTAAAATCACAGACGTCTAATTGGTTAGAAAAAGCGTTGTTTTGTCCGAATGTTTTTTTTTTAACTCACAGACAGTGCCTGGAAACCATGACTCCTGTTTCAGCTGGTCACTCACATTATACTGACTCCGCACAAACCAGTAAGGGACGAAATAGGACAAATACAGTTTTGACCAATCGTAATTTTAAAACAATGGAACTACCAATTGGGTGATCAAAGTTGTACCATTTGAGCCACTTTGCCACTACAACCATTAGCTTGTCCGTCAAGACTTTAGACAGTCTGTATCATATTAACGTACTAATTCCATAACCACTCCAAGTGACTTATAATTATTGTTTACAAGTTCGAAATAGGAGACTGATAAAGGGGCAGAACATTTAGGTCCCAATGTTTGGTTTACAGTCGATTGTTTATTGTTTAGCGTCCAACGTTAGCTCTTTAAATGTATACCGTGAACGGATCCAAAGATTAATGTCTGACAATTTTACCAGAACTTTGACTTTTGTTTGACAATGCGTAAATACCAAACCTCATGTCTCAACCGATCATTCACATTATAGAGACGCCGACTCAACCAGTAAAGGACAAAATTGGAAAAATAAAATTTTGATCGATCGTGGGTTTCGAACTAGGGACCTCCTGCTTGGAAGACTAAAACTCTAACTCTTGAGACAGATCCCCTCTCAGGAAAAGCCAAAGAGCTGTAGAATGGATATAAAAAAAATCCCCGCTAATTTATAATGAAATTCATCACAATTACGAGGACTGCTCGTACGTCTAGACTCAGACAGTCTGTTCCATATTAAATTACCAACCCCAGAAAGACTTGACTCAATCTGTTTTCATTCTCGATACGGGAGACCGAGATAAGACAACCTTTGTTCGAATCTTTTGCGTTGTTTACACTCGTTTGTGTTTTTGTTGTTTAGTGTATTAAGCCAAATCTGTATAGGCTATATTGTGGACAGATCCCAGGTCTAACGTCTGATAATTTTACGCGATGCCACACAGAAAAAGATACTATGAATCATGTCTCAGCTGATCACTCGGTCTCAGATTAATGTGGCCGACTGAGACAGGAGTCATGGTATCCCAGCACTTTCTCTGTCTCGTGTGTTGCAGCACATAAAATTATCAGACGCCAGTCTTAGGGTCCGTCCACTATCTAGCCTTTATAATGCTAATGTTGGACGTTATACCAAATCAACTCAGCTGATTACATTATACCGACGTCGACCCAACCTGGAGGGGACAAAATCAGATAATTAATTTTCAAGCAATCATGGGTTTTGAACCACGGACCTCCCAATTGAGAGAACAGCGTTTAAACTATGAACCAGATTGCCTAACGCCCCCCCCCCTCTCCCCTAAGACATTGAAGTACTAAGCCGAACAAACTTATGTTAAAAAAAAACCAAAAACACCGTTTATTTCTACAGAAATTCTGTACAACATTAAGGTCACCCGTCTAGACTCTAGACAGCCCGCTCCCTATTAAGTAACTATTAACGCCAGAATCACATCACAAGACGCATTACCTGTCTTCAAACTCGAGACCGGAGAGGAGGGAGCAGACAATCTTTGTCTTAATATTTGGATTACACCCCTTTGTTTGTTTCTTAGCGTCCAACGTTAGCTTGTTTTTAGGTTATATTGTGGAGGCGTTCAAAGACTGATGACCCAAACCAAACAACCAATAAACTCACTAACCAAACAAAAAATATAGCGTTGAAACAACAATAACCACAATTACACCAAAAATAAACATTACAACAATAAAACAACATTAACAACCACAATACCAACAATAACTACAACACCAATAAGAACAAAAACAACTATAACAACAATAACAACAATAACAATAACGACAACAATAACGATAACAACAACATAACAACAACACTTACAAGAACAATAACAACTATAACAACAATGACAACAATAACAATAACGAGAACAATAACGATAACAACAACAACAGCAACAATAATAACAACAACAATAACAACAAAATAACAACAACAATGGTAACAACAATAACAAAAATATCAACAACAACAGCAACTACAATCACATTAATAAAATAAAACAACAACAACAACAACAATAACAGCAGCAGCAGCATTTTTTTAAAAATTATTCCACAATGTGTGGACGGTGATTAAACACATTATGGAAACCACACACACACACACACACACGCACACACACATATAAAAAGCAACAACAATCAAACAACAGACTAACCAAACAACCAGTATAGCATAAACAAACAACACTTACAAAAACCAACAACAAAACGGAAAATAGTTTGCTACTTATTTCAACGTTCTGTTGTTTTTGTTAAAATCCAAGTAGGAGTGTCTTCCTCTACTAATGTCCATAGACATTGCGACAGATGCGAGACCAGGAGAATAATATCTATTACAAAAACAACAATGAAAAAAGACATAGTGGATCACCATTAGTTTACGTCGAAAGTCATTACGCTGTCATATCGACTAGACGGTCTGCTTCTTATGAGGGGGGCGCGGTGGTCCAGGGGTAGAACATCGGCTTCCGACGCAAAAATTCCCGAGTTCGAATCCTGGCTGTTGCGTTCCCTACTGGTTGGGTCTGTGTCAGTATAATGTGACCGGCTGAGACAGGAGTCATGGTATCCCCGTCCACAATATAGCCTATATAGTGCTGCTGTTGGACGTTAAACCAACCCAACCAACCAACCAACCTGCTTCTTATGACATCTTATCGTCTTTTGGTTTTACAGGCACAATAGTCATGCGCCTGACATAAAAACCGAGACAGAAAGACAAAAGCCCTGTAGAAATTCTGTGTCTTAATAGTGTACACACGTTTGTCTCTGAATGAGTATGGGGAGCTAGGACGATTGAGAGAGAGAGAGAGAGAAAGAGAGAGAGAGAGAGAAAGAGAGAGAGAGAGAGAGAGAGAGAGAGCGAGGCATACAGAACTACGAAAACACATACATACAAACAGACAGAGGGACGAACAGTAAGCGCAATAAAAGGAGGGAGGGATGGAGAGACAGTGGTGGAAGAGAAAGAGAGGAGAGACAAAAGAGTGATACAGAGATAGGCAAAGCGATATTATATATATAAAGAGAGAAATACAAGTTGGGTGGAGGGGTAAGAGAAAGAGAGAGAGAGAGAGAGAGAGAGAGAGAGAGAGAGAGAGAGAGAGAGAGAGTCTAATCTGTGTACACCCGTATATTTCTGAATCTGGCCGCCTTTCCGTCTCATTTCTGTCTTTAGATGTGAAGTTGAGGAATGGTGAGTTGAGTTGGTTTTTAACATCTAACGTCAGAAGCAAGGCTATTTTGTGGACGAATCCTATTGGACGATAAAAAAATCTACCGAGATTGCTGTCTGGATGTATACTCTTCAGTGTTCAGTATCAGCGTTCTTTCGAACCTGGGTGAAGGTCCATCTTTAGACACAAATTATAGAGTTACTTCGGTTTGTACAGTAACCAGCATCCAAAGCTCATCCCTCTCTCATTCGCATTTTTATTTTCATTTTATATAGAACAAAGCATCAAAAATAATATCGCGTTTTAGTAAGTAAAGGAATATTTCAATTGTTTTATTATATTTTACACGCAATGGATATCTTATTAGCTTGGTATTCAATAACTAATTGAAATATGATATTTGAAGAAGCAGAAACGCTAAGTGTGTACCCTTAGTGTAAATAAGGGAAAAGAAAGAAGTTTTGACAAGCGTATATTTTTTCACAAACTTTTTGTTTGTTTGACCTTTTGCAACCTTTTCCTGTATTTTTTCCCTCCAGTCACCACCTGTTTTGTTTGTAGTTATTTTTTTCCCTCACAGATAAATCTGAAAGCATGAAGAAATTGTTTTCGGTCATGAATTGTATTACGTTACCGTTAATATTATGTTGTTGAAGCTTGAGCAATGGACCTTTTTCTATTTAATAGGTTATTACATCATACATAAAAGATATAATGACAAAGTTAGTGGTTATTTTAATATTTTCTTGCAATGACATTCATTTTCAAATGTATGTATTAGATGTGACCCTTTGCCATATTTTATTTTTAGGAAGACATTTTTCCAAACAGATGGTATGATTTGTAACCATTAGTGTCTTTTTGTTCAGTGCCGCAGAATTCGTGATTCCTAGAAATATAGCAGGAGCATTTAGATTCAGCCTTTTGCGATAATAATGCCGCGATTTCATTTTCAATTTCTTTCCACAACGGTTGTAAAAACAGACAAATATGAAAGAAATGTTCAATAAAACTAACTTATTAGGGTACGAAAAAAGTTTTACGTTTTTAGTGTACGCTGTACGCAAAGGTTGTTACTTTTTAATCCGATTTTGTGGAAAAGTATAGATGTAAGGTAAAATATTATAATTTAATATTGCAATCCATAGTCAACATCTCAATCTGTACATTGGAATTAATTTGGAATTTCCTTTCCCAGAGTGAAGAAGAGTGTGATTCAAGCCAAGTATCTACATAGGATCTAGATGAGTATAAAAAAAGTTTTCAATTTATTCCATCGTTTTTTTTTTGGATTAACACATTTTCTTTATTTGAGCCGTATAAATTATACCTACCCTAGAAACCATATTGGTCAACTGTAAACTTGATTTGCTTTAAGACACATTAAAAAAGCCAGATTTATCATTTTCCTTTCGTGTATGTTCTTTTTTCTACATCTCCGCCACCAACTAGCCTTTCACTTTTCTTGAACTACCTTATCTTTTTCCCATCATAATAATCTGTCTGTAAAACTTCATATCTATAATAACCATGTTTAGTGTTCCTCTCCTTAAAATTTATCACAACTTTATCGGTAATATACATGTTTAGTGGGACAATGAATGTCTACCATATAGCGTTACCCCTTTTACAGACGATAACAATATGAGTAAATGATAAACATAGATAGATTTATGTAAAAATTTTACAGTTAATGTCCATAACATAGTAATGCATGCCTCTTTTTATAAAAGAGAAACATACAAGCAAATTAGAAACTCGGGTACTTACATTCTCGTTTTATGTATTTGGACTAAATGTCCACAACATAGCTATTTCTCATTCACAGACGATAAAAAAATATAAACATTATGACGCACATTACGAGTAATAATGTTTTTTTTTCCAACGGCGCCAAACTTGCTGGTCTAATGTATTACTATGCCGCATTAAAATAGATACGCCCCCTAGATTTTGTTAGAAAAGCAATATAGGCCGCACTCAATCTCTCTCTATCTCTCTGTCTCTGTATGTCTCTGTCTGTCTGTCTGTCTGTCTGTCTCTGTCTCTGTGCCTCTCTCTCTCTCTCTGTCTCAACCTGTCTCTCTCCACCTTTCTCTCTTCTGTGTCTCTCATCTCTCTCTACGCCGCATTAAAGTAGATACGCCCCCTATATTTTGATAAGCGATTATAAGTAAGTATCACTCAATCTTACTCTCTCCTCTCTCTTTCTGTTTCTCTATGTCTCTGTCTCTCTGTCTGTCGTTCTGTCTTTCTCTGTCTCTTTCTCTCTTTTCTCTCTCTTCTCTCTCTTTTCTTTCTCTCTCTGTCTCTCTCTTCTCTCGCTCTGTCTCTCTATGTCTCTGTCTCGGTGTCTCTGACTGTATGTCTCAACCTGTCTCTCTCTGCCTTTCTTTGTCTTTTTGTCTGTCTCTGTCTATCTGTCTGTCTGTCTGTCTGTCTGTCTGTCTGTCTCTCTCTCTCTCTCTCTCTCTCTCTCTCTCTCTCTCCCTCTTTCTCTTTCTCTTGAAGCAATACACACATTAATACAAGACTGTACTGAAATATTAAGACAATAATAGTTTTCCCCTGTGCAAGGAGTTATGTAGCTGTCTTACATGAACAATCAATTTGTATGGGGCGGGTGCTGAACTGTACCAAGTGGTAGAGCGTTGGTCTCCCAACAGAGAGTCTCTCAGAAAAACAAACACAACAAAAAATCCACGATCGGCCAAAGGTATATTAATTTTATCCTACCTAATCCCCTACTAGTCGTGTCGGTGTCACTATAATGTGACAGGCTGAGGGATGAGTCATGGTATCACCGCACTCTTTCTATGTGGCACAGTGTACAATTGTCAGACGCTAGTCTTGTGACCTGTCCACGATATAGCCTTGCTGTTGGCTTTGTTAAATAACGAGCTCATCCCTTCTCTCTCTCTCTCTCTGTCACACACACACACACGCTCTCACTCTCTCTCTCTCTCTCCCTCTCTCTTTCTCTCTCTCTCTCTCATTCTCTCTCTCTCTCTCTTACACACAATAGCTGGGACCACCACATTGCAGCCATATTTCATCGGAAGCTGGAGAAAAGACACTCTCTCTCTGTCTGTCTGTCTGTCTCTCTCTCTCTGTCTCTCTCTCTCTCTCTTTCACACACTAGCTGGGACCACCACATTGCAGCCATATTTCATCGGAAGCTGGAGAAAAGACACTCTCTCTCTCTGTCTGTCTGTCTCTCTCTCTCTCTGTCTCTCTCTCTCTCTCTCTTACACACAATAGCTGGGACCACCTTATTGCAGCCACATTTCATCGGAAGCTGGAGAAAAGAAAACTTGACAAGCTGTCTGGAACTTTGGGCGTGGGGCTTTTTATTTTTCCTCATATAAGTATTCATCTATATGTCCCAATTTCCAACGCTCTGTGTTTGTCTCTATCCTCCTAACTCGCTCTCCCTCTATCTCTCTCTCTCTCTCTCTCTCTCTCTCTCTCTCTCTCTCTCTCTCTCTCTCTCATACAGTGAACATGAATGAAAGTTCTCAACCTTTATTCCAAATGGCTAGAAACCCTACCTGCATAAATTCGTAATGGTGGTTGACGTTTATTCTTGTTTTTTTGTTTGTTTGTTTTTTTGTATTTTAGTTCAGGTTATTTTTCCCAACTTTCATGCGCCCGGTTCCATTCAGTATAGTTAATGGTTCTCAGCATTTGACTTTCTCCCTAAGAATTTCAATAGCGGTATGAATGAAGAAAAAAACAACTAACAAACCAAAAACAAAACACATAAAAACGAGACTGTTCAAATGATGTGCAAAATAGGAATATGGTTAAAACACCAAAAAAGTTCCCCAATATTGAGCAAATAACCGGAACTACAGGACTCCAGACACCGTACAAGAAATTCTATCCATTTGATATTTAGTAGAAAACATGACATTTTGGGCGAAAGTGGATGAAATGCCGAATTTCATCAGTTATGATGTTGACGTGATATTACAACACCGTGTTTTGACTCACTAGACCGGTTGTGGCTCCTGAAAAATGAAATCTGATACGTGCGTAATAAAGCCATTTCCAAATGACACTAACCTCCACACGTATTCTTTCTACCCGAAACATCAACATTAATTGTGATAATGGCAATGGGATTCACTATCCAAATAAAAGTTTTGAAAAAGGCAAGGAAAGGGAGAGGGGGGTGGGGTGGTTGGGGTGGGGTAAATGATGCGATAATATCACACTGGGTAAGGAATCTCTTGTGTTTTCGTAAAACCACATATACGCTGAGAAGGCAGGTTCAAATGCCAACAAGTGACATGCGATTCAAGCGTAATAGTCATCTCCAAATGCCGCTCTGACTTCCAGACCTGCTGTTTCCATCGCAAAAGCTACTTCATCATTAGTAATATTGTGATAATGGTATTTGGATATACTACCCAAATAAATGTAAATAATAAATAAAGAAAGAAAAAAAGAAGTAGAACGTGAAATGGATAATACATATCACTGTGTTAGGACTATTGTTTTTTGTAAAGCCATGTTTAGACTGAAAATGTAGGTTTTAATGTCATAGAGTGAAATATGAAACCGGTATAATACAGTCATTTCCAAATGGCATTCGGAGACTTTCTGTTTTCTCACCAAAAGCTAGATCATAATTAACTGTGATAACTTAAGGAATTCACTGCCCATAGAGAAGTAAAAAAAGGGGGAAAAGAGATCATATCTCACACACAGTTAGTAGGGCTCTTTTTAATTTTTCTCGTAAAACCACGTTTAGATTGAAAATACAGGTTCTATTACTCATGGGATGCCGGCTAAAATAAGAGTCATCTCCAAATGACACTTTAAGAAGCAGAATTACTCTTTCTACGCAAAAAACTACATAATCTGTAGACCTAATTGTGATAATGGAAAAGGGATCCGCTAGGCCATAAAATTTAAAGAGGGAGGAATCCATGTGATAATATCAAACTGTGTAAGGGTACTTGGTATTTTACAATCACGCTTAGACTTACGAGGCAAGTTTTATTGCCATACAGTAAAATGCGACACAAACCTAATACGGTGATATTTAGTGTAATAACTGATACTTGCAGACTCGCTGTTTATAGTCTTTCTACCGCAAAAACTACATTATCATTAACGGACTTTTAACAATAGCAATGAGATTCAGTGCCCAAAGAAAAGTAAACAAAAAAAAGAATAGGGGGGGGGGGGTGATCATAATTAGCTCACTATGTCAAGGCTCTTATAAAAAAAAAAAAACACTTTTAGACTGAAAAAGCAGGTTTTAAAGTGCCATAAAGTGAAATGGGATAACGGCGTTATTAATGCAATTTCCAACTGACACTAACCACCAGACTAGACTTGCCCTTGTCACCACAATGTGGAAAGGGGGGGGGGTAGCCTTGGGTAGAACATCAGCTTTCGACGCAGTAGGTCCGTGGTTCGAGCCCTGGTGATTTCGCCTCCTACTGATTTGGTCGGTGTCAGATAATGTGACCGGCTGAGAAAGGATTCATGGTATCCCCGCCATGTCTCGTGTGTGGCAGCACATTAAATTTGCCAGACGTCAATTTTGGGGTCCGTCCACAATATAGCCTGTATAGTGCTGACGTTGGACGTTAAACCAACTCAACTCGACTCAATTCCCTAACGCTACAACACCACTTATTGTGATAATGGCAACGAGATCCACCACCCAAAGAAAAAAAAAGTTAAAAAAAAAGAAAGAAAAAAGAGAGAAATCTGTTATATTATCAAAATGACCAAAGGTTATTGTAATTGTAAAACCATGTTTTGACTCACTAATTAAGGGGACAGAATAAAGTACATTATTGACACCGATCCACACAATAGGGGGACGAAATCGGGCAATTAAAACTTTTGACACATCGTGGGATTTGAACCAAGGACCTTCCGATCTGGAGACCAACACTCTACCACTTGAACCATTTTGTCCTTCCAAAATAAGAGAAAAGAAACAGAGGTCAATGATGTGGTGCAAAATAGGCAGAGAAACGATGCCTCATTGAGAAACGCAGGTAAACAGGGAGAGAGAGAGAGAGAGAGAGAGAGAGAGAGAGAGAGAGACAGACAGACAACTCCCCACCCCTCTCCCTTTCTCTATCTGTTTATATTTCTCTCTATGGTCTCTATCTCTTTTCTCTCTCCATCCCCTATCCCTCTAATATCTCTTTCCATTCTCTCTCTCTCTCTCTTTCTCTCTCTCACTCTCTCTCTCTCTCTCTCTCTCTCTCTCTCTCTCTCTCCCTGTATACGTGTTTGTGTGTGTGTGTGTCCCTCTGAGACCCTCTGTAACAGAACCACTACCAATCTTCGTTTCCCAAAGACTTTTCAAAGCCTCTCTCTCTCTCTCTCAAACGACAACGATGTCTACGGGAATTTCCATAGCGTCCGTTTATAGCTCTATCCAAGTTTGACGGAGCCAATGAGCGATATGGAAATCCCATGCCTAGGGGATTTAATTACGTAATCCGTTATCGTGGTCATGGATCGCAAGGCACATACTGAATCTGAAGAAGCCCCACAAGATGTTCATGTGTCAAACGCCACTGGAAGTGTCTGCGCATGTTTAATGACATTAATTAATTCAGGACGTCTAGTTGGTAATGACATATGGGGGAACATGCGCAGCCGTTCTTGCAAGCATCCGCTTCCGCTCCCCCCTCCCTCCTCCATTCCCGTACATATCGTTGTCGTTTTGATATTGGTTGTAATGACATGTAAAGCCTCTAATGTGCATGTGGGGCAGCTTTCAATTCAAAATTAGTGTTATTACATGTCTCTTGAAGTAATGGGGGGCAAAGGGCAGATGAAAAGTGGCAAGGGGGCGGGGTTAGAGTGACAGTGGGCGGAGCCTGTCATGTCAAGAAGCACTACAAGGTTAAGAGGCTGGTTCAATCAGAAAAAAACCAAAAACAAAACAAAAAATATCTAAAAGCATACAAAAAGAGTGGAATAGAACGGGTAGCGAATGGAAAGGAATGGAGTGAAGAATAGGACAACTCGGAAGATAGAGGGATAAAGAAAGAAGAGAGACGAAATAGAAGTAGGAGGGTAAGAATTTGAGGGATTGAGATGTATCACAGAGTCAAGTTCGCAAGAGCATCGGAGAGATAGAGAGAGAGAAAGCGAGGGATAGATAGATAGATAGATAGATAGATAGATAGATAGACAGACAGACGGACAGACAGAGAGAGATAGAGAGAGAGACCGAAAGAGAGAGAGAGAGACAGAGAGGCAGAGACAGAGAGAGAAAGAGAAACAAGGACAGAAACGGAGTTGGAGAAGGGGATGGAAGTTGTAAAAAAAATAACAGCAAAAAACAAAACAAATGTGCATTGCATTGAATGGACACCGAAAAAAAATTATAAAGAAAGAAAAGAGGAGTAAGGTTAAACATTATACGCTTAATAAATTGAAGAAAGAACAAGACAAGTCGAGTGCTCAGAAAAAATGGAATAAAGCAGTAAATGATAACATTAATTTCACGAAGGCGAGGTGAATTCCGTGATTTCAATGAGAAGTGTGTCATTAGAAAAATGAAAACAAAACAAAAAGAAGTTATTCTGTTCTCTCAAGGCCGACCAAGACGGAGTAATGTGGATGCGCTGTTCCGCCATAGCAAGGGGGGCTCGGTGCCACTTTGGTAGAACATCGGCTTCCAACGCAAGAGGTGCAGGTTCGAGCCCTGGTGATTTCGCTCCCTACTGGTTGGAATCGGTGCCAGCTTAATGTGACCGGCTGAGATATGAATCGTTGTATCCCCGCCCTCTCTCGTGTGTTGTGCCAGCACATAAAATTGTCAGACTTCAGTCTTGGAGCCCGTCCACTATATAGCCTATATAGTGTTGATGTTGGACGTTAAACCAACTGAACAACAAATCCTCCATAGCATGTTTTTGAGCTGATTGCAGGGGAAAGACTGACAGGAACACTGGGAACTCAGTTTGACCAGAACTGATGAAGGTGTCTAACATGTTCACAAGTGATGTGTTAAAATCAGATGGAATGGAGTGATTTGAATTGAATTTTTTTACAGAGGGGGGAGGAGCAGGGAGGGGGGTGTCTCTTCTTGGCTTAGAATTAGATTGAGAGAGGATGCGTGTTGTTATTTATTCGATATGATGAAATTAAGAAGTTGGATTCGAGATTTAAAGATAAGAGCTAGAGATAAATCGGAAAGGAAAAGTGAGAGAAAAAAAGAAAAGAGAGAGAGAGAGAGGGAGAGAGAGAGAGAGAGAGAGAGGTACTGAGAAACAAAGACTTCTCTTCTTTGGTTTTGGAAAGGGAGAGAAGATGGAGCTGTTGTTAAGTAAATATGATTTTACTAATCGGATTTAGGGTGGAAAGATAACAAAGCGAGTGTCATGGAAGGGGTGGGGAGAGCCTAGGGGGATGCTGATTGTAAAGATAGAAGGGTGGTTATCAAAGGTGGCTGGTTGTTTCAAGACAATTTCTTCAGGCTATTTTTTTAAATGAATACATATCGCAAAGAATGAATTATACTGGTCTGAATGAAACTGAAGTGGGTGTTGGCCAATTTGAAAACTGCAGCAGTATCAGCATGGACTGTGACATCTGACAAGATCTATTGTGTTGGGGTGAGATGCCTCCAAGAAACTTTGATTAAAGAAGGAATGTTTAAATTTGTGGTTGATGCTATTTAAATAATTGCATTTAGAGATAGAAAGAAGGAAACAGATAGAGAGAGAGAGAGAAAGAGAGAGAGCGAAAGAGAGAGAGATAGAGGGAGATAGAGGAGAGAGTGAAAGAGAGACATGTAGACCGAAAGAGTACTCATGAGGAAATTAAAAAGAAAATCTCATTACACCATTAATTGATTCTAAAAACATTTTCTTTCTCAAACTATTAAAACAGGTATGACAACGGTGAAGTAAATTGAATTAGAGCGATGTGCAGTCATTTTTTATAACTGAATACATATAAAAAAAGAATTAAATGCAATGGTCTGAATGAAACTGAAGCGGGTGTTGGCCAATTTGAAAACTGCAGCAGTATCAGCATGGACTGTGACATCTGACAAGATCTATTGTGTTGGGGTTAGATGCCTCCAAGAAACATTGATTAGAGAAATAATGTTTAAATTTGTGGTTGATGCTATTTAAATAATTGCATTTAGAGATAGAAAGAAGGAAACAGAATGAAAAAAAGAAAGAGAGAGAGAGAAAGAGAGAGAGAGAGAGAGAGAGAGAGAGAGAGAGAGAGAGAGAGAGAGAAAGTTAGGGGGCGGGTGAGGGTGAAGGTGAGGAGAGAATTATAAAAAAAAACAACTCTCAATAGACACTTACTTTTAAAAAAAATTTAATTCCAAAAACATTTTCTCATTAAAAATCTTTCTAAGAAGTACATGTATTAATTTTGCAGAATCGGCTGAAACTGATACAACATTTTTTAGATCAGAGACCAATTTTGACACCTGACAAGATCCACTGTGTCGGGGTGAGGAACTTCACAGCAAATTTGGTTACTCAAAAGCAGTAGTTTGTCTGTCTGTTTCACATCCTGACTACAGTTATTTGGCCCAGACTGTGGAAAGGTACATTCGAGATGGAGAGAAAGAAGGGATGTTTAAATTGATGTGTTATAAAAATTTTAGTTAGATAAAGAAAGATAGATAGATAGATAGATAGAAAGAAAGATAGATAGATAGATAGATAGAAAGAAAGATAGATAGATAGATAGATAGAAAGAAAGATAGATAGATAGATAGATAGAAAGAAAGATAGATAGATAGATAGATAGAAAGAAAGATAGATAGATAGATAGATAGAAAGAAAGATAGATAGATAGATAGATAGAAAGAAAGATAGATAGATAGATAGATAGATAGATAGATAGATAGGAGAGAGAGAGAGACAGAAAGAGAGAGATGGAGAGATAGGGAGCCGATGGGGTGGGGAAAGAACTAAAAAAACAAACAAACAACAAAACCTCATTAGACCATTAATTTTTTTTTCTAAAATACTTTCTTTCTAAAAACATAAAAAGTACATGCATTAGTTTTTCAGAATGGCCTGAAACTGATTAAAAATTTGGAGATCAGAGGCCAATATTGACATCTGACAAGATCTATTGTGACGGGGTGATTGGCGTCCAAGATCCTTTAATTACTGATTTACTAGCAAGTAGCAGTTTATCCGTCTGTTTTCACATCCTGGCTACAGACACATAATTGGTCCAGAGAGTGGGGGGATACATTCGAGATTGAGAGAAAGAAGGGGTGTTTAAATTGATTGAGTAAAAGATTATATTAAAAAAAATTGGTTAGATTGAGACAGAAAGAGAGAGAGAGAGAGAGAGAGAGAGAGAGAGAGAATGGGAGAGAGAGCCTGTTAAAGTTTTATTAACATTAGGCTATGAAGCCTTGCTACTCCTGATCTAGAGCATTTTAAACACTATACAACGTCTAATAATAGTATCCCA
>RQTK01000310.1:86669-91669 GCA_003991915.1 Elysia chlorotica
ATAATAATAATAATAATAATAATAATAATAATAATAATAATAATAATAATAAAATAATTGCATTTGTATCACGCATTTCCATGATCGATCATGCCCCATGCGCTTAACACTTCCAATATCACAATTGCAAAAGAAACATAACGATCTAAATGTTGACATTGTACCAGTACAATATTATATTCAAAAGTTACAAGGAATCGTTCGAGATATTTATAGGTTCAATTCCAACCATCAAAAAATAGAATTTTAGCACTTTGCCAGGTTTCAAAATCTAAGGTCTCCATCTTTGCGATGGGACCCGTTATCGTGTTAAGTTGAGTTGAGATGAGTTGAGATGAGTTGCGTTTATTTAATTTGGTTGAGTTGAGTTGAGTTGATTTGGTTGAGTTGAGTTGAGTTGAATTGAGTTGAGTTGAGTTGAATTGAGATGAGTTAAGCTGTGTTAACTGGAGTTGAGATGGGTTCAGTTAAAATTGAGTTGGTTGCCTACCACCCAGCGTCAGCACCATAGTTATAGTCTTTATTGTAAATGGACTCCAAGACAATTTATTTACCTGCTATCACACAAAGTGCGAGGATACCATGTAACATACTGGCTCCTGTCTCAGCCGGTCGCGTTACACTGACAGTCAGACACCAACCCAAACAGTAATTGGTAATCGCAAGGTCTCGCTTACTTTGACAAAGACTGAATGTTTTAGCCTAACTCCAGACAATACACGCATAAAAATTACTATCCCATTCTGCGCTCTACAAGGTGTGAAAAACACAGACATTCGATTAATACGGACAATCGTGTGCAAGAAGATTCGCTCCACAAACAAATTTCTTTATATTCGAGGATAGCATAAAACTTCACTTCACCTTGGAGGGAAGACGTGAAAACAATGTAATGGAGTAATAAAAAAAACAACTTTAATGCATTTTTTTAAACGTTTGAAGGCAAGAGTTGTTGTTGAGTTGGTTTAACGTCCGACATCAGCACTATATAGGCTATATTGTGGATGGGTGGAGGCAAGAGATATACAAAAAAATCGAGATGAAACACTTTTAGGCTTTACGTTTTTAGACGTATATGCGTTCTTTCACCCCCACACCTCTCTCTGTCTCTCTGTCTCTGTCTCTTCGTCTCTCTGTCTCTCTCTCTCTGTCTGTCTTTCTAGCTCTGCCTCTCTCTCTTTGTCTATCGCTTTTTTCATCACTAGCTATTGCTTGCCTAACAACAACCTCCCCCTCTTCTCGCACTCTTTTCTCCTATCAAGCTCTTTCCCCGTCTCTCGCTCCCTACCTTACTCTCTCTTCCCCCTCTGTCTCTACCCCCCCCCCCCCCACACACACACCTTTACTTTATCACGCGCTCTCCCTTAACCAGATTCGTGTTTTTATTGTCCAGCCTTGCCCTTGCTAAGTTAAGTTCCTGGTTTTGTTTCTATTGTTCTGGCAAAATCAAATATATTTTGGCAGCGTGAAAATCATCTGTCGTGTCTGGTTGAACAAATTGTATGTGCCCTTTTTCCATTTTTATATAGCCTATACGTACAGGAGTAGAGAATTTGATTTTGCATCGCCCATTCATTCTCTGCCAGGATTTCTATGGTGTTGTCTTTATGTCCAGACTCTGTCTCAATAAATCTCTTTCTCTCTGGCTCTCTATATTTGCCCCTCTCTCTTTCTCTCTTTGCTTCTCTCTCAACCTCTACAATAGGAGAAAGACCAATAAGATGCAGTCACAAACTTGGACTTGGCTCAAACAAAAGTGTAAAACGACGGCACATAACCCGCAGTTGGATTCGAACAATCACACTTTACACTGCGGATATTCGTGCTTACGTGCTGCCACTATCCGAGGGTACCATCAACTCTTATCTAAACCAGTTACATTATAGTGGCTGTATTTGTTTGTTTATTGCTAAACGTCCTACACCCGCACTGTATTGTGCTATATTGTGGACGAGCCTCAAGACTGGCGTCTGACAATCTTACATGCTGCCACACAGAGACATTTCGGTGATATCATTACTCCTGTCTCAGGCATTTGCAGTAGACGGAATCAGAAAAGTACATTTTTGACAGATCGTGGGATTCGATCCGCGTACTTTTTAAACTGTAGACCAACGTTCTACCCCCCCCTCTTTTTTCAAGATGTCTTTTGTAATAATAGGTACGGGCATGCTGCTGTAAAGTAAAATGTGGTTATAAAACAAAATATACTTTATGATTAATGACTTTTTTTTTTTTTTGTACTAGTCCAAACTTAGATTACATTTTATTCAAAAGCGCATATATTAACTTAATTTTATTTAACAAAAATGGCGTTGGCCCCACACCTAATAAAACAAAGGTGAAAGTTAAAACAGACACTTCCATGCAAAATGTAAGAAAGAAAAAAAATTAATTTTGAATTTTCAATGCATGGATTCATTTATTCTTGAAAGAACAAAAAGAAAAGTGTATTTTATGCACGTCACATTGCGTCCATCAGTTGGCCCAAGAATTCTTCCCAATACTACAGACGCCTTTCTTAATAATAACAACATCAACCTCAAAAGATGGCAACAACAAGATTCATCGGGTCTTTGTTTGATTTGATTTTCTTCCCATCTTTATTGAAAATTATGGAGTTGTTCATCCTGTCCTGGATTCTAGAGAGGGATCTGCGGAGATTCAAAATGATGGAATGCGGAAATAAACAAAACAAAGCAATACAAAGCAATCAAATTTAGATCTAAACGAAATAAAATTAAAAAAAAACCGTGGTGTTTCAATCAAGAATCGTGTTGTGAAGAGCGTTGTTTTCAATTTTTTTTGCAGTTGAGTCCAAAACTTTATCCAAGCGCAGACCGGAGGGGAATGGCAAAACTTCATGGCATCGCCAATGGCACTTTGGGATTCGGTGGATTTTGAAAAGGATCTAGGAGAATACATGCAATAAAAAAGACGGATACGTGAAATTTCAAAGGATACAAACTATGGGCAGTAAGTACAACGTTGAGGTAGTCTTACGACTCGTTGTAAGATGAAGAAGTTAGAAGACTTGCGACAAATCGTAAGCTACTGCGATATTGTACTTACGACTCGTTGTCACTTTAAAAACTGCAGTTGAGAGTACGCGAGAAAAATCACAACAAATTTTGGGTTCATGGAAAAATTGGAAAACAGGAATGAGCAACAACAACAAAAAACAACCGTAGAAATGGAAGAATTGCCAAGCTGCATGGCGCCCGCAAGGCATTGTGGGATTTGATGTGATGAAAACATCCTGGAGGCTGGAGAGAGATGGGGGAAGAACCGGAAACTCCCTGTCAGTGGGGGAGTCTAGGGGCATATTGGGAAGAGAGAGAGAGAGAGAGAGAGAGAGAGAGAGAGAGAGAGAGAGAGAGAGAGAGAGAGACAGAGAGAGAGTGAGAGAGAGAGAGGGGGGGAGATAGGGAGAAAGAGAGAGATAGGTAGATAGATAGATAGATAGATAGATAGATAGATAGATAGAGAGATAGATAGATAGATAGATAGATAGATAGATAGATAGATAGATAGATAGATAGATAGATAGAGAGAGAGAGACAGAGAGAGAGGGAGAGGAGTGCGAAAGTGTGTGTGAGAGAGAGAGAGAGAAAAAGAGAGAGAGAGAGAGAGAGAGAGAGAGAGAGAGAGAGAGAGAGAGAGAGAGAGAGAGAGTGAGAGAGAGAGAGAGAAAAGAGAGAGTTTAAATTCAGACCTCAATACGTGAACTACATATAATTTTTAACTCTCTTTCATACAAAAAGTTCCTTTTTCAAAACCAATTTTCAATAAATTGAAATCTCGTAGAAAACCAAGGTTGCAGGTTATATTACATTTTTTGAGAGTGGAGAATTTTGAAGATATTGTTTTTGCGATGGCAAAAACAACAAAAGGGGCGGGGGATGGAGTTGTAGGGCAACTGGCTCAAGTGGTAGAACATTTCCCATATTTTCGAGGGTCTCCGGTTTGAATCCCACAGTATTGTGTTTGTTCAAAATCGTCCTCAACTGGTTGGTTCATTGTCAGTAATCATGTGACCACCTGAGACAGGCTTCTTGGCATTCCCGCACTGTTTTTAAGTACAGTCATGTATTGTTATCAGACGATAGCCTTGGGACCCGACAACTATATAGCCTTGGTGTTGACCTTGAACTTTTAAGAAAACAACTTAACCCTTTAATGCATACGAACTCACCGTCATGTTGGTCTCAAGAGGAAGCCATGTTTCATGTTTGCTTTCTCGATCAGAGAGTGATTTCCCCTGACCAACTTTGGATAAGCAATGAAAAGGAGCTTAAAATTTTGGTCCATAACATTTTTCAGTTAATTGAAAACAAATTTTATAATCTCTTTAAAATGTCCAATATTATACACAGAATGTAGTAAAACCCAACTTTTGCAAGGCCAGGATATTGAAGATAATCCACACTGCCTTCGTATAAGATTCATTGACCCCCACAAGGCTGTTGACCTTGAGAAGGTGATTTCGTTAAACTGTGAGTGCGAAGTTTTGGTTTTATAACCTTGGCCTGAATGCAATTCTCTTTGTGGGTTTTCCTTTGAGGGCTTTAGAGTGCGTTTGAAGGTGTGTGTGTGTGTGTATGTGTGTGTGTGAGTGTGCGTGTTTATGTTTGTTAGTGTGGGTTTGTGTTTTCAGATCCGGAGAGGTAGACCCGTGTATTCAAGTTCGTGTCTGTATGTGTATGTGTGTGCTAGGGATGCAAACTTTCCAATTATTCTGGGGATTCCCGGAAAAGGATGCAACCAGACGCCCCCAAATTTTGCAAGGTGTTAACGGTAATTTTGTTTTTATTTTGTTGTCTCTGAAGTTTTCAACAGGATTTGGACGCATAGAATACCGGATGCTGCAGGTTGCACAGGAAGGTAAAAGGTCAGTGATTGGAGAAACGTTATAAGATCTAGCACTTTTGAAAAAAAAAACTTTCACAATTTTTCTTTTCATCCTCGGAGGTGGTTCTAAAAGTACAGTAAGAAATAAA
>RQTK01000310.1:104763-116100 GCA_003991915.1 Elysia chlorotica
GAGAGACAGAGAGAGAGACAGAGACAGAGAGACAGAGAGAGAGATTGAAAAAGGAGGAGGGGGCAAACGGAGAAGGTCAAAGAAGGACGAGGAAAAAAAGGATAAAGGGAGAAAAGGAGAAATGGTGAAAGAGCGATAGGTTTTATAATCATTACAGTGCAATCACCCCACAATTTTTGAAACCAATAATATTATTATGACCGAGATCTTCAAGTTTCATTCACCTTGAAGAACTATTTTAAAAATCAAATTATAAAATTAACAATAAGAATGAAAAAGAAAGTCATTGGTTTACATCTCTTACGGATTGTCCTAAAGCTCAATCGCAATTAAAACCTATCAATGTCAATCATCATCACCACCGTCATTATCAGTAATGCTGTTTGTGACTGTCGTTAATTCAATATCTGCCAGTGACTGCTTGGTGCTTTGACAAAATACCTGAGTTCATGGTAAACACCTGGATTACATACCAGGAATAAACATCAGTGATCTGAAATAGTTCAAATATAATTTTGAAATAGATGTTTTGGTTAGGACGATTGCATAATCACGTCCTATATTCGTACTAATAAGCATACTAGTGTTTGTATGATTTTTGTTTATGTTAATGTTAGTGTTGTTGTTTTTGTGTTGATGGTATTTTTAGTGATGATCATGGGTGGTAGTTAGCAACTGAGGGACACAATAAATAAAACACAACTAGAAATTATAGAGAAAATACATGCAAACGTTTCGCCTTTAATGGCTTCGTCAATAATCTTATTTTATAATCGCTGACATTCCATCACTGGAGAGACCATGGGAAAACTTCTGATGCGGAGTGTACACATCTTCACACCAGTTGTATAGTAACCTATCTTATATTTAAAATACTGGAGAATTAAAGCACTTTACAAATGAGATGGGTCATTATTAACTGAGGTGAGGAAATCTTTTCGGCTCAAAATATAACACAATCATGTGTAAAAAAAAAAACTCATGAAAAAGTTTGGAACCGTAGACCTCCTGCTTATCAATCAGGCGCGCTACTGACTCAGCTATATGACGACTGGCGTCTAAAGGTAGAGTGAAGTTGCAGTTCTCAATAGAGGGAGGGAGAGAATTATCTCCCCCTCTCCGGGTTTAACGTCTCCTATGTTCTCCTTGAGGATTTTTACAGGCCCAGGCAAAACTAATTTAACTATGTCGTCGACTTAAAACTTTTCTGTCCCATCTCCTTGTTATTGCTCAATTTCGTAAACACAATGATGTACTGTGCCTACGATTTGTGTAGCGCTTTGATTTAATATTTTTTTAAATTATACAATGTCTTTTAGTGTAATCCCAATCAGCTTTCTTCTTCACTCAACCCACATACCTTTCTTTCCTTGTTTTCTCTGACACTATCACACCGCAAATCTAGAGATAAAAAAGAAATTGTAATCCTGCACCATTACAATTTATTTAAAATTTTCTTTTAAATCTCTCGACCATTCATTACCATTATCTTCGTTCTCCTATCCACCCAGCCAGCCTTAGCTTTGGGCTTTCCATGAGTTTTTTTTTTAATGTCTCCAACGAAACCCTGAGAAAAACACATTAACCCTTTAAGTTTCGCTCATCAGTATGCGATTTGCACTGCATTGCATTGCGTTGCATTGTGGTGGTTGCGCAGTGCATGGAGGGTGTGTGTGTGCTTGTTTTAGTGTATGTTGGTGTGTACACGTGTGTAGTGTGTGTGTGTGAACAAGTGTGTATGTGTGTGCGGAGCCACTTCTAAGCTCTTGAGCCTGTGGTTTTAAAATGTCTTCGCCTTGACCTGAAAACTGAGACACCAGACGTCTGAGCGATATCTCTATTCTTACTTCACACACACTCAGAAATACACATACACATACCAACGAAACCCTGAGAAAAACCCATTAACCCTTTAAGTTTCGCTCATCAGTATGCGATTTGCGCTGCATTGCATTGCGTTGCATTGCGGTGGTTGCGCAGTGCATGGAGGGTGTGTGTGTGCTTGTTTTAGTGTATGTTGGTGTGTATACGTGTGTAGTGTGTGTGTGTAGTCTGTGTGTATGTGTGTGCGGAGCCACTTCTAAGCTCTTGAGCCTGTGGTTTTTAAATGTCTTTGCCTTGACCTGAAAACTGAGACACCAGACGTCTGAACGATATCTTTATTATTACTTCACACACACACACACACATACACACACATACACACACACACACTTACACAGACAATCAAAGATGGGTGCACACATATACACACACATGCACTTTACACACTATGCACTAATATTAAATTCACACACACACACACACACACACAGACGTTTGCACATATATATACACGCATACATGCACTTTACACACTATGCACTATTATGCAGTAACGACAGTCAGCCAGTCACCCGTTACGTATACACACAGACACACCCAAGGCAACGCAACCAGAAAAACCCGTAAAACTATAATAATTATTGTTGTCCTCAAGATCGGGGGAAAAAGAGAGAGAGAGAGAGAGAGAGAGAGAGAGAGAGAGAGAGAGAGAGAGAGAGAGAGAGAGAGAGAGAGAGAGAGAGAGAGAGAGAGAGAGAGAGATAGAGAGAGAGAGAGAGAGAGAGAGAGAGAGAGAGAGAGAGAGAGAGAGAGAGAGAGAGAGAGAGAGAGAGAGAGAGACAGAGAGAGAGAGAGAGAGAGAGAGAGAGAGAGAGAGAGAGAGAGAGAGAGAGAGAGAGAGAGAGAAATGGCTGCATTGTGTCTATCAAATTTTTTTCCATTCACACATGTTCTGCTTGTCTATTTTTATCTCTTTTTTTTCAAGACTTGTATTTTCTATCTAGATGGGGCGAACTGGGGAAAGTGGTAGAGCGTTGGTCTCCCAATCGGGAAGTTGGTCCCCCTTTCGAAACTCATGATGGAAAAAAAATCATTTCTCCGAATTTGTCACATTATGGTTGGATCGGTGTTTATACCATAATCTGATTGGCTGAGACGGAGGACTTTGTATCCCCGCCCTGTCCCGTGTGTCGCAGCTCCTCAAATATTATTGTCAGACATCAGTCTTGGGACCCGTCCACAAAATTTTATATAGTTTTGAAGGTGGCCTTAAAGACAACTCAACACTGAACAAATCGCGACGCAAATAATTAAAACATAAAAACAGCATTGTCAATGTCAAAAACACCAACAACAGAAATTGAATATTCAATCAAGTTGTCACGCCTTAATATACAACTTCTGTCAGTTGGGCTGTCTCCAGACTTAAAGGGGGTCCTGTCAAACAAACTACGCATTAAATTCCGCTACAACTAGAACTCTAAAAAAGTATTATGTCATTGGCCTTTAGTAAATAATGAGGCGCAGACCGATTTAAAATAATACCATTACTTAAAAAAATAATATCAACAACAAGCGACTGAATAAAGAAACAAAAATTACAAAACAAATTAATGTCTTTGTCGGCACTCGCCCCCTACTGTTAAGATCTGTGTCGGTATAATGTAACTAGCTGGTATTCCAATTATGTCTCTGTCAAGTAGCACGCATTTGTCAGACACTAGTCTTAAAACCCGTCTCCGTATAGCATTGTCCGTGAGGACACTTCTAGGGGTTGTTTTGGGACACATAATTTATGGGACGAAAAAAAATATATGAAATTACTTTTAGATTTCCAGAACCTAAATGTTAGGATAAGAACAATTCAAAGCATTGTCAAGACAATGTTACAGACCAAGTTACCGAATTGACTAAAGTGAATAATTTTATATTTCACGATTTTGCTTAACAACGTTAGTAGAGAAAGCTAGAGATCTATATTTCTTAAATTATTGACATATCTGTACCCAGAGCGAGGCTTGCAAAAATAGAACTAGAAGGCAAAGTCGCCGAAGTAGATAAAAATTGCAAAAGACTAGTGAATTATACCATCAAAAAGGTAGAAACAGTTAGGCCATTTCTCATTATTGTAGTGTAGTCAGAATAGGCTTAACAAAAACTTCTACCGATAATCAATCTCAACTAAATATAATGATTTATTAGAGATAGATCATTGTTACCCTTAGTACGCGTTAATCTATTCACTCCGATCATTTCGGTGACTTGGCCTATTCTTATGGAGGCCTCGACCAAGAGAGAACTTTTTTTTCACGTTCAGCGTTAAATAAACCACACGACAACAGTATCAACTGACCCAATAGATCCTAAAAAAAAACTAAAGATTATGGCTCCGTGTTACTTTAAATACCCATACAATTACATGTGTATGCCTGCATCAGTAAATTTTGTCTTTTATTTTGGGAGGACTTGAAACAGAGTGACGTCCCTTTCAGTCGGTTAAAACAGTAAGTTTAAGATCTAGATCTAGTGATGTTGTTGATGTTGTTGTTGAGTTGGTTTAACGTCCAACATCAGCACTAATTGGCTATATTGTGGACGGGCCCCAAGACTGGCTTCGGACATTTTTATTTGCTGCCACACACGAGACAGGGCGGGGATACCATGACTCCTGTCTCAGCCGGACCAAGTCACATTAAACTGACATCGACCCAGATCTTGTGGTCAGAAGTACAATTTCGCGATACCTTACAACTCGTCCCATTCCTTCTTATTCTAATAACTTAATACATATCGTAAGTTTAGCACAACGTTGTACTTACAACCCCAGGACACAATGGTATTTTTTTTAGACCCGTTTGTCAAAACCCAACCTTCAACCTTCATCTCCTCTTTACAACAATGCCATCCTTGTCAATTTGTTTTTCTTTCATTACGATCAACTGATTGGTTTTGAATCCAGCTTCCGCGACCCGCCTGCCAATCTGTCATTTTTACGTTGGCAGTTTGTAATGTAGTTAAACCAGGGTCTATCCGGAGGTTAAAGATGGTTTTACACTGTTGAATGTACTTTACAAAATACCCATTTCTTCTCTCTCTCTCTCTCTCTCTCTCTCTCTCTCTCTCTTTCTCTCTCTCTCTCTTTTTTTTTCTCTCTCTCTCTTTCTCCCTCTGTCAGCTTGTAAGTGTGTGTGCGTCTGCCTGTCTGTCTGTCTGTCTGCCTATCTCTCTTTCTCTCTCTCTCCCTCTCTCTCTCTTCCATCTTCTCTCTATATTCATCTGCCAAACTTTCTCTCTGTCTTTTATCTTTTTTTTCTATCTATCGGCCGCTACCGATCTCTCTCTATCTCTCTCCCTCTCTATATCACTAAGTCCCTATCTCTCTAGCTCTCTATCTCAATCTATCTCCATCTCTCTTAAATCTCTCTTTCTCTCTCTCTTTTTCTCTCTCTCTATCTTTCTCTACCTCTCTCTCTTTCCCTCCGTCTAATCCTACCTATGCCCCCATCCCTCTCTCTTTCTTCGATATCTACATCTCTTTATCTATGTGTGTGTGTGTGTGTCTGTTTGACTGTCATTGCATATTTCTGCCTGTCTGTTCTAAAGGGCGCCACCTCGTTTCCTCTTTCGACTAGTGTTGTTCCTTTCTTTTTTTCTTCAAAAGGAACCTTGATAATAGACTTTACAACTGTACCACAATCAAGTAGCTGAAGGATACTCGTATGCCACTGTTGAGTCCCCAATGATATTGACAAAAACTCGAATCTCAGTAACTGTTTGTTGTTTGTTTTGTTGCATAACGCCCAACACCAGCACTATATAGGCTATATTTTGGACAAGCCCCAAAACTTACGTTTGACAATTTTTCGCGCTGCTACAAATTTAACAAGACAGGCAGGGAGACTTAGACTCGACGGAGTCGACCTGTGTAATATGACACACCGACCCAACCAGTAGGGGAAGAAATTGGACACATAAATAATTTTGATCAATCGTGGGATTCGAACCGTGGACCTCCCCATCTGGAGATCAACGCTCTACGACTTGATCCAGTTCGCCCCCCGCTTCAGTCACTGTTGAAGCAATGTGCTATGGGAAAGCATGAAATAAAGTTGTACAGAAGGGAAAGCAGTTTTGGTGAGACAAGTATTATTATAGTAAAAACATTATTTGACCATAATTATTATGCTTGATAAAAATCACCAAACAAATAAAAAATGGATCTTTTTTTTTTTTTTCATTAAATCATTCCAATAACCACTCGGTGATTTTTGACCTGGTAAGAAACATGATTTTGTTACAGTCCTTTGGTTGGTGGAAACTTTTAGTATCCTATGTGAAACTTCATACATTGTACTTTATTTCAAAACTAAAAATGCAATATTTCGTTTCATCACACACAGTGGTGAAAATTCTCAAACCAACCCAACTTTTGAGGACATTTTATTGAAGTAGATCTTCACCTATTTTATGTATCTAAGTTGTTGAAAACTACATCAAAGGAAGACGTACTTAGACACATTATACGTATAGAGTGCATAAGTGCATGCAGTGAAGAAAAATCCCGTTAGTTGGATTCCCTAGTGCTCTATATAAGTTTACTGAATAAAGTGATTTATCCAAGTTTTTGAAAATTGACAAGAAGCCTACATTCTATAAAAGTTAGCTAAATAAAGTGATTTATCCAAGTTGTTGAATATTGAAAACAAGCCTACATTCTATATAAGTTTACTCAATAAAGTAATTTATCCAAGTTGTTGAATATTGAAAAGAAGCCTACACTCTATATAAGTTTGCTAAATAAAGTGATTTATCCAACTTGTTGAAAATTGACAAGAAGCCTACACTCTATAAAAGTTTGCTGAATAAAGTGATAATCCAACGTGTTGAATATTGACAAGAAGCCTACATTCTAAAAAAGTTAGCTGAATAAAGTGATTTATCCAAATTGTTGAATATTGAAAAGATGCCTACACTCTATATAAGTTAGCTGAATAAAGTGATTTATCCAACTTGTTGAATATTGACAAGAAGCCTACATTCTACAAAAAATAACTGAATAAAGTGATTGATCCAAGTTGTTGAATATCGACAAGAGAAGCCTACAATAGAAATAACTAGTCTAAAATTAGCCATGAAACCTAGATTCAAGTGTAAAGTGCAGAGTTCGCTACATGCATACAGGACACTTATCAAACTCCCTTTAGTTGGCTTCTCTGTCTCTTGTTAAGTGCTTTCTCTCTCTTCCTCTCTATGTCTCTCTTTGCCTTTTTCTTCATCTCTGTCTTTATTTCTTTTTCTGTCTGTCTCTCTCTTTACTTCTTTCACTATTTCTTTCTCCATTTCTCTATCTCTTTCTTTCTCTCTCTCTGCCTCTCTCTCTCTTTATGTATATATATATATTCTTTCCCCTTCTCTCACTATTTCTTTCTCCATTTCTCTATCTCTTTCTTTCTCTCTTACTCTTTCTCTCTCTCCCTCTTTTTCTTTCTCTCCCCCTTTTTCCTACTCATTCTTTGTCCCTCTCCCTCGTTCTTTCGTTCTCTCCCCCTTATTGTTGAATATTGAAAAGAAGCCTACATTCTATATAAGTTAGCTAAATAAAGTGATTTATCCAACTTGTTGAATATTGAAAAGAAGCCTACATTCTATATAAGTTAGCTAAATAAAGTGATATATCCAACTTGTTGAATATTGACAAGAAGCCTACATTCTATATAAGTTTACTGAATAAAGTGATATATCCAACTTGTTGAATATTGAAAACAAGCCTACACTCTATATAAGTTAGCTGAATAAAGTGATATATCCAAGTTGTTGAATATTGACAAGAGAAGCCAACACTAGGAATAACTAGACTAAAATTAGCCATGAAACCTAGATTTAAGTGTAAAGTGCACAGTTCCCTACATGCATGCACGACACTTGTCAAACTCCCTTTAGTTGGTTTCTCTGTCTCTTGTTAAGTGCTTTCTCTCTCTCTTCCTCTCTATTTCTCTCTTTGCCTTTTTCTTCATCTCTGTCTTTATTTCTTTTTCTGTCTGTCTCTCTCTTTACTTCTCTCACTATTTCTTTCTCCATTCTCTATCTCTTTCTTTCTCTCTCTCTCTCTTTCCCTCTTTCTCTCTATATCTATATCTTTCTTTCCCTCTCTCTATCTCACTCTTTCTTTCTCTCTTACTCTTTCCTTCTCCCTCTTTTTCTTTCTCTCCCCCTTTTTCTTACTCATTCTTTGCCCCTCTCCATCGTTCTTTCGTTCTCTCCCCCTTTTATCTCTCTTCCTCTCTCTCTCTCTCTCTCTCTCTCTCTCTCTCTCTCTCTCGTTCTCTCTCTCTTTCTCTCCCTATATAAGTATCATATCACACACATTTCTAGTGCTTTGAGTGTCATCTGAGCCACGTGACCAGAGATTAGAGGTTTTGCAACCCACACGGTGATTACAGACAACATCATCACAACCTTTGGCTCTGAGGCGTGAGTTTTTTTCTAATTTCTCATTGGCTCCGTTAGTCTGGGGTCGAGATTCGATTGGGCGTTGGTATATGCTGTGGATTGGACAAGACACCCTTATAAATCTCAATATCGGGCCCACAATATAGCCTATAATAAGTGTTAACGTTTGATGTTTAAACTCACTCAACTACTGTTTGAGCAATAGACCATGCGATAGACCAATGAAAGCGAAAGCGATAGCTATGGGTGGCCAATCAAAGCTCGAGACTCACGGAGCCAATGAGAGTTAAGAAAACTCCATGGTCACGGACGTGGTTACGTCATCCGCTATTGTGCTGTGGATCGCAAGATCTCTAAGGTCTCGACTCTAGAGTGAGACCAGACAAATGAGACAGAAGGTGGAGGGGAAGTGGGGAGGGCAGTGGAAGAGGGCGGGAGATGCGCGTCTAGCTGTCTACTCGGTCTAGCGGCTACAGGCGCGCGAACTCGCGGTGACTTGTGGGGGAGGCAGACGATGCGCAGGACTGCATGTTTAACACTTGCGGTCTTGCGAAATAAGGGTCCGGAAAAATGAAGACGATTGATAAGGGGGTTTACGTAGGCGTATGAGATAATAATAATAATAATAATAATAATAATAATAATAATAATAATAAATATAATACAAGTATATGCTAGACTTACGGAGCCAATGGGTGACAGGAGCAACCCATGACTTAACGGCCTGGTTAGATCATTGGTTAAAGCGGGTGCAGTTCGCAAAGATTGTACAGATTAGGTCTAAAGCTAAGCCTAGTAAAGCATAGAGAGATACCACAGAAACATCAGCTGTTGGATGGGGCGTGATATGGTGGTGGTGGTGGTAGCGGTGGGGTGTGAAAAGGAGAGGAGACGGAGGAGGTGGAGGGGGAGGCGGGGTAGAGTGGTTGTGGTGGTGATGGTGAAAGTGTCTGCTGCTGCTGCAACTGGCTGTTGGCTGTTGGCTGTGGCTGCCTCGCTGTCTGGCCTGAAAGTGGAAACGAGACATCTGTGAACTTGCGAGGAAATCTCACTGTCTCACCGTCTCGCTGCAGTCACTGACTCTGTGTTTCAGTTATTCCCCCTAAAAGCAGGCGTGTTTTTCATGCCGCTTACCAGGCAAAAAGCAAACTTCACATCTGCCGCCAAACTTGACTTTTTCCAGCTGTGTAACTGATATAGACAAAGCTAGATCTAGACATCTAGATCTTGAGTATTCAAGACTAGACATCTAGATCTAGTTATCTTGGAATCGGGATTTTTCCTCAAGGTTATGTTACATACAGATAAACTCGTCTCAAGTGTTCTAGATCTAGAAGTCTGGATTAGATCTAGACGAGTAGAGATGCGCGTGCTGGTATCATCTAGACCTAGACGCTGTCAGTATTTACAAACACAAGTCAAACATCACGTTTTCTCAGTGAACGTCTAGGATTGTTTTACTTACAAGCTTGTATTGTAACGGATACTAATTAGCTTTGAAACAAAATCTCAGACCGCACAGACGAAATTTCATTGTATGGTGTTTCGTTCTCTCGGAGTTGTATGGAGTTCTGTTTTGAACAGTATTTTCTTTCAGACAATAATTAGGCCTATCGGAATAATAATTCTGTTGATGTATTAATTTGCTGAATAAGAATTCTTTCGTGTTTTAGGGATGCGTCGGCGGTGCATTTAAGTATGTTGATGTTATGATGTTAATTTTGAAAACAAAAACTATTGTAGAAATCTAGTTCTGGAGATATCTAGAACTCAATCTACACGTACAGTACCAGATTCTACCATATTAGACTACGTAATTATCTAAATCTAAATCTGAATTAGAATCTACATTTACAGTGCCAGATTTTATCAAAGAAAAGATGCTGTGATTATTTTCTCAATCCCTTCATATAATTTCGTGACCACCAAACGTACAGTTGGCATGGAGAAAAAGCACGTCACCGAAATGAACTTCTGTCAGTGGTAGGCCTACCTGGTGCTGATGCCGTGTCATTCTCCTTTGATGGTATGTGAAGACCTTTATATAACTATATAATTGCACTTAGGTTTTTGTACTATTGTTCTGTCAGTGTTAGGCCTACCACCCTGGTCCTGGTGCCGTGTCCTTTTCCATTGATGGTATGTGAAGATCTTTATATAACTATTTAATTGCACTTAAATTTTTGTACTATTGTTCTGTTTCTGTTAGTATCTTTGCAGCTTATTGGTAAGGTAGGACCCAATCACGTATTCTAAAATATCAAAATGCTTAATTATTAAAAGCTGCAGAAATTTATTTGAATAACCTTTATAAATGGAGTCTAAATGTATAATAATATTAATCATAATGATATGAACAATAATAATAATAATAATAAAAATAATAATAATAATAATAATAATAATAATAATAATAATAACAATAGTAGTGATAATAAGAATGATAATAACAAGGGCAGTAGTCCAGAGCAGTTCGGTTTAGTTCGTGGTGCAAAGTGACCCGAACTGTTTATAACCAATATTAAAGACAGAAACACTAAGATACAATAGCAAAATTTGAATAAAATCACCATTATTATATAGTGCGTAAAGACTTGGCCACTCAAAGAGGCCCCAAAGAGGCCCATTTGTTGATTTATATAACTAAAGCCTGTTCTTTTTAGGGTTGAGTCTCTCCTGATGTATCGTTCTATAGTTTCCCAAGGAGAATCCTAGAACTTTACGGCAAAAGGCCCCAAGGCTAACGTCTGACAAGCACACACAAGACAGGGCGCCGATACGAGGACTCCTGTCTCAGATGGTCACACTATAATCACACCGACCCAAGCAGCAAAATTGGACAAATAAATCTACCCAATCGAGGGCTTGAACGCTGACCTCTCAAATAGTAGGCCAAGCGTTCTTCCATTTCACCAGTTTGTCCTTTGTGGTAGATGGGAAATTGAATCATTTATAATAATATTTGTTATTCTATTTAATCATCATACATTTTACATAGAACATAATAATAATAATAATAATAATAATAATAATAATAATAATAATAATAATAATAATAATAAT
>RQTK01000310.1:138135-154214 GCA_003991915.1 Elysia chlorotica
TATCTATCTATCTATCTATCTATCTATCTATCTATCTATCTATCTATCTATCTATCTATCTATCTATCTATCTATCTATCTATCTATCTATCTATCTATCTATCTAACTACTTCCTCTCCACACCCATACTTCATTTTTTTTTGTTTACAAATGTAAAGTCCAGGTGTAATACAAATTATGAACCTACCATTGATTTGGTTTATTGTTTTAGGTTGTTTAATTAATCTTGTTGATGCTTTGTGTAAAATCATTCTGTGTACATAGAAATATTTGTAATATATTTTTATTTACTCATTCTTGAATTGCGAGGAAATTACTATACTAAAAAAACGCTTATTGTCGACCCAGCATAAAAAATATTATGGCATATAATCTAAGCTTTGAATATTGAGGTGTTTTTTTGTTTAGCTGAATTGAGCGTCTAACAAACTCAGTTGTGATCGGCTGAGACAGAATTATAGTTTCATGGACATGTGTTGAGTGTAGAGCACATAAAAATTTCAGACGTCAATCTTGGGGCCCCTCCTTAGTATAGCCTATATAGTGCTAATGTTGGACGTTAAACCAACTCAACCCAACTCTAAAAAACCCAATGGTAAAACTTCTTCAGATTTAGATCAATTAGCATACTGACACAAATGGCGCATCATTCTTGTTTTTTTTTTGTTGTACATATTTCTTTTCCTTTCTACCTGAAATGTTCAAGGAAAACCCAATTAACTTGTCATTTATTTTTAAAATTTACATGTACTGTTCGGTAGATTATCAAATGTGAAAGGCGCTTCGATTTTAGCGGAATTAGCACAGGGTTTTATACAGAT
Source organism: Elysia chlorotica (assembly GCA_003991915.1). Lineage (NCBI taxonomy): Eukaryota > Metazoa > Mollusca > Gastropoda > Plakobranchidae > Elysia > Elysia chlorotica. The sequence goes on from RQTK01000310.1 coordinate 138,958, forward strand.
AAATCAATGCCTCAGCTCATTAATGTTGCATTAGGTCCTTTCTCATTTATAACATAGTAAAGATTTTGAGTGTATTAGAAATGAGATAGAACACTATACAACTGAGGTGATGAATTTTTCACTCAATTCTACGAATGGAAGTTTGTTTTACAAAATTGGTTGAACTTCAAAAGACTGTGGACTATATACTAGATTCGGGACTTTCTGTGTAGTCATTTTCAAGTGAACGAAGAAGAAGAAGAAGAAGAAGGAGAAGGAGAAGTTTTACAAAATGAACTTTTGTTTTATGTTTAACACAGCCAATTATTTTAATTTTTTTTGCATTTTCAAAAAGATATTTTTGATGAAATCGTCTCTTATTGAACATGTACAATTCATCAGTATTGAGCAATTCAAACGCAAATTATTATTATGTTGTTTATATTGCTGATTTCTTTTATTTTACATATTGAATCATTATGAAAGCATGGGTTTTCCCTAAATTATGTAAATAATGTTAATAGCAAAAATTGGCAATAGCCAACCATATACAAAGCACGGATTTCTTTTTAATATACTCTTTAAAGCTTACGTGTCTTTTGTATTTATTTTGGCCTAAATAACGTATCCCTTTAAAAATCTGATTTTGTTTTTTTGTTGTTTTTTTGAAACCAGAGATTTTGAGTCGTAAGTGCAACGTCGTGTAAAGCTGACAAATCATTTCAAAGATTGAGAATATTGCCGATAGTTACTAACAGAACCTTCTCACAATAGCTTGTCTACAGAGTAATTACTAATAAAAGAAAAGACAAAGCATATTTTTTCGAAGTTCACTCTAATTTTAGAGCTATCCAAACTCGCGCATCATTAAACATGAACATGTCTGTTGTCAGTGATTCAAGTATATCAGTCTAGTGCTGATAAACTTATGTTTTGATTCAGAGATCGGAAACATGTTCCACAATATTACAAATCTGTGAAAAGTGCAAAAATATGCGGTTGAATTTCGCCGTGTGTGGCAGCACATTAAATTGTCAGACGTCAGTCTTGGGGCCAGTCCACAATGAAGCCTATACAGTGCTGATGTTGGACGTTAAACCAACTCAATTCGCTGTCCAGCAATTTCGTTCAGTGTTACCGTTTACAAATAAACATGATCATTAGAACGTTTAAATCAGGATAGATAGATAGATAGATAGATAGATAGATAGATAGATAGATAGATAGATAGATAGATAGATAGATAGATAGATAGATAGATAGATAGATAGATAGATAGATAGATAGATAGATAGATAGATAGATAGATAGATAGATAGATAGATAGATAGATAGGAAACTAAACGTTAAAGAAAATAATCACGATAAAGACAAAAAGAGTTGCAATATTTCCTTCAATTTGTCAATAGAATCTTTGTCCTGCCTATGCACTTTATTAAGAGCTAGTCGTAAATTGTAAATGTAAAATAAATCTAAGTTAGCTTTTTTTTCTATCTCAAGAGATACTTAAAATTGGTAAAGTTTACCCAAGGAACTACTGGATTCCCACGTTTTTTTTGGTTTTGTTTTGTTTTGTGTTTTATATTTTGTTTGTGAAGTATTTCTGCCTGACTTAATAATAAGCCTTTGATCATATAGATGCGTTCGGGAGCAGACATAGGCCTACGTGATCATGGCACGCCACTTATCTCTCTCTCTCTCTCTCTCTCTCTCTCTCTCTCTCTCTCTCTCTCTCTCTCTCTCTCTCTCTCTCTCTCTCTCTCTCTCTCTCTCTCTCTCTCTCTCTCTCTCTCTCTCTCTCTCTCTCTCTCTCTCTCTCTCTCTCTCTACCGATCTCTCTTTCTCTCATTGACTTCCTCTCTCTATCTATCTATCTATCTATCTATCTATCTATCTATCTATCTATCTATCTATCTATCTATCTATTTATCTATACATACGAGGGGTGTTCATTATGTCCTTAGCTTGACCTTGAAGCGGTTGTACTAGAGTAAAGAAATTTTGTGGGTAGCTAGATCATCTATGTTGAACACGGCATGCAAAATTTGGGGAAAATCGGAATTTTTTTTCTGCACCTTTTAGCGCATCAAGTAAAACAACCCCTAGGAAGTTGTCATTTGTTGTTTACAAATTGTCTGCCATGGAGGCCGTTGAATATCGCTCTGTCATCAAATTCCTTCACTTAAAAGGACAAACCCCCACGGAAATTCATCAACAGATGGTAGAAGTTTATGCTGAAAAGTGCCCTAACTACAGTACGGTGACTCATTGGGTGAGAAAGTTCAAATCTGGCTTTTTGTCAGTGATGGATGAACCTCGCGAAGGCCGGCCAACATCTGTTGTGACTGAGAAAAACGTGTCCACTGTGGAGGGACTAGTAAAGCAGGACAGGCGAATAACAGTCAAACAGTTAGCAAGTGAAACCAGGATCAGCGTAGGTTCAGTTGAAAAGATTCTTCATGATCACCTCAATCTGAACAAGGTCTCAGCTCGATGGGTACCAAGGTTATTGACCGCTGATCAGAAGAAAGAGAGGGCTGATTGTTGCAAACATCTTCTTCGGTTAGAAGCAAATGGCGACTTGTTCTTTCAGAAAATTGTAACCATGGATGAGACTTGGATCTATCAATTCGATCCAGAGCCGAAAAACGCGTCTATGCAATGGAAAAGACCCTCATCGCCCCCACCAAAGAAAGCAAAGGTCACACAATCAAGTGGCAAGGTCATGCTGTCTTGTTTCTGGGACTGTGAGGGCATCATAATGACTGACTACATGGAAAAGGGGAAAACAATCACTGGAGAGTATTATTCAGGGTTGCTAAAAAGACTGAGATCTGAATTAGTAAGAAGAAGACGGGGAAAGCTTCGAAACGGAGTCCTGCTTTTGCATGATAACGCTCCTGCTCATCGAGCACGACAAGCCGTTGAGACAGCTGATCAGTGTGGCTATGAAATTCTTCCCCATCCACCATATTCACCGGATTTAGCTCCATCAGACTTCTGTCTGTTCCCAAACCTTAAGAAATCCATAAAAGGGCGCCGTTTTGAAGACATTGAAGATGCGATTTCTGCTGTGGAAGAGTGGTTTCAAGCGCAAAATGACACGTTTTACTCTCAAGGACTTTTGAAGGTCAAGGACAGGTGGCAGAAATGTGTAACTATGCAGGGTGACTATGTAGAGAAATAAATGTAAGTGTGCCAAATTTTAAGTCTCTGGGTTTATTCCTTCATTGTCATGCTAAGAACATAGTGAACACCCCTCGTATTTTTTTGTTAGAATTCTTATTGTTTTGTTTTGTTTTGTGTTTTATATTTTGTTTTTAAGTATTTCTGCCTGACTTTCACAACGACTCTTAGGCCTAGTTTTCCTCTCTAAGGCTCCAAGAATGTCAAGGTCGATTGTCACGCGCCATCTTTGTTGCTCTTTACATTCTACAATCTCCGATAATGTGCAACTTGCGACATTTCCTTGTTTCTCATGTTCCTCGTCTTGTGTCTTTAAGTGGAAACGGCAATTACCGAGACTATGAGACTAGGGTTCCTAAGTGCAAGTTTGTTACAAATCGTTGTTTTAATATTGGAAATAAGAAGGTTTAAGAGGACTTGCATTTTGCGTGTAACCTTCCGCGACGTTGTAGTACTTCTGTCCCTAGATCTAGATCGCACGGTGAGCGAGATCGTCGTGGATAAAAAAAAACACACAATCTGTGCAAATGTTTAGAGGCACTTGACTATCTAACTTCAAAAAGGTTCTATTTACATTTTTGTGCTTTTGAGAGAATCGCAATCTAAAGTTTGGAGTTATTCCATTATGTAATTCGATCGCTATAAATAAACATTCTCTTATTTTATAGCAAAGCTGGCAATATCTACAGTTACTATTTTGATGATTCTTTTGTTCAAATAGAACATGTACATTCGATTACTTCTAAATTCCCCATAATTGTAAATATCATCTTTTAAGTGTCACCTCAAGACCTACTACATCTAGTCTAAACAAACCTTTTTGTGAAGACAGTTTGTTTTTCGGGTTTCTCGCCTTTCAGCTTAGGAGACGAAAAATGCAATAGACTAAAGAGAGGGCTGCTTTTGCTGTTTAAAAAAAACATGATGCATATCGCAGGAACATTCTGTTTCAAGCTCAAGGGGCAAAAAGCACGGCGTTCATTTAGCAAGCGATAGGTTGTTGGATAATAATTATTAGTTAGACCAGTGCGTTTTTGTTATTTTTTTTTAATACAATTAGTACCAGATAGAGACTTCCAAAAAGGAAAGGTTAGTCACCAAGATTTCTAAACCCAGAAGGCCAAGTTACCAGATTTAACAATATGAAAGACTTTTACTTGTCATGGACATTCTACTTAAAATTGTATTGTATTGTATACAAAGTAGTCTAAAAATAAAAATAATACTCTCTAAGCGTCATGCTATCCTAACAATGCATATGTTACAAAAACATTACTAATATTAAGAGATCCCTATTACCATAATCTTGTTAATACGTTCAATAAATGTGGTATCTTGGTTTTAGAACCATTGTCTATCTACACCCTTTTCAGGCCTCGATCTAGATATTGTTTTATGTACTTTATTAGGACATAGATCTATGCTTTGCCACTGCATTCTAACGGCCTTATTGTACACACATTGTACATGTTTGTATCAACTCAATGTGCGCCTTATTGTTCTCGACTGTATTTTACATGCTCGAATGTCCAATTGTAAAGATTACGGACTGTAAGTACAACGTTGTAGTAGCTTACAACTTGTCGTAAGAATACTTTTGTATGAGAATAAGAATGCTTACGACGAGTCGTAAGCTACCACGAAGTTGTACTTACGAACTTAGAAGATTTGCCGAAACGCTTCGCTTCTTATACATTTAACAATATTATGTATATACATGATTGTATATAATATGTAACGTCCATAACAAAAGTAACTTTTGAAAATTTTGCGCCAAAGTTTGCACAGATGTGCCACAATGATTGCTGGATTCATCCATAATGCTTGTATGTTTTCTAATTACTCGACCAAAAAAAAAAAACACTTGCCTGAAAACTAATTTAGTTCTATGACGATTTTTGTATTATTTGGAGAATGCATAACCAATTACACATACTGTTATACATAAAATTATACGTACAAAGGGATATTCGAATTATTGTTATCACTGCTATATTGAAAAAGTATAGGTTGTGCAAATGCTGCCTGCGCATTAAATTAGATCTAAGTATCAATAAGAAATGGAAATTCACAGAGGGTTATGAAACCTAGCTAGGAGACATGAAAACGATATTAGGGTTAAGTTAGCTCATTGAAAAAGAGGTTTCAGTAATGCTAAAATGTGGGGCTTCTTCTATATTTTATAAAAGGAGAACATGAAGCACTCCAAACGGACAAATATTTTAGATCTTCTAGCACTACAAGATGGTCCAATGACGTTCTTGCTTGTTGAATTAATTTTTATGTCTATTAAAACGTAGGATAACTCTTTGAGAAATATCATTCCCAATTTTCTTTTAAAATTTACCTTTCTTTCCCAATTGCTGTTTGTTTACCCCGCAAAATACGACAGTAACCTCAGATTTTATACATGTCGTTTTCTTGTGAACGTATTATACTGTAATTACAATTCTAGAGTTGAATTGGCCTTCACATGCACTAAGTGAGTTAGTTTTAGCCCAAGATTTTGCGCATTTCTCCACCCCCCCCCTCCCCGCCTCCCAAACCCTATCCCCTTTCCACACAAACACACACTCACACACATAGTGTACAGTAAACTGTAAATACATTAATTGGTACTACCTCTGTATCTATAAAACACATGTATATTATATTTTCTCGTGTTTACTTTTTTCTTTTCATTGTTAATGCCGTAAGTTTGAAGATGTTTTTGTCTATGTTCCAGTGCTCATGCTTTCTGTCAATTATTGCTTACACACATCTCAGATTTCCGAATATATTTTTTACTGCTAATGCTTACTCTATCATTTTGTCAAGTGAACATAAGTTAGGAATAATCACTCAAATATAGAAATCTTTTTACACTGAGCACTCCTTGTATGTGGTAAAATCAATATCAATGTCCCAACCTTATGACTGTGAACTTTTTCTTTGTAACATCCCCATAAATCCACACGGTCATGTATTAGTTCACATTATTATAGGATTTGATTTTGTAACATCTGTAAATCCAATATCATCTTAAGAATATTTCACGACCATCGGAAAATCTTATTACGTCTTTTCTGCATTGGGCTATCCATATTTCCTTTGTATTATCATCACTTATAATCACTTGCCTTCACTCTTGCCGGGAAAAAATTAATAATTATTAATTGAGGTCATTCGAAAATTGTTCACCCTTGAATAAGATTTAAACATTTTGTTGGAAATATTTTGTTTTATGCTTAATGTGCATATTTTTGTGTGTGTTAAATGTGAGTTTGAAATTAAAACGGAATAAAATTTGCTGTGCCATATTTTTAAACTGTTGTTGTTTATTTTTTTATAAAAGCGTTTTCGTTGGCTGTTTTTTTGTTCGTCCGTAATACTAGATTTTTTTTCCTTCTCAGTGACCTAATGTATGTATTTGTCTCTCTCTCTCTCTCACTCTCTCTGTCTCTCTCTATTTATCTTTTTCTTGGATCTAAGTCTCAATCTTAGTCCGTTCCTCTTATCTCCACCTTCTTTCTCTCGATCTCTTTCTTTATTGCTCCCTTTCTTCTTTTTCTGCAACTCTATTTTTTTTCTTACTCTCTCCCCCCTCTCCTTTCACCCCTCTCTCTCTCTCTCTCTCTCTCTCTCTCTCTCTCTCTCTCTCTCTCTCTCTCTCGAATTACTCTTTATTTATTAATATCAATGCTCAGCTGCCATGCGCTTCTGTCTCTCCTAAAAGCACAGGTTTAAAATTCACTCAAATCGAAAAGGAAGACCATAAAATAAAAACAAACATTCAGTGTTGTACCTTTATCATCATTATTTTATCCAATATTGACAATTCTTCGAGATCTTTGTTAGCATTCTTGCGTCATATCATTACTCTGTAAGTTGCTTTGTTAGATAATTCCTTAATCAATTAGGCAAAAATCATAACAAAAGCGTTGTTCAGCGTTTGCCCAAAAATGAAAAGGTGAACGGAGATTTCCTTTTTATGTTTCAATTCGTCATATAGGACAAAAGCTTCACAATGCATACAATGCGAAGAGTTTTTTTTCTTGGGATCTTTATGGCATTCGTGAACTGTTCTTACCGCTCACATCTACTGAAAAAACACCAACAATAACAAACCGCGTTTCTTATGCTTCTGGTCTTGGGCTTAATCAAGGTCGTGTCCAAGGACACACAGACTCGGGGGTGAGGTAGCCTTGGGCAGATCTTCGGCTTTCGACGCAGTAGGTCCATGGTTCGAGTTCCGTTTTGGCGACTTCGTCCCCTATTGGTTTTCTATAGAGCTAGGGAAAGAGAGATCCCCCTCTCTCTCTCTCTATCTCTCTCTCTCTCTCTCTCTCCATGTCTCCGGGTTTAACGTCTCCAAGGTTCCCCCAGATGGTCTTATACGGCGGTCTCCTATTGGTTGGGTCGCTCTCGGTTTTATGTGAACGTCTGAGACAGAGTCATGGTATCACTGCACTGTCTCTGTGGGGCAGCACGTAAATTTGTCAGACGTTAGTATAGGATCCCATCCACAATCAAGCGCATACAGTGCTGACGTTGGTAGCTAAGTAACAGCAACAATAACAACACATACACTCACACACGCACACACGCATGTACAGAGTGAGTAGGCCGTAAGTACAACATCAAGGTAGCGCACCCCTCGTCGTAAGAATGTGTGAATTTATAAAGGCCAACGACAAGTCGTAAACTACTGCGATCTTGTACTTATGACCATGCGTTGATTTAGGGACTAACAAGGCTAATCTTCTGTTTCAGATGACCGAATTATTTACTAGCATCTGCCCAATTGTTTGGGGATAGAAATCTGCTAAACAAATTTGTCCGATCGTTGGAAGCATTAATTTTAGCGAAAATCTGCTAAAACCTTGGATGAGCTGAAACGGCACGTAATGAAAAGATTTCGCGTGTTTGCTGTGATCATTATTCATCCTATAAGGAATTGGGAGGGAGGAAAGAGAGAGATGGAGAGAGACGGAGAGAGATGGAGAGAAATGAAAAAAATAAATAGATAGATAGATAGATAGATAGATAGACAGACAGACAGACAGACAGACAGACAGACAGACAGACAGACAGACAGACAGACAGGCAGGCAGACAGACAGACAGACAGACAGACAGGCAGAGAGACAGACAGACAGACAGACAGACAAACAGATAGATAGATAGATAGATAGATAGATAGATAGATAGATAGATAGATAGAAAAAAAGTTACAGACAGAGGCAGATAAAAAGACAGGTAGAGAGACAAAGTCAGAGAAAAAGAAAGGGAAAAAAAGAGAGAGACACCGACAGAAGCAGATAAATAGGCAGATAGAGAGACAGAGACAAGGGGTGAGAGAGAGAGAAATAAAGAGAGAGTAAGGGAGAAGGGGGCAGAGAAGGGTAGACAGGTAGCAAGAGAGAGAGAGAGAGAGAGAGAGAGAGAGAGAGAGAGAGAGAGCGAGAGAGGGGGGAGGGAGAGAGAGACATAGAGAGAGGAACAGAGAGAGAAACTGTCGGATAGATAGAGTAAGTTAAAGAGAGTATAAAAAAGAAACATATAATTATTTCGTCTCAACACAAGACAGCCGGCTTAATCACAGAATTTTAGGGAAAGCTGGAATCAGGGGAAGTAATTTCGCGCTTGCTCCAAAATCTGCCCGAAGTTTTAACTCAAGAGTTATCAGCCCCTGGTTGTTAAGGGAACTGAATTCGGAGTTAAAACTTTAGACTCCTTAACCTTACAAAGATTTTAATCTCCACTTTGGGAAAGCAACAGGCAGCAAAAAGTTTTGATCTCTTCTCTTCCGTCTTCTTTTTTTCCTATAATCACATAAATAATTTTGACCTATAGGGAGTGAACAAAACACGTTAGCATTCTATAAGGATTGATAAGGATATATAAAGATTATGAAAGAAACAACAACGAAACAAAACAATACAAAAGTAACAAAAAATACACACACCAAAAACGTAATCCTTAGTTTCCGGAATATAATCGTGTTAGATCCAGCTTTAACTTCGATTAGCAATAATCAATAACTTGATCAAATGCTCCCCAGCTATGGCATCCCCGCCCTGTCTCGTGTGTGTCACCACATAAAATTTTCAGACGTCAGTCTTGTGATCCGTGCACAATATAGCCTATATAGTGCTGATGTTGGACTTTAAACCAACTCAACTCAACTCAAATCAACAAGTGAAAACCAATCTTTCTTGCCCCTGATTGTCAAGGAAACTAAAGTCCGAGGTAAAACTTAGAACCCTCAAACTCAAAAGGTTTATGCCACGACCTTGGCAAAACAGCATGCAGCAAACAAACAGTTTTAATCTCATCTCTTTTTTTAAATGCTGTAAACTCAGTGAGATAATTTTGACTAATAGAGATTGAGCAAACTACATATTTTATTTCATAGCATGATTTTTTTAAAATTTTACGCCTTGTTTCTTTTTAAAGGCCGTAACCCTTATTCAATGAAAGATAATGTGTGTCAAATCCAGCTTAAAGTGTGATTGACTGGAAAGGTTATGGTGACCTTCTCTGATAGCAGCAATCAATAATTTGATCAACCTTTGACAAGTCGAATTTAAACTTTTCTGCTCGGAGAAAGATGGAGAGAGAGAGAAAGAGAGAGAGAGAGAGAGAGAGAGAGAGAGAGAGAGAGAGAGAGAGAGAGACATAGAGAGAGAAAGAGAGAGAGAAACTGTGCGATAAAGAGAGTAAGTTAATGAGAGTATAAAAAAGAAAAATATAATTATCTCGTTTCAACACGTGACAGCCGGCTTAATCAGAGAATTTTAGGGAAAGCTGGAATCAGGGGAAGTAATTTCCCTCTTGCTCCAAAATCTGCCCACTGTTTTAACTCAAGAGTTATCAGCCAATGGTTGTTTAAGGCAAATAAAGCCGGAGTTAAAACTTTAGAATCCTTAACCGTATAAGTTTTTTAATCTCCACTTTGGGAAATCAACAAGCAGCAAAAAGTTGGGATCTCTTCTCTTCCGTCTTTTTTGTGTGTCTATAACCACATAGATAATGTTGACCTATAGGGAGTGAACATAACACGTTATGCATTCTATAAAGGTTGATAAGAATGTATAAAGATTATGCCAGAAACAAAAACGAAACAAAACAATAAAAAAAAACAACAAAAACAAAAACACGCAAAAAACGTAATCCTTAGTTTCCGGAATTTAATCGTGTTAGATCCAGCTTTAACTTCGATTAGTAATAATCAATAACTTGATCAAATGCTAACCAGTCATGGCGTCCCCGCTCTGTCTAGTGTGTGGCAGCACATAAAATTGTCAGACGTCAGTCTTGGGGTTCGTCCACAATAAAACTTATATAGTGCTGATGTTGGACGTTAAAACCAACTCAACGCAACTCAACTCAGCGAGTGAAAACCAATGTTTTTTTGCCGCTGATTGTGAAGGAAACTAAAGTCCGAGTTAAAACGTAGAATCCTCAAACTCAAAAGGTTTATGCCACGACCTTGGCAAAACAAAGAGCAGCAAACAAACAGTTTTAATCTTTTCTCTTTCTTTAAATGCAGTAAAATCAGAGAGATAATTTTGACTAACAGAGAGTGAGCAAACTTCATGTTCTATTTTATAGCATGATTTTTGTTTTTTTTTTATAGATTTTACATCTTGGTTCTTTTAAAAGACCGTAACCCCTATTCAATAAAAGATAACGTGTGTCAAATCCAGCTTAAAGTGCGATTGATCGAAAAGGTTATGATGACCTTCTCTGATAGCAGCAATCAATAATTTGATCAACATGTAACATGTAAAAAAATAAGCTTTCCTGCTCAGAGAGAGAGGGAGAGAGAGAGAGAGAGAGAGAGAAAGAGAGAGAGAGAGAGAGAGAGAGAGAGAGAGAGAGAGAGAAAGAGATGCACATGTTGTACGAAGCAAAAAACAATACAATAACTTTGATTATTGAATCTTGAACCCAAATCGTGTTCTAGATTCTGTGCCTAAAAGAAATGAAAATATAAAGTAATCGTATTATTTTAACACAGAAATATCAAATCAAATAACGGATTCGGCCTGAACGATGCCATAGATGAAGAATGGATTGGGCACAATCCTTTTTCTTTAAAATGTCAAGTTGGAAATATTTTTGTGAAGTTCTTCCGTATTACACGATGTGGATTTCTCCAAATGTCGCTTTGTATTTGGTATGACAGTTCGCCAAAAAAGTTATTACATTTTGTTGAAAGACACCGAGACCGTTCAATAAGCAGAAACTTCATGGTGCTGTTTTTTTTGTAGTAGATCTAAAAAATTGTCTTTCTTTTGCGGTATCTATATTATTTCTTTTAAAGAGTAACATAAAGCGCACCGAATAGCATTATTAACCCCTTGTTGTTCATGAGCTAATCTGAAACTTCGGCAGACTTCATGTTATCGTGTCCCCTAATAGTGTTCTGGGAATCTTTTTTTTAATTTTTATAATGTTAATATCACTACTTACAAATTAGAACTATGATTTCACCAATAGTTATATAAAATTGTAAATGTGTTGCAAGACAGGGTATAGATCGAATGCACAAACAACGCGTAGCTTAGGCCTGCGTCTCGTCATAACAACATAAAAATACGTGTGACTCACTGACTTACCCATAATGCAAAGCGCGGGATTTGACATGCGCAACAATACTATCTCTACACGGTTGACACGGTTGATAAGGCAACGAAAGTACATCAGAAAACTAATAATCGATAGATTTATTAGACAGGACATTTCGGTCTTTGTTCTTCTGTTGAATGATCCCATCACTTTAACTTCAATAACTGAAAAACAAACATCTGTCTAAAAAATTCTAGGTACGTCTATAGTTCAAAGCACTTAAAGCTAGCATTTTTTCTTTCTTTTTTTGTTATTAAGAAAACGCTCCCGGAAAAGTTCTTTTCAACTATTCTGTACCGACTGAACTATGTGCGTGTGTGTGTGTGTGTGTGTGTGTGTGTGTTAGGGCGCGGTGGTCATGGGGTACAACATCAGCTTCGAACGCAAAAGGTCCGTGGTTCGAGCCCTGGGGATTTCGCTCCCTACTGTTTGGGTCGGTGTCAATTTGATGTGACCGCCCTGTCTCGTGTGTGGCAGCGCATTAAATTGTCATACATCAGTCTTGGGGCCCGTCTACAATATATTCTACATAGTGCTGATGTTGAACGTTAAACCAACTCAACTGCAACTGAACTCAGTGACATTTCCATTCGTCACGATATTACTATCTCCAAATCAAAATAATCCATATATATATACACTATTTTAATCCAATGATTTTTCCCCGGTCTCTGTACTTAAATGCCACCTTTCCAATCACATCATCCCACCCTCAGTTACATCAATTTTTCCTTCCTCAACATTTGATTCAATGTGAAACAAAGAAAAGTGTACTAAAACAAAATAAAAGAAAATCAACGACAATGAGGGTTTACTCATAACCACTCTCTCTCTCTCTCTCTCTCTCTCTCTCTCTCTCTCTCTCTCTCTCTCTCTCTCTCTCTCTCTCACTCTCTCCCTCTCTTTCTGTCCTGCTTTTTGCAACTTTTTCTACCTAAGTATCTCTATGGCAGTATGTCAAATTTTAGAGCCATTCGCAGTTTAACCATCTCACTATATTCACCCACTTTCTCTCTATCACTCTCTCTATCTCTCTTCATCCCCCTTTCTCTACATTCTCTACATATTTATCTCTTTTTGTATATCTTTTTATCTCTGCTATCTATCTATCTATCTATCTATCTATCTATCTATCTATCTATCTATCTATCTATCTACATATCATTCTATCTATATACATATCTATATCTCTCTATCTGTTTTTCTTTCTCTTTTTTGTTGGTGGGATATTGGTCTCCCAATTGAAAAGTTGTCGGTTTGAAACCCACGATCGGTAAAAAAAAATGTATATTTTCAAGTTTGATTTCGGTGTCAGTATTATGTGCCCGGCTCAGGCAACAGTCATGGTATCATCGCACTGCCTTTGTGTGGCTGCACATAAATCTGTCAGACGTTAGTCTTGGGACCAGTACATTTTATATTATTGTTTAAGCTGTTAAGAAATCAACTCTCTTTATTTATCTTTCTATCATTCTTTCTCTCTCTCTCTCTCTCCTCCCCCCTCTTTTTTCTCTTTCCCTCCCCCCCTCTCTCTCTCTCTCTCTCTCTCTCTCTCTCTCTCTCTCTCTCTCTCTGTCCCTCTCCACATTTATTTATTACGAAAATAGAAATTCCAGCTTACTTCTACATCTCTAGTTCATATATCATTTCTTTTATCCCACCATGAACGCTTTAAAGGATCTACTGTCATTTAGAATTAAAACCTTAATATAGATCAATCACACGTTAACCCGTCGCTTTATTTGTTCCTCCCGTTTTCCCTTTCTAAGCCATAAATCCCTTCAGAATAAAAGCACTTAAGAACAAAACAAAAATGTCTTTAAAAGAATTCAAAAGAGAAGGAAACAATAATGGAGTTTTATACACTCAATGCATCCTTCATAACGGTAAAAATTAATGTGAATCCAATAAAGTTTCATTTTGAGGCATGTTTTTGTTGTTGTTGTTTTTTATCGTTTTTTTTCTTCCTTCATCTGTTTTGTTTCTACAAAAAATCAATTTTCAAAGCTTTGAGATCCGCCAAAGATGTTAGCAAGGCTTTGCTTTAGCTCCAATACAAAACAACAACAACATTAAAAGCCTCCAAGCAATTTGTGAGGTTTTCTAGCTCTAGTTGGGAGATATAGATTCAGGAATGATTAAAAAAATGTTGTCTCAGAAGAGCAATTGAAGAACAAGAGGGTAATGGAAGCCTTTGTTCTTTTCACTGTCCACATCACTGAATGTGGAGACAATAGTTCTTCATTTTACATCAAATATCTCTTAAACGTTCTCAAAGATTTACGTCTATGTGAAGTGTGGACATAGTGAGACAGAGAGAGAGAGAGAGAGAGAGAGAGAGGGCAGTGAGAGAGAGATCTCTCTCTCCCTCTCTCTCTCTCTCTATCTATCTATCTCTCTCTTGCTCTTTCTATATCTCTCTATGTCTCTCTTTGCCTATGTCTTTCTGCCTCCTTGTCTTTCTGTCTTTGTCTGAGTTTGCCCCTTTCTCTCCATTTCTCTCTATCTCTCACTGCTCTCTCTCTCTCTCTCTCTCTCTCTCTCACTCCTCTCTCTCTCTCTCTCTCTCTCTCTCTCACTGCCCTCTCTCTCAATAAATAGAAAGACCTTTTATTTATGTTTGTCCCCTCCTTAAAGCAACGACTTCCGACTTCAAATGTAAAGTTAAAGACCTGAGCTCATTCAGCAGAGAAAAATCAAAAGACCAAAACTTCCAGCCCAACGATCCTGTCACTTAACAGTATTGAGTCTCTCTGTGCACTCAACCGTGAAGGAAACAGCTTTGTTCCAAATGGCATCAAGTCTTTTATGCACTTTGATGCACTTTGCATCATGTGAAAACGAGTGACTCGCACTGAGATATGCACAATGTGTTATTGTTACGTCTAGCGTGACCTAGGCTTCTAGCCTGGAGTGGTAATATTGTTAACTCTGGCGTGAGTATCATTTAATCTTTGGGTTCAATCTCCCGCGATTGATTAGGAAAATCAATTTCATATGAGAACCTTTCCAAATGGATTGTTGTTGTTGTTGTAGTTGTAGTTGATGTTGGTATTGTTGTCGTCGTTGTTGTTGTTGTTGTTGTTGTCGTTGTTGTTGTTGTTTTTATTGTTGTTGTTGTTGTTGCTGTTGTTGTTGTTATTGCTGTTGTTGTTGTTGTTGTTGTTGTTGTTGTTGTTGTTGTTGGAATTGTCCCTTACAGTCCAAGGTTATCAACTTGACTAGCTGGTTCAGGTCTCATATGACAACCGAATGACAATATTTTATTTCTTTTATTTTACCTAATACCAAAATAATCTACACGGGACTACAAAGACTTCTAGCCTAAGAATTCTATCCCAGCATGTCAAGCGGTACGGGCACTGACTCAACCATTTTCTTAAATACCATCAATTTGATAATAATCATTATTATTATTATCATCATCATCATCATCATCATCATCATCATCATCATCATCATCATCATCATCATCAT
>RQTK01000310.1:162542-182621 GCA_003991915.1 Elysia chlorotica
AGAGAGAGAGAGAGACAGACAGACAGACAGACAGACAGACAGAGACAGACAGACAGACAGACATAAACAGAAAGATGGTGTGGTGTGAAGAGGGAATTTAAAGAGACAGGTAGAGAAGGAAGTGAGAGAGATAGAGAGTAAAAAGGAAGAGAGGTAAAAAGATTGAAAATAAAGATAACTATGACCAGTACAAGTGGGTCCTCAATGGTCAATGGACATGACCATAAGTCAGAACGAACCATGGGGGATAACAAATAAAAAGGAAAATTTTATAGTCTATTTAATGGTCACCGTCCTTTGATATTCAAAGGGAAATAACTCCGTATAAAGGGAGATAATCCAAAAAACAAGCAGGGGGTGCAACTTACCGCCCATGAACCTCGCCACGCATATATAGAGATATACAGGCCCTCTCATGGTCGCGAGACCCACCACACCACATTGACGAAGTACCTAACGCCTGTACCTCTGAGGACTGTGCGCTTATCACACACCTTCCGACAAAGCTTCCCTGCCAACTTTCGATCACCAATGTGAGCCGGTGTTTTATGGGAGGAACCACATCAGACCCAAGGCATAAATACGATGAAGCGCGTACCGTATAGCATGTGGACCTTGGCCGTTTTACGGGCCTTAACACCGTTAGGGATCGGAGCCAGTTCAAGGCGAACTTGCGTTGCCAAGCGACCTTGAACTCACTTGAGCCTTATAAGTACTCCGTCAAACATGGATCTTTCTCAATGCAGTTTACATATTGTGAATTATACTATACTTTTGTTATTAATATTAAATTTCTACAGGTCAGGACTACTGGAGTCTCTGTTACAATGACACTTATTATTTGATTCTCATTTAAAAAATATTCTTAGAAATATAATACAAAACATATTTTTCTTTTTTAGTTTTCAAAATAAAATTAAACATTTTGCAAGTTACCTTTTTAGAGAATGATATGTAACTCGAGACAGTAGATGATTGCATTAAATAGTTCCCCTTTTGTTTACATTATCCAACGTAGTGACAAATCACTGAGCACAACTTGTATTTTTCTCTGTGACTTGGGCTGTCTCTCCCTTTGCAGTCTCAACAACTAGTCACTTGTAAACCTGAGAGGTTTTGCCTCAGGCATTATTCTTTGTATACATTTTTTAACCTGTAAAATTTTGTTTCTCGATTTTCATACAAAAGAAAAGCACCAGTCATATTATCCTTAAATAATAGTTTTAATTTTTGTGCAAGGTCTGTAACTGTAAATTTCATTCTGTTTTCAGTTGCCATGATGGAAGCAATGGTTGGGGTTTCTGTATATCTTTGTGTAACTGTTCATGCTTTTTTGTTGTACTCGGTCTTTCTCTCTCTCTCTCTCTCTCTCTCTCTCTCTCTCTCTCTCTCTCTCTCCCCCTTCTCTCTTTCTATCTTTTCTGTCTTTTTTCTTTCTGTCTGTCTGTCTGTCTGTCTCTCTTTTTTTTCTACACTATCTCTCTATAATAATCCAGTCTCTAATTCCTCTGAGGGATTAATAACAAATTTGTATTCACCACCGCCTCTCTGTCTGTCTGTCTCTCTCTCTGTCTGTCTGTCTGTCTGTCTGTCTGTCTCTCTCTGTCCTTCTCTGTCTCTGTCTGTCTGTCTGTCTGTCTGTCTCTCTCTCTCTCTCTCTCTCTCTCTCTCTCTCTCTCTCTCTCTCTCTCTCGCTTGCTCTCTCTCTTGCTTTTCGTTCCTTTTTGTTTCAACATTGTATGTTTATTTCTAGTTCATGCTCTCAGTCTATATGCCGAAAACTTTTAAACTCTATAATCTATAACCTCCTTGCTTTTTAATTAACGATTTAGCTTCATCTCCTCGCCAGCACCCCTCTCTTTCTCTCTATCTCTCTCTCTCTCTCTCTCTCTTTATCCTGTTCTTGAAGAAGGAGACAAAACAAGAACACCCCTACCTCTTCACCGACAAAAAAAAAAACAATAACCCAATAAGCAAATAAAATCCTAAACAACACCGATACAATCAACCAAAACTCCCACGAAAAATAACAAAAGGGTAAAAAGCCTAAACCACAACAGCGCAACGGCTTTTCAAAGCCACATTACAAAAAAAGAGGTTCAATACAAACAAAAGCAACTTGTGTAAAAATGTGCTTTCCCAAAGGATGTGCTTTCTATTGTTATGGCGTCTTTCCATCAAGCAAAGAACATTAGTGAATTTGTCCTTCCGGGAAAACCAACGGATTTCTTTTCTTTAAAAAAAATGGTAACCCGGTAAATTATTCTATTTTTTTTTAAAGCAACATACATGATTCGCGAAATAAATATTGACCGTCTCTCTCTCTCTCTCTCTCTCTCTCTCTCTTTTTCTCTCTCTTTTTCTCTCTCTCTTTTTCTCTCTCTCTCTCTCTGTCTCTCTCTATCTATCTATTTCTAAGGTTTAACGCCTTCTAGGTTCTCCTAGAGAGATCCTTTACGGCAAAAAGTTTTTAACATTATTTTAATGCCTCTATATTGAGACACTAATCGCGAGCAAAGCTTAATCGTCAATTATTTAAAAGAATTCCGACCACAACAACAACATTGGATTATTAAGCTTCTCTTCTAAACGGCCAGTCTCAATAGAGACTGAAAAAAACCCATCCTATTGTTTGTTATGTTTGACATAGAACAAGGTCAAAATAATTCGATTATAACGACGGAGAAAAACTAGTTATGGGCCCATGCCTAGCCATAAGACTTTTTTTTAAATGCACTTTCACAATGATTACCACACATGATTTCTATTGTGATTGCATCCCTCCCTCAAGCAAAGAACCGCATTTGCCTTAGTAAAGTTTGTTATGTTTGGCCTCAAACAATATTACGATTGTAAAGATGGAGAAAGAAATTATGGATCTATGCCCATAATCCTGAGCCAAGCTTAATCAGCAATCATTACAACAACAAAAAACAAAAACATTATTGCTTTTTATCTCTTTGCTTTTGAATGGTCAATCTTGATAGAGACATTAAGAAAAACCCAGCCTGTTATGTTTGGTGGTAAAAAATAACCGCAATTTGCGACTTTGAAGATAGAGAGAGAACTTAAATGGATTTATGCCCATAAACATGAGTAAAGCTTAATCGGCAATTATAAGAAACAAAACAAAACGAAAAATAAAATGGATTATCGAACTTTGCTTCTGAATGGTCAATCTTGAGATTAAAAAAAAAAACACTAAGAAACGTCCAGCCAGTTACGTTTGGCGTAAAACAACAAAATTACACTATTGCGCCTGTAAAGATGGAGAAAGAACTTAGATGGATTTATACCCATAATCATGATTAAAGCTTAATCGACAATTCTATAAAAAAAAAAAAACAAAAAAAAACAAACAAACAAAAAACAATGGATTATAGAACTTTGCTTCTGAATGATAAATCTTGATTTAAAAAAAAAAAAAAACTTAAGGAAAGCCCAGCCCATTATGTTTGGCGTAAATCAACATTATAATATTGCGTTTGTTAAGATGGAGAAAGAACTTAGACGGATTTATGCCCATAATCATGAGTACAGCTTAATCGGCAATTATAAAAAAGACATTAGTGGAATATTGAAATTTCCGTCTAAATGGTCAATCTCGATGAAAAAAAATCCACTAAGAAAAGCCTATCTCGTTACTTTTGGCGCAAAACAACAATATTACACTATTGCGCCTGTAAAGATGGAAGAAGAACTGAGATGGATTTATGCTCTTAAAAATGAGTAAAACTCAGTAAGTAATTATAAATTAACAACAATGGATTATCGAACTTTGCGTCTGCATCATCAGCCCGTTATGTTTGGCATATAAACAACAATTATTATTACAATACTGCATTTGTAAACATGGAGAAATTACTTATATGGATTTATGCTCTTAAAAATTAGTAAGTTTCAGTCAGCAATTATAAAACAACAATAATGGATTATCGAACTTTGCTTCTGAATGGTCATAGTCAATCCCTGATTTAAAAAAAAAAACACTGAGAAAAGTCCAGCGTTTGTAAAGATGTAGAAAGCACCTTTTTGGATTTATGCCCATAATCATGAGTAAAGCTCAATCGGCAATTATTTATAAAAAAAAAACAAAGAAAAAAAAACAACATCAATGGATTATCGAACTTTGCTTCTGAATGGTCAATCTAGAGATTAAAAAAAAACCCACTAAGAAAAGCCCAGCCCGTTACGTTTGCCGTAAAACAACAAAATTACACTATTACGCCCGTAAAGATGAAGAAAGAACTTAGATGGATTTATACCCATAATCATGATTAAAGCTTAATCGACAATTTATTTAAAAAAAAAAAACAACGACAAAAAAACACCAACAACAATGGATTATCCTACTTTGCTTCTGAATGGTCATAGTCAATCCCTAATAATAAAAAAAAAACAATAATAAAGAAAAGCCCAGCCCGTAATGTTTGGCGTAAACCAAGAATATTACACTATTGCGTGTATGAAGATGGAGAAATAACTAAGGATTTATCCCCAGCAATACAACGACGTTCGATTTCCTTGCTTGGTGCTTTCATGGTTTCCTCCATGATTTCCCACACTTGGCATTAAACCCTGTAGGATATGTGGGATGCTCCACCCTAATTTCTGTCTGGGCTATCAATAATCGTTTATACTTCTTGCTCCATCCGGAAACTTAATGGGCCTTCATAAAATCCCATTTTTACGGATATTGTTCTACAGAATAGGAATGCGGGCAAGCTAAGTACGAAATAATCGATATATTAATGGCATTGGCAAAAACAAACAAACAAACAAACATATAAGAAAACATTACAAACAAAAAAAACACACACATACACACACACAACGAATCGATGTAAGAGAAACTCGCTAGACAAAGAAGACTTTTTTTTCTTTATTTGCTTTATATCTTGAGCTTTTATTAACAAAAATGTACAGGTATACGGTGTGTTTGAATAAATTTTAAGAGAATAAATAAACAAAATTTCTTATTTTTATGAAATTGTATGTTTTAGTTTGAAAAAAGGAAAAAAACGAGAGATAGGGAGAGTAATAGAAATAAAAAGAGATAAAAAGGTAAAAATGAAAAGAGAGAGAGAGAGAGAGTTAGAGAGAGAGAGAGTGTGAGAGAGTGTGAGAGTGAGAGGACATTGTACAAAAAGGGAGGGATAGAGAGAGAGATAGAGAGAGAGAGAGAGCTTGTAGATAGATAGAGATAGAGAGAGAGAGAGAGAGAGAGAGAGAAAGAGAGAGATTGATGAAGGAGGAGAAGAAGGAGGAAAACAATTCCGACCACAACAACATTGGATTATTAAGCTTTTCTTCTAAACGGCCAGCCTCAATAGAGACTGAAAAAAGAAAACCATCCTATTATTTGTTACGTTTGACATAGAATAAGGTCAAAATAATTCGATTATAACGACGGAGAAAAACTAGTTATGGGCCAATGCCTAGCCATAAGACTTTTTTTGAAACGCACTTTCACAATGATTACCACACGTGATTTCTATTGTGATGGCATCCCTCCCTCAAGCAAAGAACCGCATTTGCCTTAGTAAAGTTTGTTATGTTTGGCCTCAAACAATATTGCGATTGTATAGATGGAGAAAGAAATTATAGATCTATGCCCATAATCCTGAGCCAAGCTTAATCACCAATCATTACAACAACAAAAAAAACAAACATTATTGCTTTATTTCTCTTTGCTTTTGAATGGTCAATCTTGATAGAGACATTAAGAAAAAACCCATCCTGTTATGTTTGGTGGTAAAAAATAACCGCAATTTGCGACTTTGAAGATAGAGAGAGAACTTAAATGGATTTATGCCCATAACCATGAGTAAAGCTTAATCGGCAATTATTTATAAATAAAAAAAAAAATAAAAAAAAAAAACAACAATGGATTATCGAACTTTGCTTCTGAATGGTCAATCTTGATTAAAAAAAACTTTAAGAAAAGCCCAGCCCGTTATGTTTGGCGTAAAACAACAATATTACAATATTGCGTTTGTAAAGATGGAGAAAGAACAGATGGATTTATGCCCATAACCACGAGTAAACACATAACGACAATTATAAAAAACACAACAACAATGGGTTATCGAACTTTGCTTCTGAATGGTCATAGTCAATCCCTAATAAAAAAAAAACAATAATAAAGAAAAGCCCAGCCCGTAATGTTTGGCGTAAAACAACAATATTACAATATTGCGTTTATGAAGATGGAGAAATAACTGAGAAGGATTTATCCCCAGCAATACAACGACGTTCGATTTCCTTGCTTGGTGCTTTCATGGTTTCTTCCATGATTTCCCACACTTGGCATTAAACCCTGTAGGATTTGTGGGATGCTCCACCCTAATTTCTGTCTGGGGGGTGGGAGGAGGAAAATAGGGACACTGGTGTGTGATATTAAAGTATTGAAGAATGGGAACACCCAGAATTTTGATTTGTTACACTGTATTTAAATATTGTATTGTGAGAGGGAGAGAGGAAAGGTAGGGTGTAGATTGAGAAAAAGAGAGGAAGGAGTGAGAGAGAGAGAGAGAGAGAGAGAGAGAGATAGATAAAGAGAGAGTGAGTAAGAGAAAGAGAGACAGAGACAGAGAGAGAGAGAGAAAGTAAGAGAGAGAGACAGAGACAGAGAGAGGCAGAGAGACAGAGGAGATAAAGAAAGAGACACAGAGTCAGAGTCAAAGACAGAGACAGAGAGAGACAGAGAAAGACCCGAATCTTCGCAGGTCATAAGCATGTCGGTTAGGGCTCAATATACCCCCTTGGGGTTGCCAATGGTAACTAGGGTGGGAATAGGGCCTTACTCTGGTGGGGGTGGGGGGGGGAAGGTTTGAGGGAGGAGGAAAATAGGGACTCTGATGTGTGATTGAAGTATTGAAAAATGGGAACACCAGGAATTTTGATTTGTTACACTGTGTTGGAGTATTGTCTTACGAGAGAGGGAGAGAGGAAAGAGTGTGTGTGTGTGAGAGGGGGGGGTGTAGGGGTAGGTATATATTGCGAAAAAGAGGGAATGAGTGAGAGGGAACACAAAAGAGTGAGAAGCGAAAGAAGGGGGGTGGGCATAGTTTGGGAAAAAAGAGAGAGAGAGAGAGAGAGAGAGAGAGAGAGAGAGAGAGAGAGAGAGAGAGAGAGAGAGAGAAACAATGGGTTATCGAACCTTGCTTCTCAATGGTCATAGTCAATCCCTAATAAAAAAAAAATAATAATAAAGAAAAGCCCAGCCCGTAATGTTTGGCGTAAAACAACAATATTACAATATTGCGTTTATGAAGATGGAGAAATAACTGAGAAGGATTTATCCCCAGCAATACAACGACTTTCGATTTCCTTGCTTGGTGCTTTCATGGTTTCTCTCATGATTTCCCACACTTGGCATTAAACCCTGTAGGATTTGTGGGATGCTCCACCCTAATTTCTGTCTGGGCTATCAATAATCGTTTAATACTTCTTGCTCCATCCGGAAACTTAATGGGCCTTCATAAAATCCCAGACAGAGAGAGGCAGAGAGACAGAGGAGATAAAGAAAGAGACACAGAGTCAGAGTCAAAGACAGAGACAGAGAGAGACAGAGAAAGACCCGAATCTTCGCAGGTCATAAGCATGTCGGTTAGGGCTCAATATACCCCCTTGGGGTTGCCAATGGTAACTAGGGTGGGAATAGGGCCTTACTCTGGTGGGGGTGGGGGGGGGAAGGTTTGAGGGAGGAGGAAAATAGGGACTCTGATGTGTGATTGAAGTATTGAAAAATGGGAACACCAGGAATTTTGATTTGTTACACTGTGTTGGAGTATTGTCTTACGAGAGAGGGAGAGAGGAAAGAGTGTGTGTGTGTGAGAGGGGGGGGTGTAGGGGTAGGTATATATTGCGAAAAAGAGGGAATGAGTGAGAGGGAACACAAAAGAGTGAGAAGCGAAAGAAGGGGGGTGGGCATAGTTTGGGAAAAAAGAGAGAGAGAGAGAGAGAGAGAGAGAGAGAGAGAGAGAGAGAGAGAGAGAGAGAGAGAGAGAAAGAGAGAAAGAGAGAGAGAAAGTGAGAGCGAGAGAGAGAGAGTGAGAGAGAGAGAGGGGGGAGATAGAGCATTCTAATTGGTTAGATAGCCAGGTACACGGTTGTGTCAGAGAGAGGGAGAGAAACAAGCAAAATAAATTATAAAAATATTTGTTCTCTAATTCTCTATAATGAATATGCCATGTTTAAACATACACGTAACTTCTTTAATGCTAATTATAGTGTCGTCAACAACAAATTAATATTAAAAAAAAACACAAAGTATGAAGAGGGTTAAAGACAGCCATGATGCCATGATGTTTATTTATTAACTACCAGATTTTTCATATAATTTTACCAGATAATATCTCAAGCCATATAACTAGATTACAGTAATTCCTCAACAGCAGCTTCATACAAAAAACCACTGATTACATTAGTTAGGGTCGTGCTTTAGCGCACGTTTCTCAGTTTGGCTCTATATATGGAGACATTTACGTAATAATTCATTATTATTATTATTGTTATTATCTGTGGATAAATTATTGGAATGAAGAAAACAAGGCCGGTTGTTTTGTTTTTTTTGTGTGTGTTTTTTTTTTTGGCAGACTAATCAGTTAATGAACTTCCTGTTTCCAGTTTTGGGTTTGTTTGGTTTCTTGTTCGTTTTTTTTCCTTTGGAATAGAAGCTTTGTCATCCAGACGATGATAACAAATGACGTAATCGGGACGGTTACACAAGGTTGGTCATTGACTCCTAGTGAGTCTAGGGTGGAGCAGCGTGTGGGCGCCGGTGCATAATCCGTTACCTATCGTCTTTATTTGGTGATATTGTCCTTGTCGCAAAGCCTATAATGTATAAAATTATAAATGAAAAAAATAATGTTTTAGCGGATGCGTCCCAAAACTTTTTTCTGACATTTTATATCTATCCACGCAGAGACAACTTCTTTATATCTCATCCCTTCGTGTTGTTATACGGCACCGATCTATTCCACCTAGTAAAAGGCAACATGGGCCAGTTTCAAATTGCATTTGATTTGATTTAACGTCCAACGTGAGCCCTTTAATAGTCTACATTGTGGACAGGCCCCAATACTGGCGTATGACAAGTTTACGTGCTATCACACATGAAACGGGGTGGGGTTATCATGACTCCTGTCTCAGGCAGTCACATTAAACTGACACCGACCCAACCAGTGGGGAGAGAAATGGCCAGAACTCGAACCACGGACCTCCTGCGTCGGAAGCCAATGTTCTACCCCAGGGCTACTGCGTCCCTCTATCAGTTTTAAACCTACACCTTTTCAATTAGAAGCTATGAATGTGTGTGAGTGTGCGTGTGTGACCTATTAATCTAACTCATACCCCTCAATACTTCTTCAAATTATCATTGAAGATCTTTATATAGGATGTGAGTAGATTAAATAATACATCAGCAGATTCCTGTTATGACGGAGACAAAAACAAGAACAACTGTTTACAAGGCAATATGTAACAGCGCGTGGAATGGGGGCGAAAACGAATAAGAAGGTTACATGTGATAAATAATTATATTTTTGAAAGAAGTCAAGCAAAAATTAATAAGCATGACCGAGAATTTAGTAATAGAGTGAAGAAGCAGGAACAGTCTGAAAAAAATAAGGCGGAAAGAAAAACATTTCAAAATCGAGAGATTAAAAAAAAGGGGGGGGGGAGGGAAAAAAGGGGCTGGGCATTAAGAACGAGAAGGAAAGGTTAGGAATGAGAGAGGGAGAGAGGGAAAGAGGGAGAGAGTGAGAGAGAGAGGGAGACTCTCTCTCTCTCTCTCTCTCTCTCTCTCTCTCTCTCTCTCTCTCTCTCTGTCTCTCTCTGTCTCTCTGTCTCTCTCTCTCCCCTCTCTCTCTCACTCTCTCTCACTCTATCTCTCTCTCCCTCTCTCTCACTCTCTTTCCCTCCCTACCTCTCTTTCTCCCTCTCCCTCTCTCTCTCACTCTCTCCTAGAACATCGGCTCCCGACCAAAAGGTCCCGGTTCGAATCTTGGCCTTCTTCCCTACTGGTTGGGTCGGTATCGGTTAATGTGACCGCTGAGACAGGAGTCATGGTATCCCCGCCCTGTCTCGTGTGTGGCAGCACATAATATTGTCAGATGTCCGTCTTGGGGCCCGTCCACAATATAGCCTATATAGTGCTGCTGTTGGACGTTAAATCAACCCAACCAACCCAACCAACCAATAATTAGTCCAAGACTATATTGTAAATCCCATATGTTTTTTTTTTTTCAGTGGTGGAAGAATAATTATCTTTAAGCGCCGAAGAGGCAAGAAACAGGGGAGATAATTTTCTACTTCTCTTTCTCTGATAGACGTAGCCTTTGGATATATCAAGATGTGGGTTGCTTTCCTTGGCATTCAAGCTTCAACGGCGCTGTGTGAATGACCGCAAAGTGTGAAATAGCTAAATATAATTATGGTCTGAGTATTCGCCTGGGCCACCGCGCCCCCCATTGGACTAATTATTACTCTCTCATTCCTTTATTAGCAACGTTAGTAGGAATTGTAAGGGCAACGCTGTAGTAAAGTTTATAACTCGATTTGATGACGCGAATAATAAGTGTTAAAGCAATTTGTGAGCTGATGTTTTATTGTACTTACAACACTAGGATACGTAAGAACAAAGTCTAGGTAAGCTTATAAATCATCATAAGATATTAGAGATGGTCTTCTTAAGACCAGTTGTAAGCTACTGTGGCGTTGTACTTACAATGCTAGGGTCATAAAGTACAACATAACGACTATCAATCCTCAATCTAGATTTAGTCAGATTAGTTCGAAATAAGGTATATATCATCTTTGACACAATACCAAAGGTAGGGATTATAGTTGGGAACGAAGGTGACTAGATGTTGCTAAAAATAGAATTTCTTGTTTCGTTGTTGAAGTCTTTAAAATGGAAAATAAAGCGTCCATGTTTTGTGTTTTAACAAATAAATCTTTAAATTCATCAAGAATTCCCGGTAGTTTAAAACTTATCACAAACTTCTTATTCACGTGAGCTTACACAACGTTACACTGACAACCCATGAACTCCGATTTAGGTTCTCAAGTTTGCGCACCAAACAATTGGGGAGCATAGTGCTAAATGGTGCGGTTTATTCAAGTCTTTAAAATGGAAGATAAAGCGCCCATGTTTTGTGATTTAACAAATAAATCTTTTCTAGGTTAAAATTTTTAATGTTTTTCATTGCTTTAATTCATTTATGAAAGACACATAAAACTATGGTTGTATGTGTATTGCCTTCAAGTTCAAGGGAGGCGAAGTAGCCCTGGGGTAGAACATCAGCTTCCGACGTTGGAAGTCTGTGGTTCGAGTCCTGGCGATTACGCTCCCTACTGGTTGGGTCGGTGTAAGTTTAAAAATGATCGGCTGAGACAGGAGCCATGGTATCACCGCCCTGTCTCGTTTGTGGCAGCACATACAATTGTCAGATGTCAGTCTTGGGGTTCGTCCACAATATGGGCTATATAGTACTGATGTTGGGCGTTAAACCAGCTCAACTACTACAACTACTGCCCATGAGAAAATTTAATGCTTTTTAAATCTTGTAGTCGATAGGAAATTTAATTTTGTTTTTTTATCTACTTGCCGATAGGATATAATTTTGATGTTTTTAAATTATACTAATCGATCGGAAAATTAATTGTTTTTTCTTTATCTACAAGCCGAGATCTCCGTTCCATGAACAGAAATATTTTTAGTAAAATAATGATAAATTAATATGATAGCATACAGTCTGCTCACAGTAATCCGGGCTCGGCCGCAAAAAGGAGCATTTTTCATAAAGTACAACGGTGACGAACAGCTGCAAAGCAGCAAAATGAAAAGATAAGAAACAAAAAACAATATATAAAGATGTCCATTGTTTACGTAGACAGCAGAAGATGCCATAAAATAGTGATCAATAAGACGATTAGTATGATTTAATACTAACAGCAATACAGAATCGGAAAGAAAATGCATAAATCCATTAGACGGACAGCAGCTGTTAAGCAAAAAAATACAAAGAGATTCGCCTAGGTCCCTGGGGCGGTAAATTAATGGGACGTTTAGGAGATGGACAAACAAAAAGTAAAAAAAAAAAAGATCTTGCTAGGCACAAAAACTGCAAAAATTTTTTTTTGAGATCTAGGTCTAGATAGATATAAAATAGTACAAAATAGGCTTCTATAGATATAAATATAATAAGAGCTAGATATAGATAAGCCAACGTCTATAATAGACAACGCGGAGAAAGGATTTCCAAATAAACAAAAAAAAACAAAAAAACAACCAACACACATAGAGATTACAGAACACAGAATCATCACGTAGACTTACATTCGGGTAGATAGAATGATGTGTAAAAAATTGAAAATGTTTCTTTTTGTCGAAATGTTTCATATTTCTAGTTACAAAATCGATTCCCGGTGGCTTTATCTAAAAAAAAAAAAAAAAAAGTTAAACATGTATCCGTTTTTAGCATAATAGATGGCGGGCAGAATTTGATTTTGGACTAAAATAAAAAAAATAATGTATTGTGGGCATTTAATTTTCATTTTAAAAATTTTAATTAATTTTAATCTCATAAATAATTTTTTACTGCATGTATTTGTATTGTAGCTTCGCACTAGTTTTCAGACGATGCAGTAGGCTAATTTTGCCTAGCCGCCACACGTCATAATCGGCGTCTAGGCGTCTACCCTGTGGTGTTCACACCAAGCTGATCGGCGCGGATTTCAAGTTCCTTAAAGCGTCGATAAATTCAAGCGTCACTCTGTAGCCGGCTCTATGGGATTAGAGTAGTTTTAGAGTAGTTTTTTTTTGTTTTCCATAGACAGAAAAAACCGCCATAAAATAGTTTTGTATGAGCATGATATTAATAAAAAGCCTTCTGATAGTTGGTTGGTTGGTTGGTTGGGTTGGTTTAACGTCCATCAGCAGCACTATATTTGCTATATTGTGGACGGGCCCCAATACGGACGTCTGACAATTTTATGTGCTGCCACACACGAGACAGGGTGGGGATACCATGACTCCTGTCTCAGCCGGTCACATTATACTGACACCGACCCAACCAGTAGGGACTGCAACAGCCAGGATTCGAACTCGGGACCTTTTGCGTCGGAAGCCGATGTTCTACCCCTGGACCACCGCGCCCCCCACCTTCTGATAGTAATCAGGTATCGAAAAAAAACAATTGTATTCAACCTGTTCGTATGAACGGGACCCCAGCGTGTTATTCCATAATAGATCTAGGGTAGAGGGACGGGAGAGACGCCCTATTATGTAGTGTGCAATATCGCAAAATATTTGCCATACGCGGTTTATCTTTTATCAAAATTTTGCTATACGCAATAAATGTGTTTTTGTTTCAGTGAAATCATTATTTAATCGGGCCGCCGAATGAAGGGAAATTCTCTCCTAGATTACCGGTTTATAGGTCTAGAGAAAGATAATTATACGTTGTGAAATATAATAATTGCGATAAGCGGCGTTTCTATTCACCATTTTAATAAATTTAATACAGTACAATTTTTAATTATAGTGTGTAACTGTAAAGAAAAATTATTTCTATAGTACGTAACACTATAGACTCAGTAGAGACTGGCAGCTTGTAGGCAAAACGTTTTAAGGATACGATTAAAATATTTTTTTCTGTTTTTCAAAGACAGACAAAACCGCCATTAAATAGTTTTTATATCTAGATGGATTACAAAAAAAAATAAAACTCGGCGTTTTTCCTTTTTGAACATCTCTGATGTATCCCTACAAAATTGAATCAGTCCTTTCCAAATATAATTCTCAAGAAAATAAATAATGGTTAAAAAAAATAGCAAGCTTAAATACCTTTCTATCAAGTTGTATGTTTAAATGACATCTGTGCCTCAATAATTGGTGCAGGTTAATAGGAAGTGTTCAAAATGTAACCAGGTGCGTAAACACCAGGGATTAAAAATATTATGTTTGTTACCAAGTAACTTTAAAAACTAATGTGCCAATGTGTGAGCAAAGTTTTGTTATTACACCTCTCAGTAGGGAGAGATAGGGAGAGAGAGAGAGAGAGAGAGAGAGAGAGAGAGAGAGAGAGAGAGAGAGAGAGAGAGAGGTGGAAAAGAGGGAGAGGGAGGGAGAGAGCGGGAGAAAGAGAAAGAGAGAGATATAGAGAGAGGAAGTGAGAGAGAAAGAGAGAGAGAAATAGAAAGATAGACAGAGGGAGAAAGAGAGGGGTATTCTCCCACAAAGAGTAAATAGAAAAACGCGTTTTAAATCTAGCTGCCTATAGATTTTAATGTTTCTGTGTTAAAACTCCTAAGCCATTAAATCCTATTAAATGATAACAAAAACATAACCAAAGCGCCGTATCATTATAAACATTAAATACCCAATGTAGAAAACTAAAATTTGAAGATGAATTAGTTAGGAAATAAGCAGGATGTCTAGGATATAATTAGATTTATGACTGGTAGATAAAACTTTTTTTAAAGTATTGTTTCAAAGAAGTTTTGAGAATTTAAGTTCTTGTTATATCATACATGTTTATGAAGAATGTAGAGTAAAAACGTTGAATTAAAATGTCTAAATAATAAAATTTTATGTGAGGCAACCATATTATGTTAAGCTAATCTTCATTGATACTTTTTAATATCAAATAAAAAAAAAGTATTATCACTGGTTCTAGAAACGAAAGAGTTATATTTTTTGTTTAATTCTTAAAGTGCAATTTGTTTCCCTGTTTTCACTCTACTTCACCCTGGTTGCTTATATTATTTTCTTTAAACTGCTGTTTTTTTATTTACCAATTTTTTTTTCTAGGGAAATATTTTATTGCTTTAATTCATTGATGAATGACATAATATATGAAAGTATGTGTATTGCCTTTAAGTTCAAAAGGGAGGCGCAGTAGCCCTGGGGTAGAACATTGGCCTCCGGCGCAGGAGGTTTTTGGTTCGAACCACCGATTTTGCGACTTTGTCCCCTGCTGGTTGGGTCGGTGCAAGTATTATGTGACAGTCTGGACAGGAGTCATGGTATCCCCGCACTGTCTCTGTATGTCAACACGTAAATTTACCAGACGTTCGTCTAGGGGCCCGTCCACTATATATCCTATATAGTACTGACGTTAAAAACTAAGCAACAACGAACTCAAACTCTATCCCTGTGATACCAGATATCTACAAAGCCTGCAGTAATCTGATTCTAGGTCCGCGTCATTGTCAGGTTTCTTGTACGTTTGTGATAATGCCGTTTCTAATAACACAGGGAAATGATTTTCATTTTTTCCGTGCCTGCCCTCAGTATCTGCTCGATAATTTGTGTGTCTTCATTTGATTTATCGCTCTCTCTCTCTCTCTCTTTCTCTCTCTCTCTCTTTCTCTCTCTCTATTTATCTCTTCTTTCTCTCTCTCTATCTATCAAGAACGAACCGGCTCAAATGGCAGAGCGTTATCTCCAGATGTGGAGGTCCGCGGATCGAGTCCCACGATCGGCAGATTTATTCGTTCAATTTAATCCCCTATACTTGGTAAGGTCGATGTCAGAATGACGTGACCGGCTGAGAGAGGAGTCATGGTATCCTCGCCCTGTCTCTGTATGGTAGCACGTAAATTTGCCAGACGTCAGTCTTGGGACCCATCCACAATAAATATAGCCTATATA
Source organism: Elysia chlorotica (assembly GCA_003991915.1). Taxonomy (NCBI): domain Eukaryota; kingdom Metazoa; phylum Mollusca; class Gastropoda; family Plakobranchidae; genus Elysia; species Elysia chlorotica. The sequence goes on from RQTK01000310.1 coordinate 178,210, forward strand.
GTGCTGACGGTGGACATGAAAACAAATAAAAATGTTCTATCAATCTATCCCTCTCTCACCATCTCTATATCTCTCTCTCTCTCTCTCTCTCTCTCTCTCTCTCTCTCTCTCTCTCTCTCTCTCTCTCTCTCAGTCTCCCTCTGTTTTCTCTATCTGTCTATCAGTCTTCTGCCTCTGTCTTAATAACTCGGTTACTGTCTATTTGTCTATACTATCAGTCTGCCTCCCCGACACAAATCCACAGTACATTGTACATGCAGAATTCTGATTTAGCTGCGCGCTCTGTGGGGGTTTCTTGTACTTTTGTTATAATGACGTTTCGATTAGAACTGGGGAAACAACTTTCATCTTGCACCGCGCACAACTAAAGTAAAACACAGCAGACAAGGTAGAGTAGTGTATAAGAGAGAGAGAGAGAGAGAGAGAGAGAGAGAGAGAGAGAGAGAGAGAGAGAGAGAGAGAGAGAGAGATAAATCAAAGGAAGACCTATAAATCATCGAGCAGATACTAAGGGCAGGCACAGAAAAAATGAAAATCGTTTCCATGTGTTAATAGAAACGCAGAGAGACAGCGATAGAAATGAGAGAGAGAGAGAGAAAGAAAGAGAGAGAGAGAGAGAGAGAGAGAGAGAGAGAGAGAGAAGAAGAGAGAGAGCGACAGAAGAGAGAGAGAGAGAGAGAGAGAGAGAGAGAGAGAGAGAGAAGAGAGAGAGAGGGAGAGAGAGAGAGAGAGAGAGAGAGAGAGATAAACCAAAGGCAGATCTATAAATCATCGAGCAGATACTAGGGGCAGGCACGGAAAAAATGAAACTAGTTTCCATGTGTTAATAGAAACGCAGAGAGACAGCGATAGAAATGAGAGAGAGAGAGAGAAAGAAAGAGAGAGAGAGAGAGAGAGAGAGAGAGAGAGAGAGAGATAGAAAGAGAAAGAGCGACAGAAAAAGAGAGAGAGGTAGAGAGAGAGAAAAGAGAGACAGGGAGAGAGAGAAAGAGAGAGAGAGGGAGAGAGAAAGAAAAGAGAAAGAGTGAGAAATAGAGAGAGAAAGACAGAAAAAGAGAGGGAAAACAATTCGCAAATAGGAAGACCCACCAACCATCGAGTGGGTACCTAAAGTTGGCATGGTAAGTTTCTTCTACCTTGTAATTATGCCGTTTAAATTAGAGAATATTTTCACAGCATATGCTCAAAAACTCTTCGATCTTCCTATTTGTAAAACTCTCTTTTATCTCTCTCTATCTCTCTCTCTCTATTTGTCTTTCGGTATCTGTCTCTCTGTATGTCTGCCTAAGTTTCTCTCGGTATCTGTCTCTCTGTATGTCTGCCTACGTTTCTGTCGGACTTTCTGTTAGTTTTTCTGTCTGTCTATATGTTTGTCTGTTTGTCTGCTTGTTTGTCTGTTTATATGTTTCTCTGTGAATGTTCGTCTGTTTGTTTGTCTGTCTGACTCCCTCACTTTGTTTGTTGCCTCTCTGTCTCTGCACGTTTTCTCTCTCTCTCTCTCTCTCTCTCTCTCTCACTCTCTCTCTCTCTCTCTGTTTGTTTCTGTCTCTCTGTCTCACATTCTCATTTTCTTCTAAGATCACATAATTGAGCTAGAATCTATAGAAAAACAAAAAGGGACAAAACGAAGCAATGCACATTTTTTCTGATCAATATACATAAAATTTTTCTTATATATGTTTCTTTCAAATGTTATTTCTTTTGAAAAAAACAACAACAAACAAGTCAATACAATTACACAAAGAGAAACAAAAAAAAACTATATTATTATAAAAAAAATTCCTAAAATCAAACCCGTAAAAAAATATTGCATAGTAAAATTTTGTTATGTTGACGCCATATTTTGCAAAATATCGCACTTTATTCAAAACCAAATATCGATGAACCTATTAGAGAAACAGTTTTTCGTATTAAGTGCCATATTTTTCCTCAGCCATTCTTAATAACATTAATTCCAATGTCCACTGTACTACAGACTCATCAGTTATCCTTTCAGTTTTGCCCATCCCTTAACCTTTGAAAATCCTGTGGTTTTACATATAGTTAAAATTTTAGGGAAAAAAAGCAAAAAAAAAAAAAAAAAAATAAATAAATAAATAAACAAAACAGAAAAAACCGAATCGAAACAAGAACAACACCAATCCCCAAGAATTATCCAAAAGCAGGTAAACTAGAAAAAAGCTAACAGCTTTCGACCTTTAAGAACTACTATTATCATTATTATTATTATTGTTTTTATTATTATCATTATTATTATTATTTTAAATTAAATAACAATCAACAATCTTAAAAGGTTAAGAAGGGTGAATGTTGGAATAGGAGACTTAGTCTAAAGTATTCTGATCTCTTCGCCGTTTTGACACAATTTTAATAGTATAGCTGAATATCAAATTTCGCGCTTTACTCCACTTTGACCCTGATAACATAATAAACTATTTGTAAATGTCAAAATTACTTCTGTTCCTGGTATATCCAACCTAAAATTTTCTTGTGGGTGAATGAAGGTGTATCTTATATTATCTTAAAAGAGGAAAAACTGTCAAGTGATAGGGAGTGAGGTGGCACTTTGTTCGAAACCCACACTCAGGCAAAATCTGTTTATCGGATTTCATTCCCGTCTGATTGAGTCGGTGTCAATAAAGTGTGACAGGCTGAGACACGAGTCCTGGTATCCCCGCACTGTCCCACTGTTCTAGCACGTACAATGATCAGACATTAGTCTTAGCAACTGTCCACGAAATACATGTAGCTCAGCTGCAACCAACAACCCAAAAATATACCCACAATCCATTTATATTAATAATAATTCAAACCAAACACTTCTCACTCATAAGCCAAAGCGCCACCAGTTTCACAAGGAAGTCCGAGGGCTGGCAGTCAGTGAAGAACACGGAGAGCGTGTACAGGCTCGCCGTGTAGGAGCCTAGCGCCCAAGACGGGCCCACGATGAAGATAACAAAGCCCCACATGTAGACAAAGCCGGCAATGTCACCGAAAGAGGAGTAGATAAAGAAATACGGGCCGCCCGCCTTGTTAAACATGAGCGCGATCTCCACGGTACAGAATGCATAGGCCGCCTGGACGATCCCTCCCAGCATCCAGATGAGGATACTCAAGCCTGGGGATCCCGAAAACCTCAAGATCATGGTCGGCGTGATAAAGATTCCGGTGCCACCAATATCCCTGGGCCCCTGCCATACAATTGGCTTTAGCATCCCTATCAGATACATATCTCTGTAGCGCCGCTATAATCTATAATTATGATTTGCGATACACACGAAGTTAAAGGATGACATACTCATGCCGCTTTGGCATGATTTTTGTTTTGTTTTGATTGATCATTTTCCTTGTAGAATCCTTATGACTAGGATGGAGCTATGATTACACGCCGGTGGAAAAATACCTTAATAGCAATATATGGTCACATTTCTTATATCGCCCCACTATAAAAAAAAAATTGAATAATTACACATCTATCTTTTATATAAGGAGAAAAACTGTGCAGGACTTATGCTTTTTAAATTTAAAAAATGTAAATCACATGCGTTAAAAAAGAGACAACTTTTTACATTTTTTAACCATTTGTTTTTTGTTGGTTTGTTTCTTAAAACTAATGATTGATGATAATGACAGACCATTATCTAAAAATGTTGACGATAATACTTATTACCCTCATCGTTTTACTATAAGCCCGTTTTCACATAACCTCCACTGTACCGCCCTCGCGCATCAATACAGGCCGTTATGATCAATGGGAAAAAACTTTGGCGCCACCAAGTACAACTTGGCAATTTCGTAATGGGATGAAAAACAGGGAAAGGAGACAGTTGGACACACGAGCCAGATTTTTCCGATTACTTATGCCATTTACTGAGAATAATATGAATAAATTTGGCTTTGCTCGAATGTTTAGGTGAAGAGTGGATGAAATATATAAAAAAAACAATAGTAAAACGAATCGTCAATCATCTTTGACTGTATAATCATTGTGTTATTTTAGGGAAACATAACAAAGAGGTTATTTCTTACAAGGAATAGTGTTTATTATTTTAAAGAGAGGATTGGCTTTGTTAAGTATTATCATACTAATCTGAAAACTTTTGTTGTGTTTTTTTTTTTGACAAATAGACAGTTAGATTATATAAAGACAAGAGAAAATATTAAGAGATATACAAAATGGAAGAGAGAGTAAAAGAAAATGAGAAGAAGAAATGAATGAAGATTGCAAGTGAGCGAGACGAATGAAGACAGGGAAAATAAATAAAAGAAAGGAGTGAGGATAGTAGTATCGGGCACATGACAGAGATGGAGAAAACGAGAAAAAAAGAGAGGCAGAGTGAGAGAAAGACAGACAGAGATAGAGAGAGAGAGAGAGAGAGAGAGAGAGAGAGAGAGAGGGGGGGGGGGGGGGA
>RQTK01000310.1:193484-195984 GCA_003991915.1 Elysia chlorotica
GGAAGGGGTCGGGGACATGGTGGAGGGACGGAGCCTGGTTTACACCACAACCAAAAAAAGGTGTCAAAATCCCCGCTGCACCCGTCATAAATATCAAATATGGTGTCAAACATTGCTTTGCGTCCACACGTGATCAACAGGTGCCAAATACCTGGCTGCTGTTGTTGTTGAGTTGGTTCAACGTGCAACATCAGCACTATATAGGCTATATTGTGGACGGGCCCCAAGACTGACGTCTGATAATTTTATGTGCTGCCTGCCACACACGAGACAGGGCGGTGATACCATGACTTATGTCATATTAGCTGGTCATAGTAGACTAACACTGACCCAACCAGTAGGGAGCAACATCGCCAGGGCTCGAACCACGGACCATTTGCGTTGGAAGCCGGTGTTCTACGGCATGGCAAGAAATAACTATCTCCGTACAGTTACAGTAAAACGAATGCGATAAGTAAAGAAATATCTAGAAATATATATATATATATTGCGTCGGAAGCCCATGTTTTACCCCAGGGCCACCGCGCCCCCATGGCTACACCTAACACGATTTTCCAAAAGGTGTCATAAATACACCTGCACCTGACACTGTTACCAACGGTGTCGTAAATACCCCTGCAGTCGACACAGTTATCAAAGGGGTCAAGCATTTTTACGTGCAACGACACGATTATAAAAAAGGTGTCATTATGCCTTGCCTGACACGTGATCAACAGGTGTCAAACACCTGTCTGCACCCAGCAAGATTTTCAAAAAGGTGTCAAAAACACGCCTGCAACTGACACATTTTTTATCAAGGGGTAAGCATTTTTACATGCAACCACACGATTATAAAAAAAAGTGTCAAACTTTGTTCTGCCTGACACGTGATCAACAGGTGTCAAACACCTGTCTGCACCCAGCACGATATTCAAAAAGGTGTCAAAAATACGCCTGCAACTGACACAGTTATCAAAGGTGTCATAAATACACAAGCAGTCGACACAGTTATCAAAGGGGTTAAACATATACATGCAACAACACGTTTTTCAAAAAAGTGTCAAAAACACACCTGCAGTCGACACAGTTATCAAAGGGGCTAACCATATACATGCAACTACACGTTTTTCAAAAAAGTGTCAAAAACACACCTGCAGTCGACACAGTTATCAAAGGAGTCAACCATATACATTGTAACGACACGACTATAAACAAGGTGTCATAAACACACCTTATGTCGACACAGTTATCAAAGGGGTCAACCATATACATTGTAACGACACGATTATAAACAAGGTGTCAAACATTGTTCTGCCTGACACTGTGATCAACAGGTGTCAAACACCTGGTTGCACCATACACGATTTTCAAAAGGTGTCAAAAACACACCTTCAGCCGACACAATCATTAAAGCTGTCGACGTACAGGAACCACCAGGGGAACCTAGGAGACGTTAAACCCAGAGAGAGGGAGATAATTCTCTTCCTTCCTATATAGAGAACAATCATCAAATGGATCAAGCATTTACATGCAACTACAGGATTATCAAAAAGGTGTTAACTGTCAAGCGCTCAGATTAAAAAAAAAAATCAAATGTGTAACTGTATAAAAACTAGCTCCAGTTGTGGTCAATTTTTGCTCAGGAAAAATACTCATGCGTATCGTGGAGGGGTTCTAAGACTGAAGTCTGACAATTTTACGGGCTGTCATATACGTCACTGTGACGGGATACCATGAATGCTGTGTTAGCGTTGAGTTGGTTTAACGTCCAACATCAACAGTGTAAAGGCTATATTGTGGATCAGTGTGGATCACGAGACAGCGTGGGGATACCATGACTCATGTGTCATAGGGGGCGCCGTAGCACTGGAGTAGAACATCGGTTTTCGCCGCAAAAGGTCCAGGTTCGAGCACTGGCGATTGCGCTCTCTATTGGTTGGGCCGGTATCAGTTTAATGTGACCAACTGAGACATGATTCATGGTATCCCCGCCCAGTTTCGTGCGTGGCAGCAGATATAATTGACAGACGTCAGTATTACTTTTTGTAAAATGTACAAGTATTCAAAAGATGTATTGAAAGATAATATAAACTTCCAATAGCGAGAGAAGCTGGTCAAACGATACACTACGATAAAAATTTTCACTCTCTCTCTCTCTCTCTCTCTCTCTCTCTCTCTCTCTCTTTCTCTCTCTCTATCTGTCTCTCTCTCTCTGTGACTGTCTGCCTCTCTTTGTTTCTCTATCTCTCTATATCTATCTAGGTATCTATCTATTTCTCTATACATATCTAGTTACCTATGTTTCTCTATTTTATCTGTACCTCTCTCTCTCTTTCTCACTTTCTCTCTCTCTCCCTCTGTTACTCTATCTTCTCTTTACCTCTCTCTCTTTTAACCCCACAATGGACATTGGAAAATTATTAACACTGTTGTATTGAAAAACATGGCGAGTTATTGGTGCTCACGCACTCCGTATCATGTAACTCTTCAGACGTAGAAATTATTGTCAATTTGATATGCT
>RQTK01000310.1:198484-207374 GCA_003991915.1 Elysia chlorotica
GTAAGAACTTGAATTTTTTTAAAGACTTCTTTTTTCTTTCTTTCTTTCTTTTCTTTCTTTCTTTCTTTCTTTCTTTCTTTCTTTCTTTCTTTCTTTCTTTATTTATTTCTCTTCCTTTTATATTTGTATATCTATATTGCTTTGATTTTATCTTATTTATTTATTTATTTATTTATTTATTTATCTATTTTTTTTTTTGCGTGGCATTTCATATTGCATGAAAACCAAATTATTGTGATTTGTAATAAAATGTAAGTATGGTGTCGTATTTGGATTTAAAAAAGAAAATACGTTTCTTCTTTTTTTCAGGACTAAAGTAATCGCAACGTTCGATAACTCCCAATGAACTCATAATTATTCAGGATAACTATCAACAAAGTTTAATCTTCTAAACTCGTCTAATCTTCGTCTTTGTCTTTGTTACTGAGCTACCAAGGTCGGCACAATATGGGCTGCATTGAAAACGGGTCCCAGTGCGACTGTCTGACAATTTTATGTGCTGCTTCACATTGACAATGTAGGGATACCATGACGCCTGTCTTAGACGGGCACAATTTAAAGACACCGATTCAAAGAGTTGGCGAAGAAATCGAAGAAATACAGTTTTGACCGTTCGTGGGTTTCGATCTAAGTACCTCATCATTGCAAGTCAACGCTCTAACGCTTATGCCAGTTCGCCAACTGGTTTGGTTGGTGTCAGTTTAATGTGAACGGCCTTGACAGGAGTCATGGTATCCCCGCCCTGTCTCGTATGTGGTAGCACATAAAATTGTCAGGGGTCCGTCTTGGGGCACGTCCATAATATAGCCTATAAAGTGCTGATGTTGGACATTTAAACCAACTCATGCCAATTCGCTCCACAGGCGTCTAGCCGTCATTGGTTAACTTAGCTGCTATTTCAGATAATATCACTGAAGGTTGTATAATTATTCTAGTATTTCATGGAAATGTGTTGCCAAATAATGACTTGGCGAACAGTATTGTCTTTAACTGTCCACCGCATTCCTTGTTCCTGTAATTATACAATCACTGACTGCCGGTACCAACATTATGTTTATGTGTTGACCTAGTTTTGTTTTTGTTTTTTGTTTTGTTTTTCGGTGTTATACTTTACATGGTTTACTTTCGCTCTCTCTGTCTCTTGGCCTTTCTGTTTGTTTTCCTCTTTATCTCCGTCTCAATTTCTCTCTCTTTCTGTCTATACCTCTCTCTAACTCTGTCCTTCTCAGTGTCCCTCCTCTTTTCTCTCTATCGTTCTATGTTTTTTTCTCTCTATCTGTCTATCTCTCTCTAACTTTCTCTGCCCCTCCTTCTTTCTATCTCTATAGTTCTCTCTCTCTCTCTCATTCTCTATCTCTTTTCTCTCTCTATCTGTCTATCCCTCTCTAACTCTGTCCCTCTCTGTGTCCCTTCTTTCTATCTCTTTAGTTCTCTCTCTCTCTCTCTCTCTCTCTCTCTCTCTCTCTCTCCCTCTTTCCCCCTTTTTCTCCCCCCCCTCTCTCTCTCTCTCTCTCTCTCTCTCTCTTTTCTGCTTTATTTTTCTTCCCTATTATCTCTTGTTTTCTTGTCCTCATTCCACCTACCCACTCCATCATATGCTGTTGTCCCATTTGCTTCCTTTGCGTCTCAAAACACAAACCAGACCACGTCAATGCAGCCTGACCTAAATTCATGATTTATGGACTCCATTAGTGACACTATTGGCAAAACAATGCGAATAAGAAGAAGTAACAGAAGTAATAGAAGTAATAGATCACGGTACACTCTACCATTGTTTACTGAAAATAAAAGAATACTAAAAGTATCTCTTACCCTTCTCCACTAGAATATAATAATGTCTAGAGAGTAGAAGCCAGCCGAACTGGGGTAATTAGTAGAACGTTGGTCTCCAAATCGTGACTTGCCCGGTTCAATGTGACTGTATTTGAATGATTCCGTTCCTTACTGGTTGGGGTCGGTGTCATTATATTCCTATCGCCTGCGACATGAGTCATAGTATCACAGCACGTTGAGTGTATGGCAGCACATGACATTGTTAGACATTAGTTTTGGGACCCGTACTAGAAATAGATTTACTGCTCCACCTTATGTCAGCCATTATTGTTGTAGAGATTATAAGGCCTCTAATGCAACCGACTGAGATGAGTTATTGAGTTGGTTTAACGTAAAGCATCAGCACTATATATACTATATCGTGTGGGTCCCAAGACTGACGTCTGATAATTTTATGTGCTGCCGCACATGAGACAGGACGGGGATACCATGACTCATGTCTCAGGCGGTCACATTAAACTGACACCAACCCAACCAGTAGGGAGCCGAATCGCCAGGGCCCGAACCACGGACCTTTTGCGTTGGAAGCCGATGTTCTACCCCAGGGCTACCGCGCCCCCCGATCGATCGAGATACACGTGCTGGTATCTCCACTCTGAGGGCAGCACATCCTTTGGCATTCGTTAGTCTTGAGATCTAAGTATTAAGGTCTAAATACTGACGGTCGACTTTAGAAAAAAAACAATAACTTTGATTAATTTTAATAAAGATTAATGTATCAGTTACTAATATTATTTGCTGTACCTTTACATTCAAGGCAGTCGACGATGAAATCAAATTTTTGTTCTACAGCCAATCTTTAAAAGCTCTAAGATCTATAATTTATATGTATTTACCTAGTTTGTTCCAAGAATGATTATGCATGTATTGAAAAAATATGTGTTTTGTTTAATTAAAAAAAAACTGGCTAGAAAATGTAGACGGTATATTTATAAGAAAACCCCTAATGTGTAAGTTTTGCAGTAAAAATCTATGCTATGCTGACAGTCGACGTTAAAAACAACAAGAACAAGAACAACAACAACAACAACAACAACAACAACAACAACAACCAAGAACTCAATCCTTCTTAAAAATATCATTAAGCCTTCCAGTCTATAAACCACTGCAGACACTACAAAATTGTTGTTGGTGCCAATGTGTTTTCATTCCTTTAATTACAACCACATCAACTTGCCAGGAAAGTTAAATGAACTAGTGATATTTGTTTTTTTAAGTGTTAATGAGCTCTTAGTTAAGGTAACTGAGTTCATTCCTTAAAGCCTAAACGCCATCAGCAACCCTATGTCCTGGACAATTCCCAAAACTAACGTCTGACAATTTTACGTGCTGCCACACAGAGACAGTACGGGAGTACCAAGACTCCTATCTCAGCCGGTCACGTTATACTGACACCTACCGGTTTCGATCTGAGGACTTACTTATTGGGAGACAAACGCTCTACTACTTGCACCAGTTCGCACGCTCTCTTTAGTTAAGGCGGGTGCTGCGGTGGCCCTGGGGTAGAACGTCGGCTTCCGATGTAAAAGGTCCGTGGTTCGAGCCTTGATTTCGCTCCCTTCTGGTTGGATTGTTGTCAGTTTAATGTGACTAGCTCAAACAGGAGTCATGGTATCCTCGCCCTGTCTCGTGTGTGGCAGCACATAAAATTGTCAGACGTTTGTCTTGGGTCTCGTCCACAATATAGCTTAAATAGTGCTTATGTTGGACGTTAAACCAACTCAACTACAACAACTACTTATTTAAGACAAAGCACTAAATACTGAAAGCCCGGGTAAAGTTGTTTCTTATTTTATTTTGTTAGCTAATTAATTTTCTTAACCTTTCTAGTACGAAGAGTTTCTATACCTGACTCGGCCAAGGTATCAAGTAAAAAAATGTAAATAAACCGTATTGAGGAAGATTCGAGAAGAATAACTATTGTTTCTTTGCATTCCTAGCCAGGTCGACTAGGACAGGTTAGTGAAGATAAGGATTCGTAAGTACAACATCGCGGAAACTTACGACATATCTTAAGCCTCTTTATTCCCTTTATTTCTTAAGACTAACGTAGTACTTACGACTCAACAGCAATACAGATTCAAGACTCGATGAACTTCATTGTTTTTGTTCGGAGTTCAGACCATAACAAAACGGTTAACAGTAACACCTAGGTGGTTGCCAAAAAAGGTCTATAAAGTTTTCTAGGTACTAGTGTTCTTGGTGGTTGGAGAGGAAGGACGCGTGTACTAGCGTCACTGATTAGACAGTTTTTTTTCTTTCTCTCGCTCTATCTCTCTCCCTCTCTCTCTCTTTCTCTCTCTCTCTCTCTCTCTCTCTCTCTCTCTCGGGGGCGCGGTGGCCCAGGGGTAGAACATCGGCTTCCGACGCAAAAAGTCCTCCCTACTGGTTGGGTCGGTGTCAGTCCCTACTGGTTGGGTTGGTGTCAGTTAATGTGACCGGCTGAGACAGGAGTCATGGTATCCCCACCACTGTCTCGTGTGTGGCAGCACATAAAATTGTCAGACGTCAGTCTTGGGGTCCGTCCACAATATAGCCTATATATTGTGCTGACGTTGGACGTCCAACAACTGGTATGGTGGGTGTCGGTACAATAAGACCGGCTGAGACAGGAGTCCTGGTATCCCCGCACTGTCTCTGCGTGGCAGCTCCTAAAATTGTCAGACGTTAGTCCTGGGGTCCGTCCACAATATAACCTTAAGTGGTAGAGCGATGATCTCCAAATTGGTAGTTCCGCGGTTGCAATCACAGTATTCACATGATCGGCAGATTTATTTGTATGATTTCATCCCCTGTAACCGGCTGAGACAGGAGTCATGGTATCCCCGCCCTGTCTCGTGTGTGGCAGCACATAAAATTGTCAGACGTCCTTCTTGGGGCCCGTCCACAATATAGCCTATATAGTGCTGCTGTTGGACGTTAAACCAACCCAACTAACCAACCAACCAACCATCATCCCCTGTAACTGTTTGGGTCGGATTCAGTATAATGTGCCCAATTAATGTGAGCAGCGGAGCACCGTTGCTACTAGTATAATGCATTAACTGTCTTCGGACATCATGGGCACATAATAGCCGTTACCGTGCTGACGTGTCGTAAAACAAACTCACTTACTCACTCACGCAGCGGAGACAAGAGTCGTGGTATATCCGCCCTGTGTTGTGTCATACGTCAGTCTTGCCGCCCGTTCACAATACAGCCTATATAGTGCTGACATAACACGTTAAACCAAGTCAACTCAGCCCCACCGATTTAAATACTGACTCACTGTTTGCGACAGTTCACCCCCAGTTCTCACTCACACCGATATTAAAATTTATCAGCTATAAAAATAAACAGTTTGAAAGGAGTACTGGCCGAACCGGGGGTCATTGCATGCTTTGCGATCAACATTAGGATAACGTATGACATAATTACGCCTCTTATGCTGCATAAGTAGTAGTAGTTGAGTTGATACACTGCCCAACATTAGCACTATAGAATTTATTGTGGACGGGCCCCAAAACTGACGTCTGATAATTTTGTATGCTGCCACATGCGAGACAGGGCGGGGATACCATAAGTCTAGACTAGAGCAGACTATGAGATAAGATAAAATAAGATAATCCTTTAATAATCCCTTTAGTGCATGGGTAAAAATGACTGCCCAGGTAGAACATTAACTTTTTTTTTTACAATTTACACTTCAATTAAAGAAATCAGGAAATAGAAAATTGGGTATATACAAATATTACAGAAAGACAGAGAGACAGACTTACCAAGCAAAAAACAACAACACACACACACCAAAAAACAACAACAGCGAAATCGTATTAGTATGGTGTAAAATGGAGTTATATAAAATGTATTCAAAATATAAATCAGCGGTTTACATAATCAAACTACCTAAGCAAAAAAAAATTGGTATTCAAATTTACAGAAAGACAGAGAGACAGACTTACCAAGCAAAAAAAACAACAACACACACACAAAAAAACAACAACAGCGAAATCGTATTAGTATGGTGTAAAATGGAGTTATATAAAATGTATTCAAAATTTAAATCAACGGTTTACATAATCAAGCCTATTAGGCATTATATTTTCTGAGCGCTCATTGGCTAAAAAAAATCAATGATAGAGCTATGATTGGACGACTTTTGCAGATTCCTCTCACTCACCGTCTTCGTTTTCGCAATTGGATGCGCCTCTTATGCTGCATAAGTAGTAGTAGTTGAGTTGATACACCGCCCAACATGAGCACTATAGAATTTATTGTGGACGGGCCCCAAAACTGACGTCTGATAATTTTGTATGCTGCCACATGCGAGACAGGGCGGGGATACCATAAGTCTAGACTAGAGCAGACTATGAGATAAGATAAAATAAGATAATCCTTTAATAATCCCTTTAGTGCATGGGTAAAAATGACTGCCCAGGTAGAACATTAACTTTTTTTTTACAATTTACACTTCAATTAAAGAAATCAGGAAATATAAAATTGGGTAATATTACAGAAAGACAGAGAGACAGACTTACCAAGCAAAAAACAACAACACACACACACCAAAAAACAACAACAGCGAAATCGTATTAGTATGGTGTAAAATGGAGTTATATAAAATGTATTCAAAATATAAATCAGCGGTTTACATAATCACGCCTATTAAGCATTAGATTTTCTGAGCGCTCATTGGCTAAAAAAATCAATGATAGAGCTATGATTGGACGTCTTTTGCAGATTCCTCTCACTCACCGTCTTCGTTTCCGCAATTAGCTCCAATATCACAAGAACTCTAGTGGCTATCGATGTTAACGTTGAGAAAAACCAGAGCACATTAGAAGGGTTGCGTAACTTCAGGACGAAGGGCATTGACCTGGTAAAGAAAGCAGGAGAAACAAAGACAAGTCTAGAGTTATCGTGAGACAGACAGGCAGGAGGATTACACAAGTAATTGAACGTATTTTGGGTGATGATCGATTCCAAACTTCTATGGAATACTAAGTATTTCTAAGATGTAGTTCAGTTGGGTTAGTTTCCAACGTCAGCATGATATAGGCTTTTATTGTGGACGGGCCCCAAGACTGACGTCTAATATTTTCCTATCCGGTTGCTTTAACGTCCAACAACGGCACTATATAAGATATATTGTCGAATGGCCCACGGCAAGTGTCTGACATGGTTATGTGCTGCCACACACAGACAGGGCGGGGATATTATGACTCATGTCTTAGCCGGTCACATTAGACTAACATGCACCCAACCAGTAAGGGGCGAAATCGCCAGGGCTCAACCACGGACTCCTGCGTCGGAAGGGCATTGACCTGGCAAAGAGAACTTGAGAAACAAAGACAAGTATAGAGCTATGTCGAGACAGACAGGCAGGAGGATTACACAAGTAATTGAACGTATTTTGGGTGATGATCGATTCCAAACTTCTATGGAATACTAAGTATTTCTAAGATGTAGTTCAGTTGGATTAGCTTCCAACGTCAGCACGATATAGGCAATTATTGTGGACGGGCCCCAAGACTGACGTCTGACAATGTTATTGTGGAGAGCTTGACTGTGTATAATTATATTTTCCGATCCGGTCTTCCTTCTAGTGAATTAGTTGTATTTGAGTTGGTTTAGCGTCCAACGTCAGCACTGTATAGGCTATATTGTGGACGGGCCCCAAGACTGACGTCTGACAATGTCATGTGCTGCCACACACGAGACAGTGCGGAGATTCCATGACTTCTGTCTCAGCCGGTCAACTTAAACCGACACCGACCCAACCAGTAGGGAGCAAAATCGCCAGGGCTCGAATCACGGAACTCCTGCTTCGGAAGCTGATGTTCTACCCCAGGTCTATTGCGCCCTCCATATTTCTAAGAACCAACCACTAAGCAATAGATACGTGAAGGAACAAAGGTTAATCAAGCACCTGTGGTCGGAAATAAAATTGAACTTTTAAGATATTTCTGATGTGTTTTTAGTAGCCTCATACTTTTATGTTCTATGAGAGCTTGAAAAAAAGCAAAACTCTAAAACTCTATTCTTGATACTCAAAAAAAAAAACAGTGACTAATTTGTTTTAAAGTAAAAGAAGGTCAAAACATATAGAAAATACCCTATGTTAAGAGAGCTCTAGTTCTAAACTTATTTCTGCGGCTTGTACCTGATCCATTCAGATTGCTCTGTCTCCATCTATTTCTTCCATTCTTTACGAGAAAAACAAAACAAAACAACGAAAATTACAGACAGAAGTCAACAACCTATAATAGTAATAATAATACGGCGCCTGAGCCACTGTGTGGGCTGTTATGTACTTAAAACACCAGATCTTTCAGAATATATATATATATATAGAAAGAGAGAGAGAGAGAGAGAGAGAGAGAGAGAGAGAGAGAGACAGAGAAAGAGAGACAGACAGACAGACAGACAGACAGACCGAGATAGAGAGAAATAAAGAGATAAAAATAGAGAGAGAAAGGCACAGACACAGAGAGTGAAAAATAGTTGCAGAAAAAAAGATAGAGTTAGAGAAACAAAGAGAGAGAATAAAGAGACATCAAACAAAACAAACCCAGAATCTTCCAACTACTCGGAAGCGTGGGGGTCAGTCTAGACTGGGTAACACAAATTTCGATTAGACGATGGAATGGGGACTTCCGGTAGACATAAGTAAGACTTTCCGGTCTTTAATGGCCGCCTTGTCTTTCCGTGGCCTCAACCATTTGCCCATATCGCTACCTCAGTTGTAAAGTGTTCTATCTCATATCTAAGATATTCTTAATCTACAGTATTTAAGAATTGAGATACGCCGTTGTACAACTTAGGTGGGGATATGTTAGTCTATTGGGACCGTAAGGGACCGTAATTACAATGTCGTAAGATTACGGTTCGTCATCATCATCATCATCGTCATCATCATCATCGCCATCGTAATACTTGTCATTATCATAATATCATTACTATCATCATTATTATCATTATCATCATGATCATCACCATTGTCATCATCATCATCATCATCATCATCATCATCATCATCATCATCATCATCATCATCATCATCATCATCATCATCATC
>RQTK01000310.1:213388-229983 GCA_003991915.1 Elysia chlorotica
TAAGATCAATCATTTAGATATAATTATATATATGCAGGGAGAGAAAATGAGGGAGAGAGGGAGAAAGACAGTGAAAGAGAGAGGGTTGGTTGGTTGGTTGAGTTGGTTTAACGTCCAACAGCAGCACTATATAGGCTATGTTGTGGACGGGCCCCAAGACGAACGTCTGACAATTTTATGTGCTGCCACACACGAGACAGGGCGGATACCATGACTCTGTCTCAGCCGGTCACATTATACTGACACCGACCCAACCAGTAGGGAAGCAACGCCAGGATTCGAACTGGGACCTTTTGCGTGGAAGCCGATGTTCTACCCCTGGGCCACCGCGCCCCCCCCGTAAATGTTGAAACTTTAACGATCAATTATTTGTATTGCCTAGCTCTTAAATTAAGTGAGCGCTTTTCTTTATAAGTACTATAATAATATCATTGAAAAGTTGATTTGAGTTCAGTGACCAGTTGATGTCAGCAGCAAAAATAATTATGTGGACAGTATCAAAACAAATTTAGATACACAGAGACAAATTGTGGGGATATCTAGACTCCTGTCTCAGTCACTTACAAATTGCGGTCACCGACTCAACCGTCGAAATCGGGCAAATGAATTTCGCATTTCTCATAGACAATGAGACTCAGTTTGTTTCTCTACTTAACACCATCGTTATTAAGACTTCTAATTTGCCTATAATTTATGGGGCTAGATTTATTATACATGTTACACCAATATTTTCGCTATGCCTCGACAAAGCTAGATTTTGTTCTACAACTTACGCTATTTTAACGATTGGATTTCTTCTAGTCATAGGCAATTGATCGAGATTTCTAACTATTAAGTAGAAAGCTCGTATTTTGTTTTCTATTGACAACGGAAAACGTTAACTAGAATGTGACAAAATCCCCGGTTCAAAACCTATAATAACACACAATGTATTTGTCCAGTTTAGTGCCCTGCTGGTTTGGTCGTTGTCAGTATAATGTGGCAGGCTGAGACAGTAGTTCAGGTATACCCGCTCTGGCAGTACGTAAAATTGTTATACTTCAGCCTATGGACCCGTCCACAATGTTTACAGCCTTGCTGCCTACGTTGATTGTTAAGCAACCATCAGACAAAACTAGGGTCGCGGTAGCCCTGGGGTAGAACATCGGCTCCCGACGCAGGAGGTATGTGGTTCGTGTAGCCAATGAACGATCAGGAAACCTTTATGCAGGCGTGATTATGTTATCTATTATTTTCTTGTGGATTGCAAAACCTGTGATAATTTCAATGTGCGCACCACTGCGTAAAGAAACACCCATTTGGCAAACACGTTTAGAATTTGAAATGCATTTCATGGCAAGTGCGCGCTTTTTCACAGATCCTTTACAAATTCCTTGTAGAAGTGGATTTGTAAGTTTTGTCTCTTCTACTGTTAGGTGATCGTTTTTGATCTCTCTTTCTCTGTCTCTCTCCATCCATCGATTTTTCTATGTATGTAGCTGTTTCATTCTCTCTGTCTTTCTATCCACACTTGAGAATTATTTTTTTTACCTGAGAAGTTAAGAGAGAACTAATGTAATAACCATTTTAGAAGGTTTTAAAGACAATTAGTTTGGTTGTAAATTATCTTTTTTATCTGTTTTTTTTTCTTGTCTTACCAATTAAAACAAATTTTTTTCTTATTTTATTCATATCTGTTTATTACTTTCTCTCTCTCTCGATCTCTCTTCATATCCGTTTATTACTCTCTCTCTCTCTCTCTCTCTCTCTCTCTCTCTCTCTCTCTCTCTCTCTCTCTCTCTCTCTCTCTGTCTTTCTCTCTTATTTCTTACTCCTACCCCCTCTTTTCCCGTTTCCCTTTTCATCAACTAATCTTTCTTTGATTACCTTCGTACATTTTTTGCTTAAAGTACATATTTTTCTTCTTTCTACTTTGGATAAAAAGTTTCAATACGTTTTTAAAATATAATTAATAAATAATTTTTAAAACTATAATATGACCCTTTATATCCTCTCTACGGCTTTCTCTCTCTCTCTCTCTCTCTCTCTCTCTATCCTTTATATCCTCTCTACGGCTTTCGCTTCAACAAAAACTATCCAATTACAAATTTAGTACATAAAATTAAGAGAGAGCAACATATTATTGGGAAATGATTATCTGTAATTATGTTTATCATTATGGGATCTTTTTACATCTAATTCTCTAAATTTGCGTATCGATTTAGGTAAAATAAAGTTCAACACAGAATATCTCTCGCTTTCTCTCTCTCTCTATCTCTTTCTCTCTCTCATCCTCTCCCTCTCATTCCCCCTTTTTTGTCTCTTTGACAACCCTCTTTATCCTCTCTCTCCAACCTCCAACCCTTTTCAACTCATCCACTCTATTTCAACTCTGCAAACGAACTTTACCTTCACTGTAGAACCTGTGGGATCATAGACCATAATTACCTTATTCAGGCAATACTAACTACTATCCATAGAATGGATAATACTAGATATAAAGAAATGGTTGGAAAGCTAATAAACCATCATGCCCATCGCACACAGTCTGAAGCCACTCATGGGACTACGGAATATTTCGATTTTGGGTTCGGAAAAATCAATCTACAACTAGAGTAAAGGCTAAAAGACACAGGAGCCATGGTATCTCTGCCTTGTGGAGCGCGGTGGCCCTGGGGTAGAACATTGACTTCCGATGCAAAAGGTCCGTGGTTTGAACCCTGGCGATTTCGCTCGCTACTGGTTGGGTCGGTGTCAGTTTAATTTGACCGGGTGAGACAGGACTCACTGTATCCAGTACCCACTCATTAATTCACACACTCACTCACTCATTCTCTTTCATTCATTCTCTAACTCTTCCTTACCTACTTACTGCCTCACTCAACCACTCACTCACTCACTCACTCACTCAACGGTGTCAGTTTAATGTGACCAGCTGAGACAGGAGTCATGGTATTCTCGCACTGACTCGTGTGAGGCAGCATATAAAATTGTCAGACATTAGTTTTGAGGGCACGTCCACAATATAGCCTATATAGTGCTGACGTTGAACGTTAATCCAACTGAACGCTAAAGAATGAAAGCGGTAATTAAATGCCCTTTGTTTAATCTAATTAAAAGTTCGAACTTTTACATGTTCGAGCGGGAGTTGGGGGGTGGGGGTGCGGCGAATGGATTCGAAGCAATTTGGCGCAATTGGTAGAACATTAAGTCCCACAATTGGGAAAGGAATGGTTTAGAACATAATAATAATAATAAAAGGCTAACGTACATTTAAATTTATAAAAAAGAGATAGGGTACAATTGAGTAAATTTTCTTGGAGGAGTACAAATGAGTACGAAACTTTATTAACGAACGTACGCACTTATTGACACACTCACTCACTCTCACTCATTCTCTCTCATTCTCTCACTCTCTTCCTTACCCACTCACTCACTCGACTCACTCACTCACTCACTCTCTCATTCTCTCACTCTCTCCCTTACCAACTCACTCACTCACTCGCTCGTTCTCTTTCATTTTCTCGATCCCTCCCATACCAACTCGCTCACTCACTAACTCACTCTCTTAACGCAATCTAAACTGTTTACGAAATGAAAGAAAAGTTTAAAAACTTAACCCCTCTAAGGAACTCAATAAAAAAAAAAATTAAAAAAAACTTGAAAAAGAAAAATATTGCGTGCACTAAAAGGATTTGGGTTAAATTGTCTCTCTCATCACCTCTTGTTCCAACACTTTTCACCTGTTTCTGTCTGTGTGCTACCTTCCTTCTGCAGTGGGGATTTCAGAAATCTGCACTGACGCTCAGTGCAATGGTATGCGATTTAAAAACAAACAAAGCATTCTAAGCACAGCAATATAATTATAGTGGATCTGACTAAGCCAACTCTTCAGATCTAGATAAATCTGCGTCAATTTGGTGAAAGAGTTGAGTTGGTTTAACATCAGCACTATATAGGCTATATTGTGGACGGACCCCAAGACTGACGTCTGACAATTTTATGTGCTGCCACACACGAGACAGGGCGGGGATACCATGACTCCTGTCTCAGCCCGTCACATTAAACTGACACTGACCCAACCAGTATGGAGCGAAATCGTCAAGGCTCGAACCACGGACCTTTTGCGTGCGAAGCCAATGTTCTACCCCAGAATCACCGCACTCCCCTCAATTTGGCAAAAGATCACACACCATATAATACAGACCAGAAATATGAAATAGGTATTCTTATATTAATCAAAGCGTCCCATTTCTAGCTGCTTTTAAAAGCCGTTTATTTTTTTATTTTTTTCAAATAAACCTTTTGACTGAATGCCTTCTATCAAATGTTTATTACTATATTTGTTCTAAATATGAATCTGGCTGTATTGTGTGGGAGTGATGAAATTGTATGAGTAAACTTTGACATCATTTATGTGTCGTTTATTTTGTAAAATGCTTTGAGCTTTGTTTAGGGTAATAGCTATACACGTTTTGAAAAAACAGATTCATTTATACGATTATTATGTAAAAATACAAGGTAGTGGTAATTCGCAAGGATTTAAACAGATATTTTTTGTTGTCTCTGAGGTTTGTATACATATTAATTTGTTTTCCCTACGACAATTTCGCCCGGTAGACCTAGGGTAAAACAACGGTGAAAATCCTGCGGAGATTATAATAATTAATAATAATTGACTGTGTGGAAACCTGGCTAATCAGGCTAAATCTTTTGTTTTGTTTTTGCATCAACAATTTAATAATCATGATTCGCATAACAAAACAAGCAACCATTATTTTTCTTCAAACTAAAGTTTTGGCTGGGTGGAAAAAAGGCTGTGTATGGTGGAATAAGAGAGTGAAAAAATGTGTTTCTTTATTTTAATTTTTTTTTTTTTTTTAATTTTTTTAATCTTTTTTATTTTGTGACGATACGACTTTTCATAGATTGTTGATGAATATGCATTCTGAAAAACCGGCTGTAATACTTTTTTCTTTTCCCGACGACAATTTTGCCCGGTAGACCTGGGGTAGAACAACGGTGAAAATCCTGCGGAGATTATAATAATTGACTGTGTGGAAACCTGGTTAATCAGGCTTACGCTTTTTGCACCAACAGTTTAATAATCATGATTCGCATAACAAAACGAGCATTTTTTTTTCCTTCAAAGTTTTGGCTGGATGGAAAGAAGGCTGTGTATAGAGGAAGAAGTCTATATCCTATGGTGGAATAAGAGAGTGAAAAAATGTGTTTCTTTATTTTTATTTTTTTATTCATTTTTTTTTCAAATTTTTGTGTGTGTGACGATACGACTTTTCATAGATTGTTGATGAATATGCATTCTGAAAATCGGGCTGTAATACTTTTTTCTTTTCCCGAGGACAATTTTGCCCGGTACACCTGGAGTAGAAAAACGGTAAAAATCCTGCGGAGATTATAATAATTAATAATTATAAACATTGTGGAAACCTGGTTAATCTTTATTTTTTTGCGCCAACAATTTAATAATCATGATTCGCATAACAAAACGAGCATTTTTTTTCCTTCAAAGTTTTGGCTGGATGGAAAAAAGGCTGTGTATAGAGGAAGAAGTCTATATCCTATGGTGGAATAAGAGAGTGAAAAAATGTGTTTCTTTATTTTTATTTTTTATTTTTTATTATCTTTTTTTATTTTGTGACGATACGACTTTTCATAGATTGTTGATGAATATGCATTATGAAAATACTTTTTTCTTTTCCCGACGACAATTTTGCCCGGTAGACCTGGGGTAGAACAACGGTGAAAATCCTGCGGAGATTATAATAATTGACTGTGTGGAAACCTAGTTAATCAGGCTAAAGCTTCTTGTTTTTGTTTTTGCACCAACAATTTAATAATCATGATTCGCATAACAAAACGAGCAAAAAAATGTTTTTCTTCAAATGTTTTGGCTGAATGGAAAAAAGGCTGTGTATAGAGGAAGAAGTCTATATCCTATGGTGGAATAAGAGAGTGAAAAATGTGTTTCTTTATTTTTATTTTTATTTTTTTTTAAATCTTTTTTATTTTGTGACGATACGACTTTTCATGGATTGTTGATGAATATGCATTCTGAAATTTTTTTTTTACTTTTTTTCTTTGCTCGGTACACCTGGGGTAGAACAACGGTGAAAATCCTGCGGAGATTTTAATAATTGACATTGTGGAAACCTGGTTAATCAGGCTAAAGCTTTTTGCACCAACAATTTAATAATCATGATTCGCATAATAAAACAAGCAAAAACATTTTTTTCTTCAAAGTTTTGTTTGGATGGAAACAAGGCTGTGTATGGAGGAAGAAATGTATAACCAGTGGTGGAATAAGAGAGTGAAAAAATGTGTTTCGTTATTTTTATTTAATTTTTTTTTTAATTTTAAATCTTTTTTATTTTGTGACGATACGACTTTTCAAAAATTGTTGATGGATATGCATTCTGAAAAACCGGCTGTAATACTTTTTTCTTTCCCCGACGACAATTTTGCCCGGTAGACCTATGGTAGAACAACGGTGAAAATCCTGCGGAGATTATAATAATTGACATTGTGGAAACCTCGTTAATCAGGCTAAAGCTTTTTGCACCAACAATTTAATAATCATGATTCGCATAGATCTCTAATAAAACAAGCAAAAACAATTTTTTTCTTCAAAGTTTTGTCTGGATGGAAACAAGGCTGTGTATGGAGGAAGAAATGTATAACCAGTGGTGGAATAGGAGTGAAAAAAATGTTTGTTTTTAGTTAATTTCTTTTTGTTGTTGTTGTTGTTTGTTTGTTGTTGTTTTTTTTGCTTTGATTTTTGTATTTTGTCCTGATACGAGTTTTTATAGATTGTTGATGAATATGTATTCTGAAAAACTGGCTGTAATACTTCTTTTGCTTGGTTCAAGATAAAAGTTGTATCAAATTAAATTAATTTTTTACCTATTCAACAATTTGCATCGTATAGTGTAGACATTTGGGACCATAAAGAACAATAGAACCGGATTATCAGGGGTGGATGAAAGAAATTATTGGATTAGCATCACCTTAAATGATGGTGCATTGAAAATCTAGAAATGAAACAAAATCTCTTTTGTTTTCTTGATGACTCCCTTTTTTATCATTCTCTCTATAACTCTGTCTCTTTCTCTGTCTGTCTGTCTGTCTGTCTCTCTCTCTCTCTCCCTCTCTCTCTCTCTCTCTCTCTCTCTCTCTCTGTCTCTCTCTCTTTTCTTTCTTCCTCTCCACCTCTCTTTCTATCCCTCTCTTTTGCTATCTGCCTCGTCCTCTCTTTAAACATCTCTGTAAAAAAGCATTCACTATTCAATTCTAATATAAACTATTTATCAGCATATTTTAAACCTATTTTTTTACTTATTTAAACGTGCCTGTGTTTCTCCTACGTTTTATCCATATGGCAAAAAAAAAAATCCGCTACAAAATTAAACAGTATTCTTTGTACTTTAGAATATGACATTTACCTAAAACTTCTCTGGATAATCGGGCAGCCCCTATTGAGTACGATTATTGTTGACGGCGATACAAAATCTACGTTGATCATTGAATAAGTAAAGACATGTTTGTCTCTGTTTTTCTTACACATTTTAACCACAGACAGAT
The DNA here is from genome assembly GCA_003991915.1 of Elysia chlorotica. NCBI lineage: Eukaryota > Metazoa > Mollusca > Gastropoda > Plakobranchidae > Elysia > Elysia chlorotica. The sequence continues at coordinate 220,970 of RQTK01000310.1, forward strand.
GATTTTATACTCACTTCCTGTGTGTGTATAATTATGTGTTTGTCTGTGTAACAAATCTTGTTAACCAACATTTCTTTCATGTTGTGATCTTGTGTGGATTTCTAATATCGTTAATCTTCTTTATTATAAAACTTAGTGTGGTTTTTTATGACAATGTAATGAAAGCAAAGCAAATTTCCTTGAATGGAGAGTAAAGTGTTATCTTATCTTATCTTGTTCGGGAATCTGCAAAGGTGTTCAATCATCGATCTACCTTAAATTTACTAAACGGATCCAACGCGCGATTAATATATCCATCTCTATCTATTCCTTTCTTTTCCCATCTGCTTTGTCCTCTCTTTTAACATCTCGGAAAAAAATGTATTAGTCAATTCTAGTGTTAGTATTTTATCACCATGTTTAAAAACACATTTTTTATTTATTTCAACGTGCCTGTATGTCTCTTACATTTGCTCCATAGACACACAAAAATACGCTATAAAACTAAACAGCTTTCTTTGTAGTTAGAAATTCTTCTTCTTCTTCTTCTTCTTCTTCTTCTTCTTCTTCTTTTTCTTCTTCTTCTTCTTCTTCTTCTTCTTCTTCTTCTTCTTATTCACTTATCCTACCATACCCCACCCCCCCACCTCCTCAATTCATGGTGCTCCCTCACGACTACTGCCTCAACGACTAGGTCAGACAATAATTGTGGTCAAGTCAGCACTGAAAAGTGCAAATTTAAAAGCTAGAATTATATCACGTAAATATTCAATTTGTGTGTACCCGGAAACCCACTGATGTAGATGTTCTCGGAATTTACAAGTAGAACGTTACGGAATAATCACAGTAGAGGCATTAAAGGTAATTCAATTGGATGGTATTACCTGCATTTAGCCTTTTTGTGATCACCTGTTCTTAAAGATCCTCCTTAGATCTTGCAGGTGTGTAAACAAACAATTTCAGGCAGGGTATCTTTCATTCTTTCATCTTCGAACATTTCTCATGCTCAGTTACATCATTAAACATTGAGTGGTAGCAATTTGCTTACTTAAATAAAATAATGTTCTTTTTATTGTTGATTTATTTTATTTGGAAAGTTTTAAAGGCAAGCTACTAGATATATGTACATGTATACATTTGGAGAAAGATTGGGATAACGAAGCTCTCATAAACAATTTGTTCTCAAATTAAAACAGACATACTAATTTTTTCTTATCATTATTTTTTTTTGTAAATTGGAAACCGCCAACTGTAAAATTAATAAATCTCGCTTAAGAAATTCAAACACATCAAAATATGATCGGTAGAAACTATTCCTATGGGGCTTTTCTACAACCCTTATTTTCTAACATACTAACTTTAATATTTTTATTTTTATATTTCTGAAGAAGGCGGCTGTTTTAAATTGAGACCAAATTGATTCTAAGCGCATTGTTATTGAAATCTTTATCCCAATGTGGGCACGTCTAGTAGCTGAACTTTTATATTCTAATACCTGATAAATATTACATTAAACAAGACTATCCTTCTGCAAAGTAAAAAAAGCAACATAGATCTATATGTGACTTGAAATATATTTTTATTATTACGATTCATAAAAATACAATCTGAACATGGTTACAAAACTTGATACATAATTTTCAGGTGACGATACATATTACATTTATGACTCAGGGGATTCATATAGGTGCTGTATTTATAAATATCTAAGCACCATCATGTGTGCTGTTCAGAGAAAAAGAACAATTTCTTTGCCTCCCTCTATCCACTTTGTCCACAAAGAAGGCTTTAGTTGTCTAGTCCTATAAATAAATATATACACGTTTTCCCGTCCAGGATACAGCCTGGCTGTCGATGTTAAACATTGAGAAACCAACTCACTCCCTCTTAGTGGAATAAATTCCAATGTCCATACGAATAACGTTGTCGTAAGCTTGCGAATCGTCTTAATACATGTGAATGAGAAAGCTTAGGATGACTTTAAATCTACTGCGACGTTGCACTTACAACCCTAAATCTAGAACAAATCATTTTACGGGTTATAAAGTGGCGCGGTAGTATTAGGGTAAAACATCGGTTTCCGGCGCAGGAGGTCCATGGTTCGCGTCCTGGCGATTTCGCCCCCTACTGGTTGGGTCGGTGTTACTTTAATGTGACCGTCTGAGACAGAAATCGTGGTATTCTCGCACTGTTACGTGTGTGGCAGCACAGAAAATTGTCAGACGTTAGTCTTGGGGCCCGAATAGAGTGCTGACGTTGGACATTAAACCAACTCAACAACAATAACAACAACTACTACTACTACTGCTGCTGCTACTACTACTACTACTACTACTACTACTACTACTACTACTACTACTACTACTACTACTACTACTACTACTACTACTACTACTACTACTACTACTACTACTACTACTACTACTACTACTACTACTACTACTACTACTACTGCTTTTACTACGAATCTAGGTACAAAGTTGAGGCTCACGCCACTTCAAAATGTATGCGAATAAGAAGCCTTACGAGGAGTTTTAGGCCCTAGACGTTGTACTTACAACCCTATCTATACATAGAACAGATCAAATCCATTCTTAAATGTTAGGATAATAAAAGACACGCAAAGGAGTCTAAACATTTCTCTTTAAACGCAGGTGGGCCAATGTGGCACCTTTGTGTTAGCTACCCCTAGAGATTGCTTTGTTTATCTGCACCTGGCAAACACTGGCAACTCAAACGGCATAGTGGTCCAAGTAAAATATTTCCGAACTCTGATATACACTGTAGCATTTGTATCGAGATCTTTTTTTTTTTTTATTCCGTCCTTCCCTATCTATCTATCTACCTACCTATCTATCTATCTATCTATCTATCTATCTATCTATCTATCTATCTATCTATCTATCTATCTATCTATCTATCTATCTATCTATCTATCTATCTATCTATCTATCTATCTATCTATCTATCTACCTATCTATCTATCTATAATAGAGTTACAGCTACAGCAATACAGTTATAACAACAATGTAGTTATAACAACAGCAATACAGTTACAACAACAGCAATACAGGAACAACAACAACATGAACACGGTTACAACAACAGGAACAGATTATAGGAACGGAAATGGTAGCAACAACAACAACAACAACAACAACAACAACAACAGCCAACTGCTAATATCTATCTATCTATCTATCTGTGTGTCAATCTACCTAGCTATCTATACATCAATCAATCTATCTAAATACCTATCTATTAACTCATTTATCGCCAGCTACTGGTTATGTCAGTGTCAGCATAATCTGACCGTCTAAGACATCAATCCAGGTCTCCCCGCTCTGTCTCGTGTGGGACAGCACATAAAATTGTCATACGTCAATCTTAGGAGCCGTCCACAATATAACTTTCATATCAGCTGACATTGGACGCTAAACAAGCAACTCGAGTCAACTCATCTATCATCTTATTATCTCTGCTGAAAATGTAATTACACTTCGCCAGACCATTACTAAAAACTTACACAGAACCTCCATAGCTGCATGTACCTAGTTTGTGTTGGCCATTTGAAGCTGTTAGTACTTAGCCATTTTCCTTTCAGAGTAAAATTAGAGGTTTTAAATGATCAGCTTTGTTACATTCACGACGTACCAGCATGCAAGGATCTTTTTGTGTGTTTGCGTAAAACGAGGAAATACTCGTCCTTGAATTTGAAGACGGTGATTTAGTATGGAAAAAAATTAAATAATCTTGTAAAGCGCTTTGAGGCCTCGGCATAGAGCGGTACAAAAATGTACTTATTATTATAATTATTATTTTTATCATTATTATTATTATTATTATTATTATTATTATCATATAAAAAGTTTAGTATTTTTTTCTATACAGAGGTTTTGCACCTTTCTTTCTGTTGTGCATAGATTTTACTTTTGTAATTGTTTTCCATTGTGTTTTATGAATGTTTTTTTCAGGTGCTAAATAATTATGCTAACTTAGTTTGATGTCGTTCAATTGTGTTATAGATTAAGTGAAAATTTGTGACGAATGTATCTTGTTTTAAACGCAATTGTCATTTTTTTCTGTATACTCATATTTATGTTTATTTTTGGTGTTGTTCGTTATAGTGTCCGATGCAGCGATGTGGTTTTACAAAACAATAGGCAGAGACTTATTTGGGAGTAGTTGAGTAGTTGAGTTGGTTTAACATCCAACATTAGACTAAATAGCCTATAATTGTGGACGGGCCCCAAGATTGCAGTCTGAAAATGTTCAGGTGCTGCCACACACAAAACTGTGCGGGGATACCATGACTTCCATTTTATCTGATCACATAAAACTGTCACCGAACCAACTAGTAGGGAGCAAAATCGCCAGGGCTTTAACCTGCGTTGGAAGCCGATGTTTTACCCAAAGGCCACCCCCCACCACCCCCCTTACCCCTTATTTAGGAGAATTTGCATTACCTCTTTCAACAGTTACGTTTTTCCACCTTTTGCCCCTTCCCTTACCTCTCACACACACACACAACCTAACGACTACCACAAATTATAGAGCGTTCTAGTAGTTAAACTGCCAAATTAAAACTAAAAATTCAAGGCACAAAAAATGTAACGAACAGGCAACTAGATACAAAGACTTTGACCAGATGAACGTGGGAATAAAAACTGGAACAAGTGTTTTGTTTGTGAGTTTCGAATTGTGGACTTCCTGGCCATTGGAGTTAACATGCTTTTTGCCCCCCTCCAAATTCCCTTCCATCTCACGTCAACTGGATGATGGCACAACTGCATGTTGAAATATTTACTAACAGCTAACTTAGCCCTTGAAAACCCTCAAAGATCAAGGGACAGAATACGTATTATGAAACGACGAAATAACTGCACACTATTTACATACATGACAATCATATTTCAAAATCATTTTACATATTTATTAGGTATGCCATTGAACTAAAATGCGATGAAATACGACGAAAAGAATTTATTACGCTCGATAAACTTAACGTCGTCAACTAAATGACACATCTAAGTAAAAAGTTCTAGTCGACAAAATAACAAACAAATCAAAACCTAAAAATCAAGGCACAAAAAAGGAACAAACAGGCTACTAGATACAGAGCTGTGTGGGTATACCAGGATTCCTCTAGCTCTCAGCTGGTCAAATGATTCTGACATTGTTCAGGTGTGCGAGGAACAAAAAAATGTAACAAATGTTTGGATCGTGATTTACGAACTCTAGACTATCTTGCGATTATAGGGCAAATGCAACAACTCTTGTGCCACCCCACCCCTTCCCTCCCTTCCATCTCACGCAAATTGTATGGTGGCACAGCTATATGTTGCAATACTTACTTACTAGCAGCTAACTTACCCCTTAAAAACCTTGCAAAATCAAGGGACGAAATAATTATTATAGAACGGCAAAACAACTAAACACTATTTTTACATACATGACAATCATATTTCAAAATCACTGTGCACGTTTATTTGCTGTGCTCTTAAACTAAAAGGCGATAAAATATGATAGAAAAATTCATTACGCTCGATAAACTTAACGTCGTCAATAATGTACACACATGTTCATTTTCGACCAATCACAAGTACTGCAATTGTTTGTATAAAAGAACCCCACGCTGAGCTAGTGATGGCCTGACGTTGGGATTAATACCACAGAGTACTATAGCATGGATTGCTTGCTCAACCCACGCTTACCTCTTCGCACTTGGAAAAGATCGCTTGGGTTTCGATCGGTGACACCCCCCCAAATGATAGACTAATGCTCTACAACTTATGCTAATTTGCCCCTCCCCTCATTTTCACCCCTTTCACCCTTCGCATGCAATGGATAAATGAAAAACAGTACGTATCAGTAGCCTTACTTTTAAACTAAGCCCTGAAAAAATCCAGGGGGCGCGATAGCCCTGGGGTAGAACATCGGCTTCCGACGCAGGAGGTCCGTGGTTCGAGCCCTGGCGATGTCGTACCCTACTAGTTGGGTCGGTGTCAGTTTAATAAGACCAGCTGAGACAGGAATCATAGTATCCCCGCCGTGTCTCGTATGTGGCAGCACATAAAAATTGTCAGACGTCAGTCTTGGGGCCCGTCTACAGTATAAGTAGCTTATATAGTGCTGAAGTTGGACGTTAATCCAACTCAACTACAACTGAAAAAATTCAGGCACAAAAACAACATTGGATTGAAAAGATTACTAAAAAAATAATGAACATACATAACAAATCAAAGTTTATGATTATCTCACAAGCTTATTTGTTCTGTACTTGAAACAAAATACTAGAACAAAATTGATCATAACGATCGATAAACTCTCCGTGATCTATAATAATGCGTGTACACACAGACTACCATTTCTGATGGAACACCGCCACTGTACTCTTGTAACAGCACACCACGCTGGGTTTGTACTGGTCTCCTGCTGAGTCTATTACCACAGAGTACTATCACACAGAGCAATAAAATTATTGCTGGACCCACAACGCGCTTGCCTCTTGGCGATTTTAAAAGAACGCGCACTAAAGTGATGGATTTTTGCTATAGGAATGATAACTTTCGCAACTTTCTGTTCATCCCCGAACATTTTTGTTTATTGATTATTAATTTTGTCGCCTGCTTGTTGGTTCGGTGTCAGTATAATAATTATGACCGGCTAAGACAAGATTCCAGGTATCCCAGCATTATCTCTCTGTGTAGTAGTAAGTAAAATTACCGGGCGAAAGTCTTGGAATCCGTCCACAAGTTTAACCACCAATTTCGCTCAACTCAGCCGCCTTGACTTTGCACTTGTTACAAGTTCTCGTGTCCAGAATCGACTTTTTCAGACATCAATCTAAAATCCCGTCAACAAATATAGCAAAAATTATTTTCAACTCATGAGTCTTATCACTAAGGGAATCAAGTTCTAACATCTAGAATCGACGTTCTCAGACATTAATCTAAAATCCCGTCCACAAAATAATAAAGCAAACATTCTTTTCAACTCATGAGTCTTCTCACTAAGGGAATCAAGTTCTAACATCTAGAATCGACTTTTTCAGACATTAATCTATAATCCCGTTCACAAATAAAGCAAACATTCTTTTCAACTCATGAGTCTTCTCACTAAGGGAATCAAGTTCTAACATCTAGAATCGACTTTTTCAGACATTAATCTATAATCCCGTTCACAAATAAAGCAAACATTCTTTTCAACTCATGAGTTTTTTCACTAAGGAAAACATGGTCACACAATCAGGCATTGACTTTGATACTTGATTACTACTTGTTACCGGACTTTCAGCAACGGTGTAGCACGTCACCCTGACCAGCCCGCCAGGGCTACTCAGAGTTCGCCTGGCGGCCGCCAGCCAAACTCAGGAGTCTGTCTGGCGGCCGCCAAAAGCACTCTCGGGTATCTGTGGCGGCCGCCAGGAACACTCTATCTACGCGAAACCGACTCTGACTTTTTTGTTGAGCCAGAGAACTAAAAATGTATAACAGAATATCTTTTTTTAAAGTTGTGCATACGTCTTAAGCTTTTACGACCATAATCATGCATCGCAACTAAGCTTAATAGAAACTCAATTTAGACGACCCAGAATGCGTGAAAAGCTCAACGCCGCCAAAATTTTGTTAACTTAGATCTAGCATTCAGTCACCCACGCCCCCGCTAGATCTACAGAAAAATTAGAGTCTTTTTCGCGTAAATAGAGTGCTTCTGGCGGCCGCCACAGATACTCTCTGAGTCTGTCTGGCGGCCGCCAGGTGGACTCTGAGTATCGTTAGTTGATGAGTCCGTGTGGCGTGCTTACACCGGTTTTTGGGGCTTGGATCTATACATTATACAAGGCTTTCCCTTTTCTCGCCAAGGCAACGACCTAACAGCTCTTTCAAAACAGTCTTCATGGTACAGAAGTCAATTGGCCCAATTAATTCTTTTACATTGAGAACATGCTATATATTAATTAAAAATATTTCGCAGAATTTTCACAGAAAGCTTTATCCCAGAATGAAGCCATTCGCAACATACTGTTAACATCCGAGCATTTGTATATATTGATTTTGTCCCCGGCTGGTTGGTTTGGTGTCCGTATAATATGACTGGCTGAGACAGGAGTCATGGTATCCCCGAACTGTCTAGTGTGTGGGAGTACATAAAAATGTCAGACTTCGGTCTTTGGACCCGTCCAAAATATATTCTATATAGTGCTGACGTTGGACGTGTCACCATCTTAACTACAACTACACCCCGCACTATATCTCTGTTGTATCATATCAAATTGTTAGTCGTTAGTCTTGGGTCCCATCCACTAGTTACTAGTAGGAAAAACGTCATGGTAGTTTAAAACACGACGTAAACTTTATATCTCAATACTAGTCGTAAGTTTATCCAGGGTAGGTGAGTTTCTTTTTACGGCACGTCAGCACGGTAACGTAAGGTTACTCACAACATTTTACATAGGATTCTAGGTCTCATAAAATATTATAATTATTTTATATTGATTGAATCCGGGATCGGCATACTAGTGTCTTGGCCGATCATGATATATATACATGCAGTGACAAGGAATAAAGCAGAAGGAAGATCTAGAATTTATAGCTATTTGTGGTAGAAGTAGGCTTTTAGTAAAAATGGACGTACAATTATTGTGTTATGTGGGATTAGAACCCTCGACTTGTAGATGCAGCAACACCGAACCTTCAGTCAAAGCGGGCATGTTTTATACCACTAAACCACTGCGCTTCCTCTATTTTAGTAATCAAAAGGAAGCATAAGAGTCTCGACTGAGAGCGATTCGAACGCGACAACTCCTGAGTCGGAGGCCGACGCTTTAACCACATGACCAACAGACTTTCCCGGTTACCATCAAATTAATGTAGTCAGGGCCTCTTGCAAGCTTGCGTCAGTGCAGTTCTCTTACAGAGACAAGTGTTTTCTGACATAGGTGCTAAACATGCAAAGTGAGGAGAGAGAGAGAAAGAGAGAGAGAGAGAGAGAGAGAGAGAGAGAGAGAGAGAGAGAGAGAGATAGAGAGAGAG
>RQTK01000310.1:231293-247889 GCA_003991915.1 Elysia chlorotica
TCCCCTTCCACGCGACTCCAACTCTCTGTTCACCCCTCCTCCCCTTCCCCCGCATCTCGCCTCCCCTCCATCCACCGCACATCACATCAGAACAGACGGGCACCACCGGCGCGCAAGCCAGGCATGTACCGGTATTTGTCGTGAGAGACTGAGAGCTCCCCCCATCTCTGAATGAACCTCTCCACTCACCTTAGAGCAAACAGTTCACTTCCATCTATGTGTGTGCGCTGCAAACTTCGGCAAATTTAATGTACATTGGTACATTGGTACAGTGGTACAGTGGTACAGTGGTACAGTGGTACAGTGGGACAGTATTACATGTGCAATTTGAAATGTAATTACCATCATGTCTTTACTTGCATAGCGGAGTTGGAGTGTTGGAAGAAGGGTTGTAGACGTGGAGGAATTATAAAGTATGAAAGTTAACTTTAAAAAAGTGAAAAAAGAGAAAGAAAAAAACTTTGGTAAAGTCGTGATCTATTTAGATTTTTTTTTATGTTTTTAACCCCCGCGGATATAATAGTAATAAAGCCGAGGATGGTTAAATAACTGGATAATAATAATTATTATAATAATTTGTTTGAAAACTTAAAAAAATTTAGCGTTGACGGATTTGTTCATCTGTTCCCTTTCGACGGATTTTATTAATTTGTAGGGCTTCTTTTGGAAGTTGTAAAGGATACTTATTCACTTTAAGGTAAGTTCTTTGATAAATTTATGTCTTGAGATTTATTTTTCTTTAATAAACAATAGATTAATGTACGCCTTATTTATTTCTTCCTTAAAAGGAAATAATAAAAATAAAACTCCTTCTCTTTGTCGCTCTATTTCTATATCTATCTATATCTATCTCTATCGCTATCTTTTTTTTTTCCTTATACAGTTGCTGACACAGACAGAATCATAACACAATTGAAAATAGCAAAACATTTTTGTTAAGCCAAGTCAAAATCGAGTAGTTTTAAGTCATTTTGCATTTGAAACAAAAAAAACAAACAACAAAAAACACGGCAAGCACATTTTTTTTTATTTAATACATGCAACTATTAGTTTAAAAAAAGCTAATGTGGAGCTCTTTAGAAATAGATCTTTGCTCTGTTTATAATGTCTTTGTCGTAGGATAGTTCTTTATTTTATTCCTTCAGAGTAATGGAGGAATTTAATTTTTTTAAATTGTAAACGAAATCTAACACGCACGTCTATGTCCATAATTGCGCCTACACATACATCGTGATTTGAGAATAACAAGGTTCTAATACGACTTAAAAGGTAATGCAGATCGGACTTTGTTATTATCAGCTTACGACATGTTTAGCCTGTGCGTTCAACACAGTATGCAATCATAGGAAGCATGAATTCTATCATAAGTAATCTCTTACGCTATGTTATATAAATAAATGACGTTATCAACATCAAATTTTAATTTGATAATTACGGTGCCAACTACGAATTTATCAAATTGGTTTCATGTAACAATTTCTAACATAAAATCTTGAACGATCTTGAAGATAAACTAGCTCACATTCGCTCAACTGCTTTCGTTTTTTTTAAAAAAAGGTTTAATAGGTACGATCGTTTACCCCCCCCCAAAAAAAAAGAAAAAAAAAAACTTTCTGCCTTCTCTGCCCCCAAAAGTATGGAACAATCGAACCGATTTTATTTAACTTTTCTAACCTACAAGACCTCCGAACAAATAAAATTATTCTTCCACCTAAGCCTACTTTTGAAAACAGATAATTATTGCGGGAAAAAAACTAAGTGGAAAGGACCTTAACGTATTCTTCATCTTGTCATCAAGTCGAAGAGCGCAGGCTCAAGTGGCTGCTAGCTTGGAAAAGTAAAGTATACTAAAGTAAAGTAAGTAAAGTATACTAAAGTAAAGTAAAGTAATGAAAACTTACATCACTCACGTATTTAAGATAAAGTGAATAAGCAAACGGGAAAAATATCATTTCTTAAAGGTAAACAATGTCTCAGTTGAAATATTAGTATTATATTACAACAAATATAGGCTTGATATATTCTACTGGCACTTTCACCGTAACTTGTACTCCATTGGATTTGAAGCTTTGTATGAGCCTTCGCATCCCATTCAACCCGTTGCAATCTGTACTTTCCTTTTTTTTTGGTCCCTTATTCTATTTCACAAATTTAATGATTATGAAAATCATATTCCTACATAATTTTAACTTTCCACTTTTTACTTTTGTAGATAACATTTCATTTTCATACATCCTAAATACTTCATGTTGCCTGATTCAGAAATTTCTCACCGTTTAGTGTTTATATTATTTCTAACATAAATCTATTCAAGATTTATCCAATAATCAGATTTTTTTTTCAACTGCATTGCTTTAGATCTAGTGCCCAAATCCGTTGGGAATGTTGATTGAACTGGATTTTTCCCTATGAGGAGTAATTGCTTTTAACAAAACAAAACAAAATCACTACAAATCATTCAAGCCCAATGTCGAGAGTTTTATAATTTTTTTTATACCGCTTGAATAGGATAGCGTTTTGAGTAAGCGCTGTTCTAATCCCTATTGTAGCTCTTTTTGACTTTTTGAGGGAAATTTTGGCTGTTAATGCAAAAAGTGTTATAAAATAAAAGAAAATAGAGAGAAAACAAAAAAAAAAAAAGAAAAAAAAGAAAAGAAACAAGAAAAAAAGAAAAAAAACGATAAAAAGAACAGAACAACAATCTGTATAATGATGAAGATAGAATAACAGATTAATAATGTCAGAAAAATTTCCATAACTAAATAGCAATAAGCAACATTATGTCTCCTTATTAAAAAAATATCTCCGACCACAAAATACATAAAAGCAAAACCGTGGTATCTAGAGAGAATACTGTCATCTTAAAGCCTTGTAAACCTTTAATTTCCTTTAAAAAAATAACAAACGGAGACTATAAGAAAAATTTACACAAACGTATAATGGAAAAAACCCAGAAATAAACTAACGTCCTATAAACCTTTTTCAGTACATGAAACATTTTGCGGTCTGTGGTTTTCTTTTGGGTTGAATCTCTATTTGGAAAAAAATATTTGCGTTTGCTGCCGATTCTTAAGTTATCATTTCAGCATTTTCCACCTCACAATTCATATGCATTTTATATTTACATCCAAGTATATAAAACATGCCTTAAAACTTTAAGTCAATATGCCTTTTCTGTCTTGTGACAACTACATTTATAGATATTACAATTACATCTAAACATATTGACATCCGCAACTCTCTTACACTTAGTTTGTACACGATTGTTTATATAGTGCAAATCATAGATTCAAATCTATGGATTACATTAATGTTAAGTGCTTGTAAAGGCGTGAATCATATGTTAGTCCAGATTAAAATATACCGCCCTTGTGAAAATAGACACGATTTTAAAAAGCCTGTAGATTATCTATTTCGTTCTCTCTCTCTCTCACTCTCTCTCTTTCTCTTTAACTCTCTCAATGTAAATTATCTCTCTATCTTTATCTCTCTCAATCTCTCCTTTTCTATCTCTATCTCTCTATCTCTCTCTATATCTGCCTGTCTCTCTCTTTCCCTTCCTCCCTCTCTCTCTCTTTAACTCTGTTTCTATATGTCTCTCTAGCTATCTCTCTCAACCTCTCTCTTTCTATCTCTTTATCTCTCTATCTCTCTCTATCCCTATGTCCTTATGTCTGTCTTTTTGCCTCACTCTCTCTATCTCTCTCTCTCTATCTCTCTCTTTATCTCTCTCTGGGATCATATACGTCGAGCAGACCTGTAGATATGCAGTAGATCATCAAGAGAAAGCCATACAAATAAACTCCACACCCACCTTCATAATACATGTAAGATGTTGATTTAAAGTTCGAGAGTTTTACAACTCGCCTTAAGCCTTTTTATTTGCACATCTTAAGATTGTTGTAAGCTAACCGCAAAGATGTAGATACAACTCTATGGATCCTTCGATGAAAAGTTCAATAGCGCAAGATCTGTAAAAGATGTATAATGCATGTACGAGTATATGTCTCTCTCTCTCTCTCTCTCTCTCTCTCTCTCTCTCTCTGTCTCTTTAAAACCTTTAGTTAATTTTTTAAACATACACTTGTCTTTAAAAGCGGAGACAGAAAGAAAAATAGGTAGAGAGATAAAATTGGGACCAGATAGAGATAGAGAGGGAGAGAGAGAGAGATAGAAGCTTTCAGTCTCGTGGGCTTTTCTTCTCTTAGGTTTCTCTGTGGGGATTCTAAACTACAATGTAAACATACAGCATGGATCGTAAAGTAAAAGGAATTATTTCATCTAAAACATTTCGAAATAAAGTATATAATTATTTGCTTATAAACATGGACAAATTTAAAATGTTGTCGTAGGCTTTTCTGTTTGAAGCCACAGATAATCATAGAATGAAATGCATTAAAAAAAAAAAGGAAAAAAAAACAAAGACGGCCACAATGCGTTTCATTTAAAGTGCTGATAAAATCTGTTTGTCTATAAGGAATGTGATTTTTTTTCATCAACTATTTGAAGGCAAACGTTTAAACGTTTTTTTTTTTGTTTTTTTTTTTTTTTAATGAAACGCGCTACTTTTACAAAAAGGAAGAGGAAAGCGATTGATCTAATAATACAGATTGGCCTTTGCGGGAGGGGTACATTGAATTTTTATATAACATCAAAGGTCTAATAAAACATTGCTTTAAAAAATGGTGGCCATGTCCCTAATCTGATGTATAGTGGTTCATAAAAAATATTTTTTTTAATTTTTAAGTGATTGAGTAAGTCTGTAGAGATGGGCAAAATTCGAGGCGGGGAGCCCACAATGAGCACTACATTTGTGTTATTAGATGACAAGAAAACTTCGTTTAAAACCATATAAAGCTTTGCTTTAGGCTTTATGTTAGCTCATCAAGTTATTTGCAGAGTGATGCAAAACAGTGCGACTTTTCTAGTACTTAAAAAAAACCGTTAGATCTACAACTCCATAACACCAAAAGCATTTTGCTTGTTGAACAGATCTTTAGTCTTCCAACTATGTGCAATAACTTTTTTTTTGCGAACTGTCACTCCTAATAGAAATTATTTACAGTCTTTTTTTTTCCAAAGCGTTTACTAAAGTGCAGTCCTATTATTTCGATGTAACTCTAGTTCAAACATTTAGTTTTATTTCCCCTGGGCGTCTGTGAAGATGCATTTCTCTATAGGGAGAGCGAGCAAAGTTCTCTCTCTCTTTCTCTCTCTGTCTGTCTCTCTCTCTCTCTCTGTCTCTCTCTGTGTCTCTCTCTTACTCTCTCTCTATCTCTCTGTCTCTCTCTCTCTCTCTCTCTCTCTCTCTCTCTCTCTGTCTGTTGGTTTAACGTCTCTATGGTTCCCCCAAAGGATTCTTCAAGGTATTTTCAGCGTTGGGGGTGAATAAACAGAATAAATCCTGGAGTAATAGGAGTAATTTCAAGTAAACATTAACTTAAAAAAAATAAAAAAACAGTGAATAACTGCTAATCATCATGGGAAGTTTTAAGCTTCTTTCATGGTCGTTTCAGTTTGATTAGTTGATTACAGAGGTAATCATGGCTACATAAAAAAATTATATTCCGTGTTTTGGACCTTTACGATGTTAGACTAGTAGATGGATAGAGAAGGAGAGAGATAGAGAGAGATAGAGAAGGAGAGAGATAGAGAGTGATAGATAAAGAGATAATTTTTAAAATGTTCAGAGTTGGGTTTTTTGCCATTTCTTATTTCTCTTAATGAAACGTGACCAATATTCTAATCTTATTAACTCACATTTTCATGAGTACTTTTTTAAGTTATCTGTTTGATTATTATAACTGTATTCCTGTTACATATTAACACCCGCTTCTTTTTTTCTCTTCCTTCCTTTTTTACTTTTTACTATTGTAATAAGGTTTTGGGTCAGGATTTTTTTTCTTTTTTTTTTTCTTCTTTTTTTTAGGGGACTTTTTTCCTTGACATTAATTTTCATAAAAATATTTTGTCTATAATGAAGATTTTCCATTAGACTCCTAATTTCCAATATGGCGAAAAGTAAATTATAAATGAGTTTTACTTAGAAGAAAACTGTTTTAAATATCCGCAAATTATCCTCTAGAAAAATAATGTTGTGGAATTTATAATGCGATATTACGTTGCATAAAACTGTATCCGTAAAACGAGTTAATTTCGTTTGTCTCGTCACAGGTGCACTATGAATATAAATTAATATCCAATTATAAAAATCCAGATCATTGTATGTAGATTTACTTGAGATTGAGAAGGACGTTAGATTCAGTAGAAATTTCGGATACATTTAGGTAATAGATAAAGTGATATAAATTATTCAGTAAAGTTCAGAGACTGTGTGTGTGTGTGTGTGTGTGCTTCTCTGATCTGATGATAAGGATTATGATAGCCAGTAATAATTATTATTTTGCAAATCGTGGAGACGTTCTGTGGGCATTTGTATAGGGTGAAATCTCAGGCCTATTCATGTAACAACTAATCGAATCTGCTGGTTGGTACCTCGTTCAATTCCACATAAAATTATTTATAATTATCATGTCTTTTGTACTTGAAGTTAAAAAAACATAATTATTGTCACCTTAAAGCTCTCTTTGGGTTTTTGTATGGTGTTTTTTCACCTTTGTTCGTTGTTTGTTTCTATCTCACTTATTTATCTGCATTGTTCTTCTCTTTCACTTTTCTGTTTAATCTCAAATCTAGTCGTTGGTAAATAATTAAAACGAACAATTTTCGGCAGGTGTGTGTGGGGGAGGGGCAGAGTGTCGTGTATTTCTGTTAATTATTTGAGGGGCTGAGCTCTAGACGATGAAGCTTTTATGTACAGCACGCCTATCCTAATTGGGTCGTCGTCCCGGGTTGGATTTTCGATTCTCAATTCTCAATCAGGTCGCCTCTCTCTCCGAGCATCGATAATGGAACTGGCTCAGAACAAAGTACTGGTATCCCCGCTTTCTCTTTGTATGGTGGTATCAGAGAGGGTGAAATAGTTAGGGGTTCCACGGCGAGGATTTTGCGTATAATTGCGGTACAAGATAGTTAAGGTGGTTCCTTCCTTCTTGAAACCGTAGTAAAAACTTAGTTCGAACGTTGTTTAACTGCTCTATATGAAATATATTGCGCTAGCGACGTGAGTCTAATCCACTGTGGGTCACAAATATGAAGAAACGTAGTTAACCTTGAGTGATGTTCATGTGAATATAATATTAAAAAAAGAATACTAAATGGTATATATATATAAATAATGAGCTGGACAGAACAACCCAACCGCTTGGCCCACGTTCTAATTATCTTTATTGTCTGTCTAAGCTAGAGAGCGCTTGTCTTAGCCTATGATGTTATCCAAACAAAGTGGGGACGACTCAATCCTTCTATTATTCCTCGCCAAACAATAACCCAAACTTTGATCTCGGTCTAGGGCCGTAAGTACAAAGTAGTGGCAGCCTACAGTAGCCAGCCTGTCGTAAGTCTTCTAATTCGCATATCTTAAGACACGTCGTAAGCTAACGATAGCTTTGTACTTAAGGCCTTAGATCTTGATTATTCTTGGGAATAGACAGCGAAACGGATAAATCGTTGGTCTTACCATTAATTTTTTAAGTGTTCGTCTTAAAAACCTAATAACTTCTTTCTGAGACCATATACGACGTACCAAGTATGTTATTTTTTGGTCTTTAAGTATTCTAAATGTTAGACGCTAAAGAGCACCAGTGGTTGAGTATGTTATACAGTAGTGCTCTTAATTGAAAAGCAAGAAGTCGCAAGTTTGGTACTCATTATGCAGGTTTTGTCTAGTCTGTATTGATATTTTTGAGAAACATAAGAGACGAAATTCCATAAATGCTTAAAAAAAAGTAACTGCGTGGTTTTTAAAATGTTAATTAATTTTTGGGAATGTTAGATCACCTAGAGTTAGGGAACGTGGAAAGAAGAGGCAAACTGTGATGGATGTTAACGTTGGCTCATCCAGCGAAGGGACTGTACATTTCCAAACAATGAGGTTTATATAATGAACGCTAAAAGAAAGACTTTTTAGATCGTCTACAAGATAAAGCTATGAATGACAGTTCTGTATGCACAACATCTCTAATCTAATTTACAAAAAGGAATAACTTTCTGCATCTACTGCTGCTGTTGCTGCTGCTACTACTACTACTACTACTACTACTACTACTACTACTACTTACTACTACTACTACTACTACTTACTACTACTACTACAAGTAACTGCGTGGTTTTTAAAATGTTAATTAATTTTTGGGAATGTTAGATCACCTAGAGTTAGGGAACGTGGAAAGAAGAGGCAAACTGTGATGGATGTTAACGTTGGCTCATCCAGCGAAGGGACTGTACATTTCCAAACAATGAGGTTTATATAATGAACGCTAAAAGAAAGACTTTTTAGATCGTCTACAAGATAAAGCTATGAATGACAGTTCTGTATGCACAACATCTCTAATCTAATTTACAAAAAGGAATAACTTTCTGCATCTACTGCTGCTGTTGCTGCTGCTACTACTACTACTACTACTACTACTACTACTACTACTACTACTACTAATACTACTACTACTACTACTACTACTACTACTACTACTACTACTACTACTACTACTACATCAACTATTACTGTTACCACTTATAATAATCTTTCCGATGTTATTAATTTTTGTCATCAACGATCGAGTAATCCAACTCAATCACTTTTTCTCTCAAGAGAACAGGAAATCCGGATAGCATTTCGCAATAACAGTCTTAGGGTCATCATATAGGGATTTCAAAGGGATACCTCCCCAAGGGAACCCGTATAGCCACAACACACAGATAGAATCTCCAGGTCCTAATCTATCTAATGGGTCAACACAGACCTTGTTATCCATAGGACTATAACGGATGAAGTAACCACGTCCCTTAAGAACGGAGATGTCTGAACGCCCATTGGCTCTTTAAGTCTAGATCAGAACTTCGATTGGACGCCGTTGTAGATTCCTCTATAAATCGTCGTTGTTTTCGCTAAGGGATACGTATTCGCAATGCATTTAGTGGTCAAGCCATCCTGATAGATTCGATAGGTTGCGATCTATCTAATGGGTTAATTTGAAATCTAAGGTCTTATTCCCCCCGATCTGTCCCATAAGACAAACATCGGGACGTGATGGGACGAAGAGCAAAAGACCCAGACGTCTAAATATCGAGTTCTAGAGGGACATGGGGATTTGTGGAGGAGAGTGGCGGGGGGGGGGGGGGGGGGGGGGGGTTGGTGCGTTCGGGGGGGTGGGGGAGGGGGGAGCGATTGTCTGATCTGATCTGATGATAAGGGTTCTGATAGCCAGTGATAATAATTTGCAAATCGTGGAGACGTTCTGTGGGCATTTGTATAGGGTGAAATCTCAGGCCTATTCATGTAACAACTATTCGAATTTGCTGGCTGGTATCTCCTTTAAGTCTACATGAAATTACTTATAATTATTATGTTTTTTGTACTTAAAGTTTTAACAGACATAGTCACCTGAAAGCTCCCTTTGGGTTTTTGGGTTGTTGTTTTCCCAGTTTTGTTTGTTTGTTTGTTTGTTTGTGTGTATCCCACTTAATTTCTGCGTTGTTCTTTTCTTTTCTTTTTCTGTTTAATCCGAAATTAAATCGTTGGGAAATAATTAAAACGAACAATTTTTGGAGAGTAGGGAGGGAGAGGGAGAGTCGCGTATTTCTGTTAATTATTTGAGGGGCTGAGCTCTAGACGATGAAGCTTTTATGTACAGCACGCCTATTCTAATTGGGTCGTCGTCCCGGGTTGGATTTTCAAGTCTCAACTCTCAAAACTCAATCAGGTCGCCTCTCTCTCCGAGCATCGATAATGGAACTGGCTCAGAACAAAGTACTGGTATCCCCGCTTTCTCTTTGTATGGTGGTATCAGAGAGGGTGAAATTAATAGTTAGGGGTTCCACGTGGAGGATTTTGCGTATAATTGCGGTACAAGATAATTAAGGTGGTTCCTTCCTTCTTGAAACCGCAGTAAAAACTTCGTCTGAACGTTGTTTAACTGCTCTTGCTGAAATATATTGCGCTAGTGACGTGAGTCTAATTCACCTTGGTTGCCTCGCAAATATGAAGACACGTAGATAAGTTTGAGTGACGTTTGATAATAATATACCATCATAAATGACATATAATTATATAGCGCATATCACCACCCTTTGAGGTTGTCTCTATGCGCTTTACATGATTTTTTAACAAAAGGAGAAAAAAGCATACACATAGTGGCACATACACATTAACACGTCCATGTTTGTTTACTCGAATCATTTATACAGGTGCGTTTTAAGCATTTTTTTAGAGACAGTATGGTTGTTTTTGAATTGTTGAGTTGGTTCAACGTCCAACATCAACACTATGTAGACCACATTGTTGACGGGCCCCAAGACTAACGTCTGACAATTGTATGTGCTGCCACACACACAAGACAGGACAGGATACCATGACTCCTGTTTCAGCCGATCACATTAAACTGACACCAACCCAACCAGTAGAGAGTAACCCCACACCTTTTGCGTCGGAAGCCGATGTTCTACCCTAGGACCCCCCCCCCCCTCTTTCCCCTCTTTCCTGATGCTAACGTTAGACGTTAAGAAACTAAGTCCCTCACTCACTCACTCTCTACCTTTGTTGCCCAATTATAATTTCGGGTCTCAGACATGTCTCAAAAGACCTGGTGATGACAAATCTGGCATGATTTTTAACAGGACACATCACGCAACACGTCTAATATCGACCTTTCTGTTCCAGTAAGGTCGTTTTAAGTCGATATGAGCTTTTTGAGCATCACAAAAACAAAACAGAACACTGCCTTCAAGGACTATAAACCATTACTGTATGCCCAGTGCATTTATATGATTCTGTATATATCTATATCATTTTCTATACACATCTATCAATCTATCATTCTATCTACCTATCAACTTATTTATCTATACATCTATCTATCTATCTATCTATCTATCTATCTATCTATCTATCTATCTATCTATCTATCTATCTATCTATCTATCTATCTATCTATCTATCTATCTATCTATCTATCTATCTATCTATCTATCTATCTATCTATTTTTCTATCTATATATGTATATAGATAGATAGATAGACATATCTTCGCTTTAGCAGACTCCATAGGCCAATTATGTGTAAAGAGCACTTTGACTTTGTAGCTCCATTCAGCATCTTTAATTTATTTTTCCTCTGCATATCTGTGGCGTTCCATATCTGAGATAGATTTCTCTACGCTGCTAACGCCAGGGGTTGACATGATGAAGTTGTCACAATCTTCTCGCAGCGACTTCATCATCGTTTTGGTCTATAGAGGTTCAAAAGGCTATCAACATTCTATCCCCCCACCCTCCCTACGTTTCGCATCGCCTTTAAGAAATCACACACACACACACAAACACACATATACACATAGAACAATACAAACCCACCGAAATCTATCTATCTTTGTCTCTTCCAATCCAAAACCTCCTCTCTCTCTCTCTCTCTCTCTCTCTCTCTCTCTCCTCTTTCTGTTTTTCCCGCTCTCTCTCTCTCTCTCTCTCTCTCTCTCTCTCTATCTATCTCTCTCTCTCTCTTGTTCTCTGTCTCTTCCTCAATCCCTCCAAATGCACAGAATACATCCCTGAATGGATCGCATATTAGCTTTCTTCTCTCTCTCTCTCTCTCTCTCTCTCTCTCTCTCTCTCTCTCTCTCTCTTTCTCTCTACTCCTGAGATATATTTCTCTACGCTGCTTCATTTCATTGTTCTCTTCATTTTGTGCTCACGCCATCTATGATATGCTCCCCCTCTCTCTCGCACTCTCTCTCTCCTTCTCTCTCTCTTTCTCTCTCTCTTTCTCTCTTTCACTCTCTCTCACTCTCTTTTCTCTCTCTCTAACTCTCTCTTTCTCTCTCCCCCCTCTCTCTCTCTCTCTTTCTCTCTCACTCTCTTTCTCTCTCTCTAACTCTCTCTTTCTCTCCCTCTCTCTACCTCTCTCTCTCTCCCTCTCACTCTCTCTCTGTCTCTCTCTTTCTCTCTCTCCTTCTCTCTCTTTCTCTCTCTCTACCTCTCTCTATCATTCTCTCTCTCATACCTGCAAATCTGTGAGCTGCCAATCAGCCCTGCTTCTTCCTGCCCCCCCTCTCTCTCTCTCGCTCTCTTTCTCTCTCCCTCTCTCTCTCTCTCTCTCTCTCTCTTTCTCTCTCTCTTTCTCTCTCTCATCTCTCATTAACTCTTAACCATCCGACGTATCTCCAGAATCTTCTATATCTTCTATTGTCCCCCATCTCCGTTACAACTAATAGTTTTTTAGTTGCGATGCCCTGTTTCTCACGGCATCGTTATTACTCCTAAGATGCCTCGATAAAGATGATAAACCGTGTCTTCCTTCCCTGAACAAGAAACTGTGGACTCATAACCCTGAGCTATCATTTCTCCATCTGTGTTTTACAGCACTTTAAGGTTTAAACTTTCGTGCCATAAGAATCACAATTACACAAAGACATTGTCAAGTTCTCACGTATGTCTCCGAATTTCCTAGTAATTATTTCTACCTCACTATTGTGGGGGGCGCGGTGGCCCTGGGGTAGAATATAGGCTTCCGACGCAAAAGTTCCGAGTTCGAGCCCTGGCAATTTTGATCCCTACCAGTTTAATGTGTGCGGTTGAGACAGGAGTCATGGAATCCCCGCCCTGTCTCGTATGTGGCAGCACATAAAATTGTCAGACATCAGTCTTGTCGCTCGTCTACAATATAGCCTATAAAGTGCTGATGTTGGACGTTAAACCAACTCAACAACTCAACTCAACAAACTCACTTTTGTTTTATTTTCTAGATCTTAGGGGAAGTTTTAAAGAAAACGAAAATCGTCAACTCGGTTGAAAACTAACGGGCATTTCTCATTTCGAAAAAAAAACACATTCTTATCAATCATAATTTTTTTTACAATATTTTGGCTAGATCGTGCAATTAGGCTTTGGTGTGGCGCATGTCATTCAATTTTGTGCACACAATTTTGTTCGCTTCCCGCCGTATCACTACGTTCAAAGTACTTCCTATAGGGCCAGTTGAGTTGAGTTGAGTTAGTTTACATTCCAATGTTACCACTATATAGACTATAAAATTATTGTGGACAGGCGCCAAGACTGACGCCCGACTTTTTTTTTTGTGATGTCACATACGAGACAGGGCGGAGATACCATGACTCCTGTCTCAGCCGTTCACATTATATTGACACCGACCCAACCATTTACAGGGGATGAAACCGGGCAAATAAATTTCCCGATTGAGGGATCCGAACCGCGAACCCCCCGATCTGGAGACCAACGCTGTACCACTTGAGTCAGTTCCCCCACCCTTAAAAAGGTCGAGAAAAAAATATCAACTATGCTTTATATTCAAGTTAGATCATCAGGTGATAATAGTGCTAATTTTTCTAGTCTTTATATGAGAACTTAACGTGTCTAAACTTATTTTTAAAAAAGTTTAAAGCCAAATTTATTACACAAGGACAGTATGACAATTCATCTTGTTGAATATCGTTTATAACTTCTAGCAAAGAGGAACATTTTTTTCCAAAAATCCCGTATGTACTAAACAATGGTATAGTAGGAAAATTTGCCTTATTTAACAATTGAACAATTGAACAATGAGCTGACAAGCCAAGGTGATTGGCAGATACGAAGAAGACCTAGGGTAGAATGCACAACCATGACATAGCTTACGTCTCGTCGTGAGCCTTCTTATTCTTATAATATTGTTACGACGAGACGTAAGCTACGTTTTGTTTGTGCATTCTACCCTTAATGTACAATGCTTTCCATTACATTAGATCGGTACTGGTCAGAATTTCTTTGTGGAGAGAGTGAGTTGAGTGGGGTTGGTTAACTTATGTCCAACGGCAGTACTATGTAGGCTATATTGTTGACGGGCTCAAAGACGGATGTCTGACATAAACCTTCTTTATTGCATATATTTACGAATCACAAACTACGCTAACGTTGTACTTACGGCCCAGGGTGACCAAAATAAGGAAAAACGTGCAGTAAGAGTGAAACTGAACTACGTCTATAATATTAAGCTTCTTTGCATCGTCCTGCCCACCTTTAGTTTCGGACAATAAAATGTTTTTAGTCTAGCAGGCTTTCAGGCTGACCAAAAAATGCTCTCTAACCACTTTGTCCTATCTAGGGAAATAGTATTAAAAAAATCACTTTTAACCTTGCTTTGCAAATGTATTTTTACTTCGTTCAATTCTATCACTTTTATCCGAATTTTAGTCCCGAAAATTATGTAAACACTTGGGAATAAAAAATTTGTTGAAAAGTGCTTTTCAGATCTCAAGAACAATTCCGACAATTCTGTAAATATGGGCCTTAGGATTCTATTTTTGGAAGCCTTGGTTTTAAAGCAATCTTTTGGATTAACTGAAGTTATATAAATTCTATTTTCCGGGAGAGCAATTAAAACCATTGCAAGTCTTTTTCTGAAAAGGAAAAATAACAACCTCTAAAAATAGCTTATGTGGTTATTGCCAATGGCTTGTTCTTTATCGGAAATTTAGGCTTCATATTTGACTAACGATAGCTACATTGCCTATTCTACAATTCTGTATATTTATCTGAATCTCATTGCCTTTGTCCGTAGATCTATTTGGCTCTCACGCAAACTTTTTTTCGTTTTTTGCTCTCTCTCTTGACTTTCACCCTATCTCTCTCCCTCTCTAACGCTCTCTATCTCTCTTTCTTTCTCTCTCTCTCTATATCTCTCTCTCTCTATCTCTTTTTCTGTGTAATTAATGTGTGTGTGTGTATATATCTTTCTCTATCTCTGACTCTACTCTCTCTCTCTCTCTTCCCGTTTGCTTCCTTATTTACTTCTGTGCTTCATCTTATCAGAAACAAAGTTGTTTTCCAAGATTCCGTGTCAAAACTCACGATCCCTCCATCTCTCCACTCCAACCTTGTTATTGAGAGTATTTTAGCCGACTCCGCTGACAAAAATGTAAAACAAAAAGCGCGAACTAACTTAAGTAGTAGAGCTTTGGTTCCCCTTTTGGGAGGCCCCGAGTTTAAAACACACTGTTGTTGAAAAGTTTGTTTCTCAGGTTTGCTCCTGTACTGGTTAGATCAGTTTCAGTTGGTTACGTTTGCAAGTGTGCAAACCTAAAAGAACAAACTGGTGTAAGAAGTAAAGCACTGGTTCCTCTTTTGATAGGCCCCTGGTTGGAAAAACACAATCGGTAAAAGGTTCATTTATCCAATATCGTCTCTTACTGGTTAGGTCGGTGTCGGTATAATGTTATCAGTTGAGAAATGAGTGATGGTATCCGTGCATTTTCTGTGTTTGGCAGCACGCACAATTGTTTTAAATAAAATATTTATTAGTCTTACTAAGTGAGGCGACAAACATCGCTTCCTTACTCACTACTGTACGTCATTTTATCAGAAAAGGGTTGTTTACGGGGTTTGTGTGTCTTTCTCCCAATCTCTTTCTCTTTTCTCTTTCTTTCTCTCTTCTCTCTCTTTTTTCTTTCTCTTTCTCTCTCATGTCTTTCTCTTTCTGTTTCGCTATCTATCTATCTATCTATCTATCTATCTATCTATCTATCTATCTATCTACCTATCTATCTATCTATCTATCTATCTATCTATCTATTTATCTATCTATCTATCCATCTACCTATCTATCTATTTATCTACCTATCTATCTATCTATCTATCTATCTATCTATCTATCTATCTATCTATCTACCTGTCTATCTATCTATCTCTCTCTCCTCTCTCTCTCTCTCTCTCTCCCTAAAACGCTAGCACTTTTTACCCAGTGAGACCATTGAGATATTGCTATGCTTCCTTTTTTTACCCCTGGACTTCATCTTATCAGACAAGAGTTTAAGAGTAACAGTTATTTTGGGGAGTTGTCGTGCCAATAACATTTTCTGCTGATTGCTCCTTCCACTCCAACCTTGTTACAGGGACCAGTTTAGTTGGTATCGAGCCGTCAAAAGTACAAACTCAAGGCAGTGTTGGGAGATTGGCGAGGGGGGGGGGGGGCAAACTGCTGCAAGTTTTGCAAAAGGTAGGGCGTTGAAGTTGTTGAGTTGGTTAAACGTCTAAAACCAGCACCATATAGACTATATTGTGGATAAGCCCTAAGACTGACCATTGACAATTTTATGTTACTGCCACACACGAGACAGGGCGGGGATATCATGACTTCTGTAACAGCCGGTCACATTAAATCGCGAGATCCCTGGTTCACAACCCGCCACGATCGTTGTAAAATTTGTTTGCGAAAAATTCGTCTCCTGCTGGTTGGAACGGTGTCAGTTTTACGCGACCGGCTGAGACAGGAGTCATGGTATCCCCGCCCTGTCTCAGTGTGGCAGTGCGTAAAGTTGCAAGAAATTAGTCTTGGGATGGGTCCCCAATTCAGATCTAGTCTATAAAGTGTTGTAGTTGGATACTAAGCAACAAAGTCAAGCTTCAAACTATTTGCCTTCTCTCCTCTCTCTCTCTCTCTCGCTCTTTCTCTCTCCCTCTCTCTCTCTCTCTCTCTCTCTCTCTCTCTCT
>RQTK01000310.1:248001-263866 GCA_003991915.1 Elysia chlorotica
TCTATCTATCTATCTATCTATCTATCTATCTATCTATCTATCTATCTATCTATCTATCTATCTATCTATCTATCTTTCTCTCTCTCTCTCTCTCTTTCTCCCTCTCTCTCTCTCTATCTATCTGGCTCTATAGATGTGTATATATATAAATATATACGCGTATCCCTCCTTCGATCTCCGTGTTTCTTCTCTCTCTGCTCCCTCCCATTTCTTTCTCTCTATCTCTTCCTCTCTTTCTGTTTTCCCTCCCTTCCTCTCTTTCTCCATTTCTGTTTCGAATTCTCCTTAAAAAGCCAGCACTTTAAAAGCATTGTAGTTTTTTCCGATGCCAAGAGTGCAAATCCATTTATGTAAAATTATCTGTTTCCTTTTCTATCCAAGTGTTTCATGATCTGTAGATCTAATAGCAACTCAATTTGTCCGAAAACATGACGTTTCGTCCAGCTTTTTATTCTTCTTTTTTTCTGCTGGCTTTTTGTTTTTGTTTTCTTTCAACGTTTTTATTTAATTTATGAGGCAGAAGCAGATGCAAGTTGCTGATTTAAGTTTTGAGCTAATTTCTAAACCTAGAAAATCTACTCGATTTTGTACCACTTTCTTTTCTTTCTTTCATTCAATTCAAAATAATTGTTTCTAGTTCTTTAAGTTTTAGACTTTTTTATTCTTTCAAAGCCGTAAGTAAAGTTAAGTTATTGCTTATTGACACACTTCAAATAAACCAAAAAATTTTGAATTTCGACTTTTAACTGATTCATATGGATCCCTTACATCAACTACTTGGCATTTATCGAAATAATTATGCTTTCGTAAAGATGGGCTTAAGCTTACTATTAATCACCGAAACAAAATATCTTAGTTGTTTCACTTTAGGATGGCAAATGAAAAGAAAAATTGAGGTTTTAAATAAACTATATATCGGATAGGAACAGTTTAGAAAAGAATAGAATTTGCTTTGTGATACATGTGTATCGCAAACCATTTCCTTATAATGAAAATTAATTTTACGTAATCATACATTCACATCTAATTAAGACTTTCCGCCTTTTAGTCGAAATTATTCTGTCACTAGCAGCTGGGATGCCCGACTTCGCTCAGGTTTTGGGACACTGTACGGATATAAAATGTTTTTCTAAAAGTTATACTTATTACTAATAGAGATAAAGCTTGGATTTTGGGACACTGTGCGCAACTAAAATGTTAAAACATGGTTGTAGAGATAGAGGTAAAAAAAGTTAAACAAGTTAAATGTGATACAAAGGGGTGCACCACTTAAAAGTGCATATCAATAGTCTTGA
Organism: Elysia chlorotica; assembly: GCA_003991915.1. NCBI lineage: Eukaryota > Metazoa > Mollusca > Gastropoda > Plakobranchidae > Elysia > Elysia chlorotica. Next base: position 249,297 of record RQTK01000310.1, read on the forward strand.
TAACTCACGCTAAGATATTTACAGGATTTCTGTGCAGATAACATTTCTTCTAGATCCATTTTTACCCCCTCTTTCGATGAGACTCGAAATAGGTCCATATTGAATTTAATTTGGGTTCGAATGTTTTAAACCCCGAAAGATCCCCATTCGATAGATCTAGAATTCAGTATTATAACCCGAGCAGAGTCCCGCACGTTAACATGTTGAATGGAAAAAATAAAAAAAAATGATGTGTAGATCTATGAGTAGATGTAGTAGAAGTCTAGATCTAGTTATTTGATTTAGCGTTTATATCCATGTTTATCCCCTTTTCGATGATGGTCAAAGTAGATCAAGATAGAATTTAAACTGCCCTCGAATGTTTTTAAACCCCGAAAGGTCCCCATTCGATAGATCTGGAATTTAGTATTATAACCCATGCAGAGCCCACACGTGAACATGTCAAACGGAAAGAAAAAAAAATCAATTTTATAGATCTATAAGTGGTAGTGTTGACATTAAATGGGTTTAAGAAAACAATAATAATTACGGCAAGAAATCTCAACTACTGAAATAGAGCATCGCACCTATTTGAACCTAGCCCGTTTTCACTTACGATTAGCTAACTGAAATAAAAAAACAGCAATGGCTGCTTGATCGATGAATCAATTCCAATTCCTAAAATCTAATTAATGCTTTATGTGTCATCGTGAAAAATAATCAAACAGGCCTAAAGCATTAAGAACATTCCAAGGTACCAATTTATCTAAATTTCAAGTTTGTACCTTGAGTAATTATGGCGGAGAAGACGATAATAATTTCACCAGTTCACAAATATATAATAAGAAGATAATACATTAACAAAGGTTAAAGACCTATCGTGTTTGTTGAACATTAATCTTTCATATAAATTCACAAATGTTAGGGACGTGTAGTCTTAAGTAAAAACAAGTCTTCATAATTATACATCTTTAACCTTTTTAAGGCGTTTAGTCTTAAGTGAAAAAATTACTCTTTCACAATTCACAAAGGTTAAAGGCGTTTCGTCTTATGTGAAAAATAATCTTCCATATATACTTAAAAAATAAAGGTATTATGATTTGTCGTCTTGGGTTGTTTTTGTTGCCATTTCTGGCACAAACATGAAATAAGCTAACACCCCCCCCCCGCCCCTCGCCCCCTACTAATAGCTTTAAGGCTGTTCACACTGTTTTCTAAAACTTCCTCTTTTGATTAATCTGTTGTTCGTGTTTTTGTCGTTGTTTTTGCTGTTGTTGTTGTTGTTGTTGTTGTTGTTGGGAGATGGCTGTGTTTATTATTCAAATAGTATCTGCCCACACAGTTCAACTCCGTATAATATATATACTTCCTTGTCCGTCATACCAGTTGTAATAGTGTTCTATCTCCCTTTTCAAATACTCTAAATCTTCAGTATTTTAAAAATAAGATAGAACATTCTTCATCACTGGTGTATCGTGTTGTTTGTTATAGAATCAAGATTAGGTCAGCAGAAAGAAAAGCATAGCCCGAGGTAACGCCCGCCTAATCTTTAAGTTACGTGAGTGATTTTAAAACTGTAAAACATCTAGGATGATGACCTTGTATTTTAGGTTTGTCTTGTGAATCGAGAATCCCCGAAAAATCGGAGTAAAAATAGTTCGTATTATTATACATTCACATTATTTTAGTGTATAGACGTGTCGTCTTGCCTTTATTTTCGTTGCCAATTTTGGCACAAAACAAGCTAGTTCGCCTTTTACTAATAGTTCATTCTTTTCGTACTGTTTCCTATTATCTTAGAAAAAAAAGTCCTCTCTTGATTAGCTGTTTGTTGTTGGCGGGAGCGGGGTGGAGGGGGGTGTAGTTTTTCAAATAGTATCTCTCTTCACAATTCAATCCCGTGTACTTCTTTATTCTAACTTTATTTGTATAATGTCCTATCTAATTTCTATTTTTTTTTTAACTAATGATTTAGAGTGTTTGAGAAATAAGATAAATTAGTTTGCAGCATTGAGGTGTAGTGTTGTTTTGTGTAGAATCCAGATCAGATTTCTGGAAAGAAAAGTACCCCCCCCCCCCCCGAGATAACGCCTGTATAATCTTTCGGGGTCGTAAGTAAAGCGTCGCGGTAGCTTACAACTCGTCTTAAGCCTTCTTGGTTGCATATTATCAACAGACAAGCCGTTAGCTTACAACAACGTTGTACTTTCGAAGCATAGGTGGCATGACTTAAAGTACTTAAACTTAATGCCTATCTGGTTTTTCGGGTTTGGACGGAAATAAATATTATCTATAATGGACGGAATATAGATATATAGTGTTTATGGTGGTGGTAGTGGTGGTGGTGGTGATGGTGATGGTGGTTGTTGAATTGACTTTGTTGCTCAGCGTCTAACGTTATCATTATATTGTGGACAGGTCCAAGACTAACCTTCTGACAATTTTAAGTGCTTCCACAGAGAGCGATGATGGTGATGGTAATGGTGGTGTTGTTTTAATTGGTGGTGGTGGTGATAATAATGGTGGTTTTTCCAGTGGTCGTAATGGTGGTGGTGGTGGTAATGGTGGTTTTTCAGCGATGATTCTGGATGCAGTGGTTTAAGTAGTTATGTTTGTGTGGGTGGTCGTTTTGGTTTTGGTAGTGTTGGTGGCGGTGGCATTGGTGATAGTCATATTGGTAGCTGATTGGTTTCTTAACGTTAAACATTAGCGACTAGGCGATATCACGGATGCGTTCAAAACTAGCGTCTGAAATTCCCGTCGTAGTGATCGTTGTGGTGGTGGTGGATTGGTTGTATGTATGTTTAGAACCAATCATAAGTATAGCAAAAAACTCACTCAAGTCGAAAGATCGAAATACTTGGCGGTGGGGAAGTGCGGTCTAAACTTTTATTCAAGTAAATATTATAAAAATGACACTCGTTTGTAGAATAAGATTATTTAATAACCACTTAAGAGCACATTTTTTAAAAGATGTACCCATACACAACTCTCTCTCTCTCTCTCTCTCTCTCTCTCTCTCTCTTTTAACTAGTACAATATATTCTTGACACGAACATAAGTTTCTGTATCATGCAACAAAGTTATATTGTAGACGAATGCCAACACTAAAGCTGACTATGTTACTTGCTGCCACGCAGAATAGACACAGTTAGGATATACCAGGACTCCTGTCTTAACATATCATATTATACTGACAGTGACCGAACCAGTAGGTGAGTAAATTAGAAAACAATGCACTTTTGATCTGTCATGTGTTTCGACCTCCCATGTGGAAGACCAAAGCTCTACCATCTGCGCCAGTACCCCCCCTCTCCAACTCCCCACGCGTACCAAGATGCTGGATTTTGGCAACTAGTGGAAGTAGAAATCTCTACAATATATTTTCGAATACTTAACTGAGATTCGTGATTTCCCTAAATCATAATGTCTGTTTGACTCTAAAGCTTTATAATTTTATGTAATGTTGTTTTTATACAGTACTATTGTGCCCTATTCCACTTACTCTGTTGTATTTATCAATTCGGTCATTCTGATGACCTCTAACCTTAAGAGCCATGACCTAAGCATGACGAGTGAATTGGCCAGGCTAAAAAAGTCACTAATTGTCACGTCCTACTATAAGGACTATCACGGGCAGGGCTTTTTTTCCATAAATATTAGATACTCCAGATTTACATGTACCAGTGTTTTCATAAAAATACTCCAGATATATACATGTACCAGTGTTTTCATAAAAATGTACCATCATTTGGTCACCTATCTTAACATTACTGAAAGTTTTGTAGGTTTTGTTTTATTTGTCTTAATTGTATAATGAAAAAAAAAAGAAATTATTATTACTAAGTCTTGTTCATGGGTGTTTTAAGAATTCGTATGAACATACTACTTTATAGAATAAAGAAATCTTACTCTTTAAGATTTTGAATGTTTTGTTGTTGTTGTTTCATTTTGATGGGTTTTTGTATGTGTGTGTGTACATTTCTCATTTTTTCATGATGTGTAATACCCCTCGAAATTGTCTCGTTATTTAACCCTTTTTTTTTCCTTCAACAGGTACCTTATCTTTTCCGTGATGTGGAGTATAATTATCGGCAGCGGTGAATATCTTTCCACCACCACCACCACCCTGTTAATGATCACTCTTTACACAGATTAGAACGATATCATCGTGTTATTCTAAAAGCCTCAGTTGAAGTCCCTTATACGTTTAAATTTTCTCAAGTGTTAAATACAAACGGGAACGTGAATGATCTCTTATAATAATCACCTTATCGCTAAAGGTACTCTATTCTCATTGCACACGTTGTAGTTGTTATTGGTTTTATTACTCCACCAGTTTACTGTAAATATTGAGGCAATCTTTCCAAAAACAAGGCAGCTTAGAGAGTAATGGAATTATTGGACTGTTTAGCGCGTTCAGAAAGCACGAATTATTGTTTAGCAAGTTATTGTTACGTAGCAACGTAGCTAGCCTGGTTATAGCCTATAGCTCGCTCCAATTCTCCACCCCGCCCATAAATGGGGAGATAATCTTCTTATTATGTGCTGTGGCGCAAGTTTGGAGATAAGAGTTGTTGGCCCTTGATGAGTTGGCTTGGAAAAAAAGGAAATTAGTGTAGGGAGGCGTTATTTTTACCTGATTTGAAGTTGGAAGCTTAGAAGCTTGAAGGCTTGGAGGCTATGAGGCTTGGAGGCTTAGAGGCTTAGACGCCTATCAAGAGTCGGCCCGTCCGTGAAGATAACGAGTGCGGACAATTATTGTTGGTTCAGTGATCTTTTTCAAGGCTAGAGTCGGGAGAAGAATTATTTTGCTAGGGCCAGGAAAGGCATCCAATCCCAGATGGATGTTTGAGCTTACGAGTGAGAATTTTGTTGTAAACAAGGGTTTGTAAAAACGAGCAAAGGAAACTATATAAAAATAGCAATGTGAGTTATCAAAGATTGCGCACTATAATTAATGCCCGTCGAGTTTATAAATATTAAGACAATATCAGTGTTATAACGTCTTACATAACCAGTTTTTGTTTTGGTATAGTAAACACAATTTCTAACCATACCAGATAACTGCGCAATAAACAACAAACAAGTACGATTTAAAATTTAAATCCGCTTCTTTTGATGTAAAAAAGAAATAATTGAGCCACGGAATAAAAGTTTAATGGCAATTGCGTTTGAAACTATAAATGTGACATCAATGCATTTTTAAAACTCTACAGCTCTATATAAGTACAATCATTGCCCAAACAACAAAGTTATTATAACCAAAATCTAAGAGCCTAGGCTATGGATGCTTCCTCACCAGGCTATAGAAACATTCTCACAGGCGTCACGAAATCTATACTCAACACGGTATTTCTAAATGGCGCGGACAGCGAAACAGGAATTGGAAGTAGAGGTAGTAATAATATAAATAATATAGATCCCATGGCGTCGGAATCCCTGGATATAATCGGGAACTCCGGCGAGGATCTGAACCCAGGCTCTATGGAGGATGATTGGGAGCTCTACTGGAACATCCCCTTCCCCAACGACAGTGATATCATCAGCGCCGGCGCAAACTTCATCGCCAATGTGTCTCCGGGCCATTTCAACATCAATACCAACAACAACAACAACAACAACAACAACAACAACGACAACGGCAACGCCAGCAGTAACAGTATACACAGTTATACACAGGGCGACAGTCGGATCCCTAACGACAGAGAAGGATATCATTTAGGCGCTCTGAGAAGCATCGGTCTCAGCTTCCAGTCTGCCACTGAGACGATGCTGATGAACCTTCGCCAGAACGCGACCGTCTGCGCCAACTATAGCGCCAGCGGCTGCATTACTAATGTCGGTCCTGGGTCTGGGACTCGGGGTGACCTTGACATTGACCTTGACCTTGATGAAGAAGGTGAAGGTCACCTGTGGAGGGATATCCCTCTAGGGGTCATTTTGGCGCTGCTTTGCTTGCTGACTACGGCCGGGAATATTATGGTGCTGCACGCGGTACGGACGGAGAAGCGGCTCCAAACGGTGAGTACTGAGTGGTGTTTTGATTTACTATTAGTCATGACTAAAAGATGATGGGTACTGAAAAGTACTTTGACTATATAGGGAGGGATAGAGTTCTCTCCCTTTCTCCAGGTTTAACGTCTCCTAGGTTCTCCTGGAGGGTCCTATACAGCGACGTGGCTCAAATGTTATATGACTCTTGACTTACTATTTCCATCCTAAGATCCGTGGTTCTAATGTTGTAGCACTTTGACTTCAACAAATCCTGACTTGAGTAAGGCCTGTAGCTCAAAAATATCGAAAGACTCCTCCTTTTGTTTGAGAGATACAGCCATCTACGGATAACGTCAACTTATTTCCCTTAAAGCCTTTGCCTTTCCTCCCACTGCATTATCAAGTCCCACTTGGTCTCGGTTCTGTACAGTTGTGTTTTGCTTGGCGAAATATGTCGTTGTAGCTAAACATTTTTTTTATTTGGACATATCAGATTCTCTGATTGTATTAGTTACCTTTTCAATGTTGATTACACTTGCTTGACTCAGATTGCGTGCGATATCCTTGAAGGTTGTCTTGACATCCTTAGTATTCGTAGAACCTATTAAGGATTACATAAATTACGAAACTCAGCTAACAACATACACTGACGAAAATAAAGACACTTCACAATGGTACGTTAAAATAACTTTGCCAAGTTCTTTTTTGTTCGTTTTTTCAAGTTTGTGACTACTTCGTCATAATTTATATTATTTTCAAACGTTTTCAGTTACCCTTGGGTCATTGAACCTTGAGATCCAAATGCCTTCTAGTGTTACAAAAGTTTTTGTTTAACCCTTCTATAGTCTTAAGGATTACATAATCTTGTTTTCGACATAACGATATCCACAACTTGAACCTTTGTTATGACACACGGCTTCGTTATAAAATTAATGTGTTTAGTCGATGGTATAGATTTTTAAAAAATGCCTTACAGACCTTAGATGCTAAAATAAGTGGGAAAAACCAGACCGAATTAGTTACAAGTCGGAATGTTAACTTTTGTAGTTATATATAATGTACTAAGCATAAAATGTAAATAATGCACTTTAAGACGTTGACGATTTTTTAGCTCTATTGTCATTTTTAGAGCAAGAGAAAATGAAATAGGTATATTTAGATTAGTTTTTCTTTGTTTAGAAGGCTCTATGTCAAATATTATATCAGCGACTTTTGCCTGATTTCCCCCTGTTTGCCTCACATAATTTTATAGACCAAGCGTCTGAGTAGTTGCTTTTTTATCTCTACGAAGCAACCTTGCTCTATATACGAAGACTTGTCAGTGATGTTTTCGGGGAGCTTAACTGCAATGAGATATATAATGTAAATAGGATTATTCCAAAGTGATTGGCAAGCTTCAAGGTATTGGGTACAATCAAACAGTTCGTTCAGGCGCAAAAAAGGAGTAATAGGATGTATCGCAGAAAATTATAAAATAGGTCATAGAGAGAGGGAGAGAGAGAGAGAGAGAGAGAGACAGAGAGAGAGACAGACAAACAGAGAAACAGAGAGACAGACAGAGAGGGAGAGCGAGAGAGAGAAAGAGACAGACAGACAAACAGAAAGAGAGGCAAACAGACAAACAGACAGGCAGACAGACAGACACATAGGCAGACAGACAGATAAACATACACACAGACAAAAGGATGAACAGACAGACACACAGACAGACAGACAGACAGAAAAGTAAAAAGACGTGAAAGTAAAAATCAATAATGATTGAGACAACATAAAATATACGGGAAAAAAATAAGATTCGACCATTGAGATTCTAACAAACCCAAAAAGAACTGCCGAAACACAGGGTTGATTACAATTGTTAAAATATTAACCATTTTTAAGAGAAATAGTACTGACTCTTACCACATCGCCAAATAATCTGTAATCGTTTTGACTATGCCCGTTGTTTATCAATCCCCAACAATTACGCCGTAAACTAGTAAATCAAAGAATTCTATTTTTTTTAATTCTTTTTTTTTAATGTTTATAAGGCTCTATGTCAAATATTATATCAGCGACTTTTGCCTGACTTCACTTTGTTTGCCTCACATAATTTTATAGACCAAGCTTCTGAGTAGTTGCATTTTTATCTCTACGAGTCAACCTTGCTCTATATACGAAGACTTGTCAGTGATGTTTTCGGGGAAAAGTTTTTTTTTGTTCGTTTTTTCAAGTTTGTGACTACTTCGTCATAATTTATCGTATTTCTATACGTTTTCAGTTACCCTTGGATCATTGAACCTTGAGATCCAAATGCCTTCTAGTGTTACAAATGTTTTTGTTTAACCGTTCTATAGTCTTAAGGATTACATAATTTGGTTTTCAGCATAACGATATCCACAACTTGTACCCTTGCTATAACACACGGCTTCGTTATAAAATTAATGTGTTTACTCGATGTTATAGGCTTTTTTTATCTCTTGCAGACCTTAGATACCTAAATAAGTGAGAAAACTAGACTGAACCAGGCACAAGTCGGAATGTTGACTTTTGTAGTTATATATAATGTACTAAGAAAAAAAAAGAGTAAAATAATGCACTTTAAGGCGTTGACGATTTTTTAGCTCTATTGTCATTTTTAGAGCAAGAGAAAATATAAAAGGAAAAGCTATCTAACAGTATATTTAGAGAAGTTTTTTTATGTTTAGAAGGCTCTATGTCAAATATTATATCAGCGACTTTTGCCTGATTTCCCCTGGTTGCCTCACATAATTTTATAGACTAAGCTTCTGAGTAGTTACAGATTTATCTCTACGAGTCAACCTTGCTCTATATACGAAGACTTGTCAGTGATGTTTTCGGGGAGCTTAACTGCAATGAGATATATAATGTAAATAGGATTATTCCAAGGTGATTGGCAAGCTTCAAGGTATTGGGTACAATCAAACAGTTCGTTCAGGCGCAAAAAAGGATTAATAGGATGTACCGCAGAAAATTATAAAATAGGTCATAAAGAGAGGGGGAGAGAGAGAGAGAGAGAGAGAGAGAGAGAGAGAGAGAGAGAGAGAGAGAGAGAGAGAGAGAGAGAGAGAGAGAGAGAGAGAGAGAAAGAAACAGACAGAGAGACAGACAGACAGACAGACAGACAGACAGGCAGACAGACAGACACATAGGCAGACAGACAGACAGACAGATAAACATACACACAGACAAAAGGATGAACAGACAGACACACAGACAGACAGACAGAAAAGTAAAAAGACGTGAAAGTAAAAATCAAGAATGATTGAGACAACGTAAAATATACGGGAACAAAAAATAAGATTCGACCATTGAGATTCTAACAAACCCAAAAAGAACTGCCGAAACACAGGGATGATTACAATTATTAAAATATTAACCATTTTTAAGAGAAATAGTACTGACTCTTAGCACATCGCCAAAATGATCTGTAATCGTTTCGACTATGCCCGTTTTTTATCAATCCCCAACAATTACGCCGTAAACTAGTAAATGAAAGAATTTTTTTTTTAAAATTTTTCTTTTTTGTCACTTTAATTGATTTTTTCTCAAATATTATAACATCATCTGTTTCATCTTAAGAGGGTATATTACAAGATGAAAAAGTGCAGAGAAAAAAAAAGCGAGAAAAAACCAAACAAAAAAAAAAACGTACCCCGACATAATTTATCTGTACTTAAGTCAAGGCTACACGCAATAAACAAGATAAAAGGCTGAAACGGTGGAAACCATCTCTTTGCTTATTTTGTTTCTACTGGGAGACGTATTTTGGACTATAGATATGATTAGACAACGAGAAACAGAGATGTACAAGGAAGGAACATAAATAAAGAAGAAAGCGAGAGATAGAAAGAGATATAAGAAAGGGCAAAAAGAAAGAGAGACATAAAGGTAGAGAAATAGGAAAGAAGAGAGACAGAAAAAGAGAAAGATATAAAAGAAAGGGTTAGAGAACGGTAAGAGAGTACGAGAGGAAAAAATATGCATAATTATATATATTTATGCAAAGAGAGGCACTCGGTCCTCCGAAACATGTGGATTGATAGATAGATAGATAGATAGATAGATAGATAGATAGATAGATAGATAGATAGATAGATAGATAGATAGATAGATAGATAGATAGATAGATAGATAGATAGATAGATAGATAGACAGACAGACAGACAGACAGACAGACAGACAGACAGACAGACAGACAGACAGACAGACAGACAGACAGACACACGAAAAGAGTGAGACAGAGAGAGGCAAAAGCAGAAACAAACAGATAGAGACAGATAGAAAGACAGACAATAGAAAGACAGAGAAAATGGCAAAAACGTAACCGACTCTGGGTTGAACATCAAGTAAGCTGAATGGAAAAATAAATCATAGCGAAAATCAACATCCTAAAATTACCCTGATATTTCAAGTAGTCTTCAAACTTCCTCATGTCTCCTTGAGTTAAGATTTGTAAGTACAACGTCGCTGTAGCTTATGATTCGTCGAAACTATTCTTTGTCGCATTATTTTTACGACAGGTTGTAATTTAATGCGAAATTGCACTTACGGTTCTTATAATGCATGACGCTAAATGAATGACGCACTAGGCTATTTTTAAACACTAAATTCAGCTATGAAAAAAGGCAATGGAAATTAATATCTTAGCGTTTGTTTGTTTTTGTTTTGTTTTTGTTTTTTTATTTCCATTGAGACTTTATTCAGCGTCTTCAATTTGCAATCTTTGACGCAAATCATAAACTCAAAAAGTATCCATAATTTGGAAATTCCCAACCACGTCACAAAAATAACAAAATTTGTAAAATAATTGTCAAAATGACAACAAACAAATTAAATTCTGCAGACACACAAAAAAGAAGATTTCCTTTGTAGAAAAAAAGAGTCCATATTTAGCATCAAGCAAAAAGATTGATAGTTTTTAGTCAGTTCGTGAAGGAAAGTAGCGTAAAAAAAAAATAAAAAAATTATAATAAAAAAGGTCTTCAAGATCATTAGAGTTTTATCATAATACTGTAGAGAGAACAATAATTATTATTGTTTTCTTAGAATTCTCATATAAAGAACCTAGGAAACATGATCTTGGAAAGAAGTCCTTAGTCCTGTGCCATACGTCATTTCGTTCTCAATTTTTTAGCATTAACCATTTTGTCTCCGCTGGATTGCCTGAAGCTATGGGGTGTAACCACAAAGGTTAGAATGTACAAACAAAACGTAGCTTACGTCTCGTCTTAACAATAATTAAAGGAATAAGAAGACTTACGATAAAGACTTAAGCTACGTCAAGTTTGTGCATTCTAACGAAGGTTGCAGTAGTTTTATAACTCGTATTAAGTCTTCTTTTTTCGCATATTTATCTTAAGCACAGAAAAAAATCCATTATATTTTTGGCACATTGGTCAAGGGGTTGCATTTTTTGTCTTAATCAGGAAGTCCACGGTTTGAAGCCCGCGCTGGAACAAAATCATTTCTCACACCGTCATGCTAAAAAAATACAAATATATTTTTTTATGCTTTGAACATCCATAACCTCATCATCATGTTTTCATCCGTATAACACAAACTAATTTTAAAAACACCATCACAATATCATCGTTAACCTTTATACCATCATTCGACCTCCATATCATCACAATCTTCACTATCGTCATTTTCCTCATAATAATCAACACCACTACAACAAACACTACCACGATCACCACCAACACAACCAACACCAACGACTGCAACAACAAACATCTTGATTACCGTCACCAGCATCATCGTTAGTATGATCATCAATGGTTATCGTGCTCGTGATCGTCAAATTCAAATTCAAATTCAAATTCAAATTCAAATTCAAATTCAAATTCAAATTTATTCAGTCAATGTGTGTTACATCGAAAATATATAATGTTGAATGTGACATCTTCAAAAGAAATTACATTGAGAGAGAGAGAGAGAGAGAGAGAGAGAGAGAGAGAGAGAGAGAGGGATAAAGAGAGAGATACATACAAAGAAAGACACAAATAAATCGTTCAGGGCTGGAAAAGTGAAACTCTCTTAGCTAAGAGAGAAAAGGGATTAAGAAGGAGAGACAGAGAGAGCGCGAGAAAGACAGAGAGTGCAAGAGAGACAGAGAGACACAGATATAACCAGTTCAGAGCTGGAAAAGAGCAACAGTGGTAGAGTTGCCCAGGTCCCTGGTGCCTGTAATGAATGCCTAAGGCTATGGTCAGGTCAACAATGATACTGTCTAACTTAGGAGATATAGACAATGTGAGAAAAAACCAAATTGAGAGAGAGAAGAAAAGAGAAAGAAAAGATGATAGAATATACCAGAACTAGGAATATGGGTAGTGTGTCCGACATTATAAGAGATACATTGTTTAAGTAAAAACAACAGGTTGAGAGAGAAGAAAAGAGAAGGAAAAGATGATAGAATATACAAGAACGGGTCTGGGTATGAGTAGTGTGTCCGACATTATGAGAGATACATTGTTGAAGTAAAAACAACAGGTTGAGAGAGAAGAAAAGAGAAAGAAAAGATGGAAGAATATACAAGAACGGGTCTGGGTATGAGTAGTGTGTACGACATTATAAGAGATACATTGTTGAAGTAAAAACAACAGGTTGAGAGAGAAGAAAAGAGAAAGAAAAGATGGTAGATTATACCAGAACTTGGAATTATGGGTAGTGTGTCCGACATTACAAGAGATACATTGTTTCACTAAAAACAACAGGTTGAGAGAGAAGAAAAGAGAAAGAAAAGATGATAGATTATACCAGACTTAGGAATTATGGGTAGAGTGTCCAAACTAAGAGATACATTGTTTAAGTAAAAACAACAGGTTGAGAGAGAAGAAAAGAGAAGTAAATGATGATAGAATATACAAGAACGGTATGGGTATGAGTAGTGTGTCCGACATTATGAGAGATACATTGTTGAAGTAAAAACAACAGGTTGAGAGAGAAGGAAGAAGAAGGAAAAGATGATAGAATATACAAGAACGGTATGGGTATGAGTAGTGTGTCCGACATTATAAGAGATACATTGTTTAAGTAGAAACAACAGGTTGAGAGAGAAGAAAAGAGAAAGAAAAGATGATAGAATATCCCAGAACTAGTAATATGGGTAGTATGTCCGACATTATAAGAGGTACATTGTTGAAGTAAAAACAACAGGTTGAGAGAGAAGAAAAGAGAAGGAAAAGATGATAGAATATACCAGAATCAGTAATGGGTAGTATGTCCGACATTATAAGAGATACATTGTTGAAGTAAAAACAACAGGTTGAGAGAGAAGGAAAGAGGAGTAAAAGATGGTAGAATATACCAGAACTAGGAATATGGATAGTGTGTCCGACATTATAAGAGATACATTGTTGAAGTGAAAACAACAGGTTGAGAGAGAAGAAAAGAGAAGGAAAAGATGGTAGAATATCCTAGAACCAGTAATATAGGTAGAGTGTCTGACATTAGAGATACATTGTTGAAGTAAAAACAACAGGTTGAGATAGAAGAAAAGAGAAGGAAAAGATGGTAGAATATACCAGAACTAAGAATTATGGGTAGTGTGTCCGACATTATAAGAGATACATTGTTGAAGTAAAAACAACAGGTTGAGAGGGAAGAAAAGAGAAAGAAAAGATTGTAGATTATACCAGAACTAGGAATTATGGGTAAAGTGTCCAACATAAGAGATACATTGTTGAAGTAAAAAAAATAGGGTGAGAGAGAAGAGGAAATGTTTAATATGGTAGGACATAATAAAACTAGGACGATGGGTAGTTTGTACAGCTTAGAGGATGCTAAGCATGAGTAAAAACAGAGAGTGGGCGGGAAGAGGGGAAAAGAGAAGGGAAAAGGTGGTAGAACGTAATAAAATGATGTTAAATTGAGGGAAGAAGAGAGAAAGAGAGTGGCTGAGAGAAATAAAGGCAGAAAGACAGAAGGTATCTAATTTAGTAGATGCGAAGTATGAGTGAAAAACAGGACGAGAGAGAGAGAGGGAGAGAGAGAGAGAGAGAGAGAGAGAGAGAGAGAGAGAGAGAGAGAGAGAGAGAGAGAGAAAAGAACAGAAAGGAAGGAATGATTAACCATAATAGAAATTGATGGATAGTGAGACAATAGATGGAGGCAGTAAGAGAGAAAGAGAGTGAGTGAGATGGTAAAGATATAGAGACATTAACAGTCCAACTTAGAAGATTTAGATTACAAGTCGAAACTGATAGTTGGAGAGAAAAGAAGAGAAAAGATAGTAGAACATGATAGAGTTTGAAATATTGGTTGTAGGATAGATTTAATAGACGCAGGCAGGCAAAAAAGAAATAACGAAAACGGTAGAAATGTAGACGTATAGAAAAAGCAGCAACTGATGGCCATAAAGATAGACATAGTGCAAACATTTTCACTGGGTTCTTTTTTTCAGACAACGATAGACATTATATGGTTTAAAAATGTAGAAAATCCCAACTTTGACTTCATTTTTTGAACTGCATTATATTATCTATTTTTATATTTATAAATTAATCTAGCTATTTACCAATCTATATACCTATCTATCTTTCTATCTATCTATCTATCTATCTATCTATCTATCTATCTATCTATCT
>RQTK01000310.1:263999-273999 GCA_003991915.1 Elysia chlorotica
TTTTGTCTAAATATGTAAAAAAAAAGGAAGGGGGGGGGGGGGGGGAGGGGGGGGGGAGATATGCACAACTTAGCAACTGAGAGACACGAATATACTAACACGTCGAATACCTTTATACAGCGTACACCTTATGCATAATAATTATTGATTTCGTATCCAAAAAGATGCGGGCATTGAACAAAGTAAATAGAACAATAAATAAGTTTACTATGTAAAGACATGAGCTAAATATTAAAAACAAAAGCCACAATTTGGGAGCGTAAGGGAGTGGAGGAGTTTAGTTTAGTCGGTCGAATAATGGGTGTAAATTTTAATCGGAAAGTGTGAAGTTTTGGAGCTATATTAGGCTTTCTTTGTACTTACCAATTATGGGATTGGCTTTGGACAACAAAGGAAATAGACCAATAGATAAACTTATTATGTAAAGAAATTAACTAAATATTTAATCAAAAGCAACTGTTTGAAAGTGTAAGGGGGTTGAGGGGTTTTGTTTAGTCGGTCAAATGGGTGTGAATTTTAATCGAAAAGTGTGAAGTTTTGAGTTATGTTAGGCTTTCTTTGTACTTACTTATTGGGTCGGTGTCAATAACAAATTATAATATTATCGACTTGGATGAGTCCTAGTATTCCTGCACTGTCTCTGTCTGTCAGGTTCATTTAGATGTAAGTTTTGTGACCTAACCACGATACATTCTTGTTTCTGACATTGTAAGTGAAGCTAGCATAAAAAGCAGTAAAAAAAATTCAACAATTAAACAAACTTTATCGAGGATTGAAAATAAAAGAAAGAAAAAACAATTACAACAATATTTATTTTTCAAATGTGAAGTAACGAGGGTGATCCAGGCATTTTCGTTTTGAGTATTTATTTTTTTTTTTAAGTCGAGAATATAATTATTTTAAAATGATAAACAAATGACTTTTCTTTTTCATTTTCCATAAAGTCGATTTTCATTGTTTACAGAGCTCAAGCTCAAAATCATAATTTTATTAGCAATATATGCCTGATTTCTCTATGCTACTTCGCAAATATAAAAGACCAGCAAAATGTATTGCATGCATAAAAATGGAGGCATCTTGCATTAAAAAAGATATTACACAGCTTGCTCTTAATTCCACGCGAATGAGGCGTTGCTAATGAAGCCAGCTTCCTACAGGTCTGTGTGTCTTTCTCGCGAGACTTCCGTCAGATAACGAGTACAGCTTGACATATTCATGTTTGATAGAGAAAGGAAAAGTAGGCAAACTGTCAAGAAATAAGAATACAGTTTAAAATAAGGTAATCCCAAAAATGAATAATAAAGTTTTTCTTTACAAATTGGTTAAGAATAAGGACAAGTGTTTAATTAAAACGAATAAAATGGCTAAACAAATACATGGGGCAGAACGATGTGGGCGAAGAGCTAAATAGGGGGGAGATAGAGAAGACTGACAGATAGATAGATAGATAGATAGATAGATAGATAGATAGATAGATAGATAGATAGATAGATAGATAGATAGATAGATAGATAGATAGATAGATAGATAGATAGATAGATAGATAGATAGATAGATAGATAGCTGGACCTTTCGATCTGAAAACCAACGCTCTACCACCTGAGTCAGTTCGCCCCCAACTTACAAGGCCCATTATAGATCTAGATCTAGGACGGTAAATCAGCTGAAACAAAAAAGAAAATAAATTTCAAGTTTTGCCTTACTTTAGGCCTATTACACTTGACATTTTCCATGTAATACCTCATCACAAACCAGTGGTCTAATGTTCTAACTCATTTCTAAAACGCACTAAACCTTTAGTATTTTATAAATGAGATAGGACATTGGTTACGACCTTGGCAAGGTTAGCTCATGACAGACAAGATGACATTAATGACAGCCTGTCATCTGAGCATATTTTCGCTTGCATGCAATGATCGTGACTTCACTGAGACAGAATTTTTTTGTTTTTTTTTTATATCTAGAGAGTTCAGGTTTATATAAACAGAAAGGTGACGTTTATATAATGCTCTTCTTTGTTCTTCTTTCGAAGACTTAAGATGTCTGTTATGAACCAGTATAATCGTCATCATCATCGTCGTCGTCGTCGGTGCCGTCATTGTTATTATCCTAATAAACGAGTTCATAAATTTAATTTTTTTTTTTCCATTTTTTCCTGTTTCTATATTGCAGTGCAACACCTCCTGTTTCTTCTGCTCTTTACTCCCGCTTTTGTTTTCTTGTTTTTCTTTTTTGTTTTTAAACTGTTGTCATTTTCCTTTTCTCTCCCTCCCCATTTTTTACCATTTAAAGCTATTGTTCATCTCCCATCCGCTTTCTTTATCCCTCCGTCCCTCCCTCCCTCTCTCTCTTTCTGTTCATGTCTCTCTCTCTCTCTTCCTCTATCTGTCTCACGACCACAAAAGAACCAATGGAAGAACTGCCACACTATTCATACTTATCCGTGAACTCATTTTGGTAAAAAGTGTAAGGAAAAATGGGCCTTTTCTATCTAAATGGTTTGGTTTGCTTTGGTTTTAACGTCCAACATCAGCGCTATATAGGTTATATTGTGGACGGACCCCAAAACTAACGTCTGACAATTATATGTGCTGCCACAAACAAGACAGGGAAAGGATACCATGACTACTGTCTCAGCAGATCACATTAAACTGACACCGAACCAACCAGTAGGGAACGAAAACGCCAGGAATCGAACACCGGACCTTTTGCGTCGGAAGCCGATGTTCTACCCCTGGGCCACCGTGTTCCCCTTTTCTATCTAAATAAAAGAGACGATAGTTTGAAACTCACGATCGTTAATTGTATTTATGTGTACAAAAAATTCACTTTGAGAGAGGCGAATAGTACAACCGGTAGAGCGATGGTCTCTGAATATAAAGCTACACTGTTCAACACCTAACAATTGAACAAAACGTATTAAAGTCCAATTTTGTCCACAGCTGGTTCTGTCTCGTGTGTGGCAGCACAAAAAATCGTCAGACATCAGTCTTGGGGCCCGTCCACAATATAGTCTATATAGTGCTGATGTTGGACGTTAAACCAACTCAACAACAACAACTCTGT
The DNA here is from genome assembly GCA_003991915.1 of Elysia chlorotica. Taxonomy (NCBI): domain Eukaryota; kingdom Metazoa; phylum Mollusca; class Gastropoda; family Plakobranchidae; genus Elysia; species Elysia chlorotica. The sequence goes on from RQTK01000310.1 coordinate 267,066, forward strand.
ATAACAGCACATAAGATTGTCAGACGTTAGTCTTTGGCCCTACTGGTGGGATTGGCTAAAACAGGAGTCATGGTGTTCCTGCATCCTCAACGTGTCTCTGTAACTGTAAAGCAGGGAGGGGGGCGCTGTGGCCCTGGGGTAGAACACCAGCTACCAACGCAAAAGGTCCGTGTCAGTTAAATGTGACTGACTGAGACAGGAGTCATGGCATCCCCGCCCTGTCTCGTGTGTGGCAGCGCATAAAATTGTCAGACGTCAGTCTTGGGGCCCGTCCACAAAATAGCCTATATAGAACTGATGTTGGACGTTAAACCAACTCAGCAACAACAACTCTGTATAACAGCACATAAGATTGTCAGACGTTAGTCTTTGGGCCCGAACAAGTTAAAGCCTTAAGGCTGTAAGTACAACGTCCCAGTACCTTACGACTCGTCGTACCAGTATAGAAAAAAGAAGGCTCACGACAAGTCATTGGCTACCACGACTTTGTACTTACGGTTCTTGCTGCTAACGTTGGACGTAAAAAAAACCTAACAGTTACTCACTAACGTTGAGGGGCGCGGTGGCCCAGGGGTAGAACATCGGCTTCCGACGCAAAAGGTCCCGAGTTCGAATCCTGGCTGTTGCAATCCCTACTGGTTGGGTCGGTGTCAGTATAATGTGACCGGCTGAGACAGGAGTCATGGTATCCCCACCCTGTCTCGTGTGTGGCAGCGCATAAAATTGTCAGACGTCCGTCTTGGGGCCCGTCCACGATATAGCCTAAAAGTTGCTGACGTTAAAACCCAAACAACCAAACCAAACTCACTAACGTTAGAAAATAAACACGAGTCCGTTTTTCATGCAGCAAGTTGTCAGAAGTGCGATATGGCACAGTTATGGAGTTCGGGATTTCCTGACTAATTTTCCGGATGATCACATTAATAATTGCGCGCTTTCGGTACTTATTTTCAGGGGTTATGATGGGGTTAGAAGATGGAAATAGAAAAGAAAGGGAGGGTTATAGAAGATAGATAGATAGAGAGAGAGAGAGAGAGAGAGAGAGAGAGAGAGAGAGAGAGAAAGAGAGAGAGAGAGAGAAAGAGAGAGAGAGAGAGAGAGAAGGAAAGAAAGAGAGAGGAAGGAGAGAATAGAGAGGAAGGAGGAAAGGAGGAAAGAGGGAGAAAGAGATAGAGAGGAAGGAGGAGGAGGAAGAGGGAGATAGATAGAGAGAGCAATACTATGAAGGAAACGTTAGAAATTAAAAATAGAAAGATAAATTGATAGTTAGTGGTAGATACATCAGAAAAATCCACAGATACTATACATGTATATCCTAATCTTACAAACTGTTAAACTGGGTATAGTGATCAACATTAATAATTCACATAGCAACAGAAAAAACGTTCCCCCATTCTCTGTCTCTCTGTCTCTCTCTCTCTCTCTCTCTCTCTCTCTCTATGTCTCTCTCTCTCTCTGTCTGTCTCTCTCTCGCCTCACAATAACCAAAAAAATAAACCCACACACAAATACAAATGTTACCACAGAACAAAAAAGACGAACATAATGTAAACTTCTATCATAGTTCAACACAACATTGTTTTTTTCTATACTTTCACAACAAATCGTCTGCAATAGAAAGCTCTATTGTTCTCATTCATCTACAAATGCATCGCATCTTTGGCGCGAAATTCAGGAAAAACCCGAAAACGTTTGGCGAAATCTTCTGGTGGCACGCGCATGAACGTAATTATTGGGTCATTTGTGAAGACATGAGCCAACATGACGAAGAGGGATCCAAAAACCAGTGTAAAGCGATTAATCAAATATCAAAAACATGATTGTGTCAAAAAAGATAGAGAGCATATGGGGTCCATCGTGTTATTTACATGAATTCAACATTAACAGTAAAAAAAAAAAACAGTAGAAAAAATATTTTTCTTTTTTGTTAGCGTCCAACCAATTATTGAACTTCAGATAAGATACACTTTTATTTTCCGTTTAAGGAAAATTGTCAATGTGGTTACATGTGCTACAAAAAAGAACGATGGTCAATAATTATCACATGTATTTTAAACATATATGCTAACATATAACAAATTATAATTACATATAATTGTGTTGTTGTGAAGCACATTAGATACACAATAGTTATTGTTTTATGAAAAAAGTATAAATAATGCATATAGATGTATATATTCGAATATTATTTCAATGCAATGCGTGTTTGCATATTGACTTAAAGGCATCATTTTTGCGAAAGAAAAACATGTACACCGATGAGATTTACTGCTTCGTCATATATTTCGTATTTTTGTTTTTCGACTTTCAACTTAGATTAGTTGTTAACTTTGATTTCGGTAATTACAAATCGCCAACTACACAGATCACTTTCGAAAATCTTCGGAACTTCTCTCTTTTTTTCAACGTCTTCTTTCCCTACCCCTTTTTCCTTCTTCTATTTTTACCTGGTTCTCTAAATCTCTCTCTCCATCTGCCTATTTTATTCTCTCTATATTTTTTTATATGTATCTATCTATCTATCTATCTATCTATCTATCTATCTATCTATCTATCTATCTATCTATCTATCTATCTATCTATCTATTTATCTATTTTTCAGTCTACGGATCCATCTATCTATTTATTTAACTATTCAGTATTTCTGTACCTCTCCCTTTTTACCCCTTCCCCCCCCCCTCAAAAAAAAAATTAATTAAAAAAAAAAAGATAAAAAAAAAAAAACTACGCCATTGACAAAATTGTTATAGCATATACTTCAAATAACAATCACATGCACAACGAGTAGAAAAAAAATACATATTACCTATATATAGCAACATAATATTTGAATGGCCAAGTAAAACATTATTTTTGTCCAACATTTTGCCTATCATTTAGTAATCGATCCTTGCGATACCTGACTTATTGAGAAAATGAAGACGATACGTAAGAAAATACGCAATAGATAATAAATAACATATAATACAGAATACGTTTCTTTATCCCAACTGGACATTTATTTCCATTGCCTCACAGGCGGACGTAAATATAACGTGACATCTATATACATGTACATAACTTTTTATTTTAACCTAAAACTGAGAAATGTATGCTGTGTCATCTACTTTCTCCATGATCATTTATTTGATTGTATAATTCGGCTTAATGTTTTTGTATTATCCCGCTTTTATTATAATGAGAACTGTATTACGATTCTGTGTATCCTGTAAATTACACCATAGTTTTAGCAATATGTATTTTATTGATTGCTTGATTTAAATGTAAAGCGCTTTGAGCAACAATATGGGAAAGCTGCTATAAAAATGCACTTTATTATTAGTAGTAGTAGTATGATTACTATTAAAGTACTATTACTGTAATAAGATTAAAAACCAACAGTATAAAAGGAGTGAATAGTATTGACATTTAAAAAATAAAATAAAATGAAATTGTAATAGTCCGTGTGTAAATATAAATATATATTTATGCGCATAGAGAGTCTGTTTGACAATTTTTACTCGTAAGTGTCTTATCGCAAGTTTAAATGTATGATGAATAAACTAATTAGTTATGGGTACTAGAGTTATATCTGTACAAAAAATATAGATATGTATATTTATTTATCAAAGAGTGTATTTTAATTTTTAAGATGTAATAAAGCGATACAACTTAAAGATAAATTGCTTTATGGATACAAAAAATAAAAGCAAACTCAAATTAAAATATTGTTGATAATTGAAGACATACACATGTTCTGTAAATTGAACTAATGTACAAAGTTACAAATTTAATTATGAACAATTAATTTGTTAAAGAATCATGACTTGTACTATTCGGGTGTACGTCTATGAAACATTATCATTTAGAAAAGGAATCTACACCGGTGTCCAATATATATAGCTGTATCCTAGACCTACGTATTCAATGAGCGATCAGAAATTTATTTTTCTTATATGCGGGATTGCGTCATCAAATATTGTGGACTAGATCGCAAAGTTGCGTTCTAACCCCCGTGACGTCGACACAGCACAGAGCATTCGGATTACGTGCTTAACTTGGCAGGGCACATTTTCTGATTGGCCACACAATTAAAAAAAAAAAAAAGCATCGGTATTTGATTGGCTGAGGGAAGGGCGGGACGAGAATGATGTACATAGAGATTGGGGGCAGTGGTGGGGAGGGGGTGGGTTTTAGAATAATTATGTGTGTGTTGGTGTGTGTGTGCGGGGGAGGGGGTTAGATGAGGTTCTGCGCTCTCTATCTCTTTTTTTTCCCTCTCTCTTTCTCTCTCTCTCTCTCTCTCTCTCTCTCTCTCTCTCTCTTTCTCTGCCTCTCTCTTTCTCTCTCTTTCTCTCTCTCTCTCTCTCTCTCTCTCTCTCTCTCTCTCTCTCTCTCTCTTTCTCCCTCTCATTTACAAAAGATCATTGTATTAATAGACAATAAGAGAGTGGGAAGTGCGTGAGACAAGATAGTTCAATTGGATGAATGACTACGGTGCTGCTCAATGATCTATAACTTGTAATATCCAAATTGTTCTCAGTGATGTTTGTTTTGTATTTGTATGTTGCAATCTTTTATGTGTTTTTTTGGTGTTTGTACCTGTTGGTAGTGATGTTGTTTTTTTTTCACTTTCTGTGTTGCTTATATTTTTTTTTTTTTTTGGTGGGGGAGAGGGGGTGGTGGGTATTTTCTTTTGTTTTTGCCCCCAAAACCTTTTTTTTTTAAATTACAAATACTACAGCAATATTTTTATTTATTAAAAAACTAGCTTTGAGCACTATTTCAAACGTTAAAGCCCAGTAAAGGTATGACCCATATGGAAAAAAAAAACTTTCCGGAAAATTTGACCTAAATTTCTTCCAACAGCTGTAAATTGTTTTGACGCGAAATTAGCAAACCAAAGGAGTTGTTTTACGGAAGACGTTTTATCCACTTTTCTCTCCAAATAAAATAATTGGTACCTATGTGTACCTAAGACCGTCTGTATGTAGGTACCCAAAGTATCTTCTTTTCTCTCTAAATAAAATAATTGGTACCGATGTGTACCTAAGAGCGCGTGTATGTAGGTACCTGGCGTATTAAATTACTAGGATCATATTTCACCTTATGGTGGGTCGAAAGGGGTTCTGGGATTACTGTTTGTATTTTTTATCTTTTTTTTACCATAGGGATAAAATCAAAGTAGAATTGTTGTTTCGTTTCTCCTCTGTCCCGTTTTTTTTTCTCCCCTGTTTCCATAATCCTAAGGTAGTTTCTTATAAATGCGAAACTAGGGCGAACTAGGAATGTGTTGGTCTCCCAATCCAGAGGTCGCCGGTTAGAAATCCACGGTCGGGGTGTGGGAGGGGGGTCATGTTGGCCCTGGGGTGGAACATCGGCTTCCAACGCAAAAGGTCCGTGGTTCGAGTCCTGGCGATTTCACTCCCTGCTGGTTGGTTCGGTGTCAGTTTGACATGTGACTGCCTGAGACAGGAGTCCTGGCATCCCCGCTCTGTCTCGTGTGTGGCAGCACAGAAAACTGTCAAACGTCAAACTTGGGGACGTCCACAATATAACCTATAAAGTGCTGATTTTGGACGTTAAACCAAACCAACTACAACTACAAGTACATAGTGCTGATGTTGGACGTTAAACCAACTCAACTACAACTACAAGTACATAGTGCTGATGTTGGACGTTAAACCAACTCAACTACAACTACAAGTACATAGTGCTGATGTTGGATGCTAAACCAACTCAACTACAACTTCAATCCACGGTTGGGCAGAAATGCTAATTGCCCGATTTAGTTCCATACTGTTTGGATTAGTGTCAGTAACATAATAGGTCGATTGATAGAAAAAAGAAATAAATAGACGAATATAAAGTGATAGATGAATAAAAGTATACTTTATAAGTACTAGTTAAGAACCCACGAAATTTGTGCGGATTGTGGGATGTAAAAATACCTAAGTATTACAGTTAAATTTGAACTGTACTAAATTTTTAAATCATGTATCTGTAGAATCTATAACTTAGGGAATTTTAAAACGTTTACTTAAAGAGATTGCATCAATTTAAAGTAGGCTCAATAATGTTCAGATTTTACAATTAACCAAGCGTTCTAACGAAACGGCGTTCTGTGCGCGTTTTAATTTTAAAACTTAAAATTTTAAAAGGATCAATACTTAATGCACGTTGAACTTATTTGTTGTTGAAGGAAGTGGAGAAAGAAATTCATTGTATCTGTTCGTATTTTTTAAATGAAATATGTTGTTTTATTAATTTGTTGGTTTTCGTCGAACGGTTGTGAAATGAAACTTTTTCGTCAAAATAAATGTGCCCATGCGAATATAGCAGTTAATTATCATCGATCTGGGTAATTTTGTAGCTTTGTCTTGCATGGTTTTAGATATTTTGGGGTTCAAATATTTTGGTTCCAGCTCCATTTTTAGATCACATGCATACAAAAACACATTCGAAAAGAGATAAACCAACCAAAGAAGGAAGCATAAACAAAGAATAGAACAACAGATTAACAAAGTAATCATAATTTTGAACATAATATGAATAAGTTAATAACAGATTAAATGTTTCAAATTAGGAATTTTAAAAACATTTTCATTATAATTATGACATCTGTAACATTAAGCACATTAGCATACACACCAAAATGATGCCAATCATTAATGATAAAGAAAAACCCAAAAGTTACAAAAAATGTTAATAAAACAAGCAGATTTTACATAGAGCTTTGATAGAGATTTAATTCCTGAAAATTGTGAAATGTGTAGATAATTATCAAAGAATCGCATCGTAAACCACTGAAAAAGACAATGAGTATAAAGAATAATCCAGGAATCTCGAAAAAATAATGAATCGCTACTTTCTTAACAATAGCCCGGAGGTAAAAAAAAAAAAAATAAATAAATAAATAAAAAAGCTTAAAACTCCAATGTTTAACTTTCTGAGG
>RQTK01000310.1:278476-295399 GCA_003991915.1 Elysia chlorotica
TAGATTTAGGCATCCAACATGATAATGGTACATCACAGAAATACAAAATGATACCATGAACAAGGATTTCGTATATTTAGGCGTCCAGCAAGATATTGGTTAATGACAGAAAGACAAGAGTAAAACCATAAACAAGAAAGTCGTAGATTTAGTCGTCAAACAAGATAATAGTACATGACAGAGGGGCAAAGTGAGACTATGAACAAGAAGTTCGTAGATTTAGAGATCCAACAAAATAATGATCCATGACAGAAACACCGAGTAAAACTATGAACATGAAGGTCGTAGATTTAGATATCCAACGAGATAATGGTACATGACAGAAATACAAAATGATACCATGAACAAGGAGTTCGTATATTTAGGCGTCCAACATGATATTGGTTAATGACAGAAAGATAGAGTGATACCATGAACAAGAAGGTCGTAGATTTAGTCGTCAAACAAGATAATAGTACATGATAGAGGGGCAGCGTGTTACCATGAACAAGCAGGTCTAAAATTTAGGGTCCAACAAGATAATGGTACACGGCAGAAAGACAAAGTGTTACTATGAACCAGGAGACCGAAGATTTAGAAATAAAAAAGAGATGAGAATCATTGACAGAAAGACGAGGGATATAATGAACAAGGAGGTCTTAGATGTAAAAGTCTTTGGATCTAAGTACATATATGTACATGATAAATGGGGCTTGTACCGAATAATTTTATTTGAAGTTTTTTCTTAAATCATGTTTTTCTTGGGTAATTCCTTTTCTTTTTCTGAATTTCAGTCTATCTTAGCTTCTCTCTCTCTCTCTCTCTCTCTCTCTCTCTCTCTCTCTATCTCTCTCTCTCTCCACCAGTTCATCGTTTTAACATAATTTTTACGCCACCTTGCAAAATATCAATAGATATTACATGGATACAGGGCCACTGTGCTCTTTTGAAAAAACAAAACTAAAAACACAAAAAACAAAACACAAAGTATCTAGAGCCTACAAATCTATCTTCGTGTCATGGTGTAGGGGGTAGGGGGAGCAGGCCAAAAAAAAAAATTAAATAGTCACCACTAGTAAAACCAAAGATAATTGAAGGACATCTTTGGTAAAACTACACATCCAACATGCCTATCTACTGATCACCACTGATCAGTTCACCACAATAGAACTGGTACTTGTAGTAGAAGTCTGCAATCATGTAAGCTTAGTAGCTTAGATCTCATTCGATTACGTTTGAATTGTCTCTCCAAGCGTAGGCCGGAGAAGTTTCTACTGCTTAATTAAGTCGATGGTGCTGTGCGAGTTTGGTTTTATAACTTTTAAATTTCCACAACCCCAAACACTACACACACACACACACACACACACACGTTACTGTTGTAAAATATAACATATGCAATTTCTTAAATTTAGCTTCAATTAATTATACTTTGTGAGATTTAAGGTAACTCACAGATACAAAAAAATTGGGCCTACTGATCCGAATACATGTAATCACTTCGTTATTATTATATTATAGAATTTATAGTCCACCCGGCGGAGTGAACACGAAGGCGTAACACGAAACTCATTTATCAATATCATCTCACAAGTCAAAACAAAACAAACCACCCATCTACATTAGGCTAGATTGTAGACCAGAGAATTCCCGAGTATAATATCCAAACTCTGCATTATTTTTTACTCAGAATCACTACCAGGTTATTCATCTAGATCTAGATCTAAGTTTACTCCAGAATCTTCAAATTAACTTGAATTAAAATAATAAAAAATGCCTTTGAGAGGAATTCCCAATCAAATTTCTCCAGAACTCTTGAAAACCCTAGCAGAGATGGGCCATGGAGACGAAATAAGTAAGTTAATACCTTTCTTTTTGTTTGACAAATCAAGGTGGTTCAAATAATGTCAAATTTAAGCCTAGATCTAGATCTAGTCTGTGTGGCCGAAGGAGGTCTAGCTCTAGATCTAGATAGATCTAATCCTAGGCAAGACAAAGTAACAAATATAGGGTATTCATAAGAGAGTGTCTATATAGCTTGCAAGTGATATATATATAATGTTACATGGGTTAACTAAATGACTATACATATCAATTAATAGTGGTATATAATTGAGGAAATCTAAAGCTTTATATAAATAAATAAACTGTAGCTAGCTTTTTTTGATTTTACAAATAAAACTAATGTCCATAAATGCTTTGTCGTAAAGTTGTTATAGTATTTCACAGAGAGATCTAAGATTAATGATCACAGTTGTGTTCAATTTTTACAGTTTTGGCAGACGCTCACTTCCCGACAGCCTCTGTGTGCACACACGGACCTCGGCACCTTCGAGCAGATGGTAAGTTCATTTTTTGTTGTTGTTGCTTCAACTCATACAATTTATTGAAAACTAATATAAAAAGTGAACATGCAATTGATATCCAGAGCTGAAAAAAAAACAGAAGCTGCTTGACATTATAAGGTTGTGACTAACTCTCGACCTGATTTGTTGGAAATTTGAAACGGATCTTTAACATTATGATTAACATTTGAATCTTTCGGATGTTTTTTTTTTTTTAAATAATCTGGGAGAATTTACAGAGCAAACATTTTAATAATATTCATATATTTCTTTTCTCTTTTAAGGTCTTGGTGCGGCAGAGTTGTTGAGAGGCATCATGCAACTTTTTCCCCTTGATCAATATGTTGACTGTCCTGTGAGTTTCTTTTACCATAAAATTATATATTTGCTTCATGTTTTAATTTCTTTGTTGTTATTTTTTTCTGTATCCAATAATTGTCCAGATATAAATACTACCGGTATAAATGCAAAGATAGCAATAAGAGAGATGTAATGATAATCTATTTTTAAGTTTTAAAACTAAGTTTTTGCCATGAAAAATTGGTCCCCTCAAGTATGTCAAAAGAATGTTAGGGATAATATCATTCAATTTAGATGTGTACTTTTTGGCATTAAAAAAAATGTCTCTTAAAAAACATCATAATGGGAACAAAGAATATTTAAAAAAATCAAATTTTGCTCTACTTAAAGTTTTTTAGTTAAGTCTTCATCCATGTGTGCAAGTTTGCCGGTTGTGGTCAGCATGCCGACCAATCAGAGGCGTCTGGTGGATGCTTCTGACCGATGCTGTCCGAGCGAAAGCTGAGCAAAAAAAAGCAGAGCTGCCAACCCCAATGTATACATATTCGCACGCTTTCTCTCCTCATGCCAATATGTTTTCCTAACGAAAAATATAAGTTTCCGGAAAGCCTCAGGGTTTGTGTTTTAGTAGCTGTCATTGTATTATCAAGATTCGGTTAGTCAACAATGCCAGTGATATTGATCGACCCCAACGCGTTGATTTGTTTATTGTTTATAAATATGTCCGAACCTTAGAACCCACATCTCTATCTTCACAACTAGCCCTCGAACATTGCCGTCTTTTCCAACCAAGTAATTCTCCTGATTGCGTTTGGTCTTACTTTGTGTTGACTATCAAATAGGCCTTTCGCTTTATCATGCATTCTAATGTGCGTTTGCAATGGATTTGTGAACAAGATCGAGTTTATCGTTCATTTGCCCGGATGCCCATGCTGATTTCTCCATCTTTGTACTGTGACACAAATCTACTTATTTTAATAAATATTTTTGTGTGTGCAACTACTCTGTATAATCTAAAGATTTTTTTTCTTGCATTCCGTACCTGCTCTGATAGTAATATAGCAAAATGATCATGATGTAACACTTGACAAGGAAAAGTTGAATATGAAGAAAAGTTTTTAAAAGTAAGGTATTTATTAGCAGGACCTTAGTTTCAATGTCTCCAGTAGGTTGGCAGAAAGCGTTGTTAGCGGTACACCTGCGGGCCATTGCAGGCCAATGTTGAGTTCAGACCTCTGCTTGCAGGCCAAACTGACTGAGCCTGCTTGCACCCATGTTAATCAATTTATGATCTCCATAGTTAAATTGGTACCGGTATCAATAACAACTCCTCAATATTGAACAATGCATTTATATTATCTGTGTTCTCAAAAGGTACCGGTATGTATAAAAAAATTTGAGTTTAGTGGTTTAACATGAATTTGTCAATACTGTGTGCACATTTATTTCTAAAATTGTCAGTCAAAGTGGTACGCCTATCCTGGAATTTTCAACATTGAAAGATGCCTCTCTTGCCAACCTTTATGAATGGGTGCATGAAGTATTGAATGTATCTTCAGAGTATACAAAGTAATGCGTTCCTCTTTGAGAATTAAATTATTATAGGCTTTTTTTTTATCCAAGCAGGTTTTGGAAGTTTCCTTTTTTTTTATTGTATGTTTCCTATTTTTTTTTCTTTAACAAAGAAATTGGGTGTAATCTTGAACTGCGTGTAAAAAACGTAAGCATCACAAAGGAGTGTGTGTTTGAACCGTTAATTTGTTTTTGAAGTGATCAGAAGCTGCATATGAGAAGCTTTATGAAGTGCATTTTATGTGTTAGAAATTGATAATGGTCTATTTCTTGTCCTTCGTTCTTCAAGGTTGCCAAGATGGAACTGGAACCCTCGGATAAGAAGAAAAATCTGCCAACACCTATTTGGGATACTTACCAGTCAATTCTTAATGAAGCTGAAAAGTCAAACGTACATTACAATTTTTTTACTTTCAAAGATTTGCATAATCAAAGATAAAAAAAAATGGTATTTCCTTTTTGCATTATTCATTTTTGGGAAAAATAGGTAAATATTCGATACATGTCTACCCTTAAGTTTTTTTTTTTAGAAGTTTGTAATGCTCTGAACAAGCAAGTTCTTAAGGGCTTAGAAATTATAGTGGTTATTCCCATGTTGTATGTGACTTATAAAAAAGAAACAAAGAGTATGGAGTTTCTTCCGTGGGTTTTTTCTTTCTTCAAAAGGTTAAAATTGAATGAGTGGAGCTGTTTTAATTTTTAAAAAGAAACAAAAAGGGACTAGAAATTATAGTGGTTATTCCCGCGATGTATTTGACTGATAAAAAAGAAACAAACAGTATGCAGTTTCATGGAGTTTTGTCTGTGAGTTAATATTTTCTCTCCTTGTTTTGTTTTTATTTCTTCAAAAGGTTCAAATTGAAAAAGTGGAGAGATTTGCCTTTTACGAGAGAGCTAATAAGGCCTTTGCTATAGTCCATACAGGGTGCGTTACTAATGTATTTTTACCAAACGTTTTTACTTCCCTTCACATTCACTATGTGAAAGTTGAGCTAACATTTGATAATGATTAGAGAACTAGAAATACCTACAGTAAATTTTGATGTCAACAATATCATAAGTGACAAAAATGAGGAAAAAAATTGATTTATATTTGATAGTAATAACATTAATAATAAGACAATTATAAAAGGAACAATAACGATGAAAGGTGTTGAAAAATAATTTTTAAGGAATAAATCTAAAAGTAAAAATGATAAAACAAATAATACAAACATTTGTTAGTATTAAAACTATTATGTCACAGATAAACCTGCTTCTTAGGAATCATTTCACCTGGCTATAACCATATTGATTTTTGTTTTGTGTTTTTCAGTGAATGCCAGCAATATGCAAACATCATCCTGAAAAAAGGCTGTCTTATTTGATTTGGCCTGTGCAACTCAAACTGCAGGGCAGTATCAACCTAATGTTAAGGTTTGGGTTGTTTGTTTTTTTTGTGCCATGTCATATTCAGAATCTTTGTTATGGCAATACAAGGAAATTTTGTACTGAGTTTATGTTGCTTTCAGATATTCAGATTTTATTGTCTTGACAAATATATTTGAATCATTTACACTCATAATAAACAACCATCATGTCAATTTACTGTGCTTTTTGCATGGGTAAAGTATTCACTTCATGAACTATACTATAATGTTTTTTTTTAATAAATTAATCTTTAATGAGAAACTTATTTGTTTATGATATTAAAATGGTGTAACTGAGATGTCATAGAAGATTAGTTTTGTATGTTGGTTGTTTGCTAAGCAGTATGTAAACAAAATTCAATGTTCCCTTTTTTTGGAAAGCAAAGTATGCCAACTTGGAAAACTCCTTTGGTTATGCTCACTGAATATGGAGTTTGCGGAAGCACAAGCAGCCCTTCAGAACTGAACAAAGAGCATCCATTAGCATTCCGAAAAGATGTGCCAAGCTGTGCAATATCGCGTCGAGTTTTAGGAAAATTTTCTTGTTTGTGATTGGTCCATTGTGAAAATCTTAATCCTGAACTGACACAATTTTATAGCTTCAAGATAATTTAGAATATTTTTTATTAAACCAATGGTTTGCAAGCAAATATTTAAGGTCCTTAATTTTTTTAATATACAAGTTTTTGAGGACATAACATATGCTATTTGTGTGTGTGTGTGTGTATTATTGGACGAGACAGACATGCAATGACGACACAGCGTCACATCAATGATACTTTATTCAGCCCCGACCTGTGTCGACTGACCAAGGTCAATGGGGGTCAACCTTCGATTAGCGCAGATAGCGTGTGTGGGTGTGAACAAGTGTGCTGTATGGTCGATATCTTTGGTTTTATTTTCATCTCTCAAGAATTAAATATGAAAAAAGCACATTAATGTTAAGTGAAATGGAAATAAAAATTCTGAATGCTTGTTTACAAAAAGCACAAAAATAGCTCAAGTATTTTTTTTGTTATATCGGGTTGGAAATCAAAGGACTTTTTTACATCGTTGAATCTGTGACTACTAATATGAATAATATTCACTTTAAAAAAAATAATGTACTCTTTGTTGGTTTATTAAAAATTAAAACATTGTGTTCCCAACATGTTAGACATTTATTTTCTCAAATAACAAAGCATTATAAAAAAAATTGTGACCTTGGCAGCTCACTCAGTACCCTTTGATCTTTTGTCTCATTACTTTTATTTAGGCAGTAAAACTTGATAACAAGTTTTCAACAAACATTTTTCTTGTAAATAATCAGAGAGACATTATATTAAATAAATAAATAAATCTAAATTCAAAACTACAGAACATGAGATTTTACACACATAATGGTCTCTAGAACATAGCATAGTGACAGTTCATTTACGGAGAGCAGTAAATGAGTTGTTAAATTGTGGTGTAATCTGTTGGTTTTTAAATCTTTGGAATCTGCGTTTTTCTATTATTGAAATTATTTGATGAGTGTTGTCTGTACCTTGCTATCCTAAATGACCCAGCCCTACCGAGAATTGCTGTATGTGTGGAGTACGTTTCTCTTATAATAATTATACATGTATGTGCTGCTTGCAAATGATTTTATTTGAACAATTTTCTGTATTCTAATCAACTTGCTTATTTCTACTTGTTTTTCTGGAATTGAGCTTGCTTCTATTGGTTTCGTGTGAGACATGGTACTCTCCACGGCAATGAAACAGACTATATATTTTCCCAATTTATGTGTTTGAAATGTTTGCACAAATAAACTATATCCGCCAATTTCGAAGGCTTTCTAAATTAAAGGGACAACAGGTTTCTAGTAATGGACACATTGTTAAATTTGTATACACATAAACTGTTCTTTTTTGCTGTGCAAATGTTTTCACAGATCGGACATATTTCATTTATTTACTTATGTCTTTCAAACGTTTGTTCTTTACTGAGTAAATGTCAATATAGAATAAAGATACGGTTAAAGACAATATTTACACTAAAGCCTAAATGATAACGTATTGTATTTTATACGATATTAAAGACAAATATAATACTGTAGATTAAAGCAGAAAATAATTGAACAAAATCGCTAGAATTTTTGTTTTGTGAAAGTGTAAACATTAAGGTTGCAAACAGTAAATTAAATACAGTCACTTTACTTATTTCACAAAAACTCACTAAGTTATGATAAAAACACGAAATTTTCATCGTCTTATAGATCACAATCTGGCGATCAAAATAAGTGGAGAAATGTTTGTGATCCTCCAAGTAGTTTTTAAGAGGTGAGGTGCAAAAAAGGCAAACTTTCCGTTTTGTTGTCAATTTCTGCCATTGAGCTGCCAACATGCACAGCTCACACACAGCACCTGTCAAGCCAGTTTTTGATTGCCGCATGTGTGGACGGCCGCAACATCACTTTTGTCTCCTCAACGTGTCGTTCGGCCACTGTGGCCTGTTGCTTGCAACTAAAATACAGAATTTGGGAGGAAATTCTACGCATAACGCTGTGACTGATTTTTTTTTTTTTTACAGGCTCTATTTACAGTCACCCGACATTTTTTGGTATCATGGTTTGTGCTAAATTTGCCATATCTTTTTTATCTGTTAGTGTTGCATGACTGTCTATGCTCTGCCCCTGTACCAAATGAGCAAGACTGTAATGTATACCATTTTCATGTAGCTATTGAATGCATTGGGAATATTTTTCATTTTTTTTATTCTGGGATTATTTTTTTTAAATGTATACATGGATATGAATAATAGGTCCCATGTTGAGGATAAAAATAAAGGCAATATTCATCCTATACACCAAGTTTGGAGAGATGTTTTGATACATTGCATAGTGACATGTGATATTTAACTTTACAACCGTACATGTGTCTGTAAACTTTATGTCTAGATCTTACAATGTCATGTCACATTACAGGAAAACTTGGTACCGTAATGTAATACTTGTATCAAGATTTCTTGTTTTTCTTGATGTCTCTCATTATAGCAAGGCTTCTCGTTATTTTCAAAATAAGACTCAGAAATGATTTTATTCAGAGTAAAATTGTGCTCTCAGCATTTTACCACTATTTTTCAAGCCTACCCTCTACCACACACACACACACATACACACTGTACCTTTTATTCTTAAAACAATAATACCGGTGTTTAGGTGTCAAGGGACAGATTATATCTAGATCTATCTTTTAGACAAGCCATGAGTCTTCTTCTTTCTATTTTTTTTCTATTTACCAAAGTAGCGAGTTACAGACGTACTTCCTTGATTACATTTACGAGTTTCGTGACAGGGTAGTGCAAGGGGGTAAAACTTCATGCTATTGTTTAATTACATGTATAAAGACTCAAATCTGTAGCGAATAAGAAGTTACAAAACAGTACAACGGAAGGGCTTGTCTATTCCACCATCTAGCTTTGCACTATACATCTTTATTAATTACTCTGATAATAAAGCAAGGGGAAAGGTGTGGTTGTCTCATGTGTCAGCGACGGCAAAGGGAAGGTGTGGGCAGAGTGACTGGACTGGGACATGTGTGCATGTTTTAGGTGCCAGAATGAGATTTTACTACCTGTATTTGGCAACTTTCTGAATTTTTTTTTTCATTCTATGTTTAGAAATTGGTTTAAATGGATCTATTCTCAAACTTTTCGATATTAGCAGGATTATCTGATTAAGGTTCTCGTTATTACCAAAATAAGTTATAGGGGGCAAAGAGGGAGCAAAATGGGAGTTTACAAAACTCTCGTTTTCCAACATTTCTCGTTACTCTGTCTAATTATGATATTTGGTATTTAAAAAACAACAATGCAAACAAGAAAATCATCAATTTATCAAAATCAAATTAAAATATTTACTGACACCATGGAACCATTAAACAAACTACATGTATTAAATAGCAGTCTGACTCTGAAAAGTAAACTTCTGCAACACCCAAACCTGGTGTTTTCACCACAGGCGGTTATGATTTAAACTTAGATGTAGGTACTTGATGTGAACATCACCTGAAAGCCCTTTAATTCACTTCACGTCATGCATTTGTTTATTGCTTCACAATCCATTTCATTCTAAGCTAGGCAATTATTTTTTTTAACAAAAATATAGGCCTACATTCTATTGAAAAGAATGAGAACTTCGTGGAAAAATCATTTTCATTGTGATATTTTCACTTTGCTAACATAATGGTCTATTTCAAAATAAGAAGTTCAAAAACAAAACAAAACAAAAGAAGTTTCTTTTATAATGCAGCTGAATCTAAAATTAAAATATAACAAATTTGGCTGAGTCGATTGTTCTGGTTAAAGAACAGAGAGATAGGGGATTATTCAAATATTCCAAATGGGGGTCATTGCTATTTTGGTCTACCTGTGATGTTGATCATAATGTTAGCAAGTTTGGTATAATTATACATCTATATGCACCTTTTTACTTTCAATATTTAATAGGGGTCTTGCAGAGTAGAATTCTTTTTTTCTTTTTCTAAAATTAATTAACACACCTAAGTTCTAAGTTCTAATGATTTTCCAAACATGAAAGAAACATTTAATCCAGAGACACAATTTTGCAATTAACATTATGTTAGAAATCGATGAGAAAAGGAAGAAGCTGAGGAACAAAGCAAGGGAGAGGTGTAGGCCTAGGCATTATGTTTCACAGTACAGCTATACAGAAATACATGTACAACCAACAGTTAAATTTAAACCTCTGTTACGGCATATTTTCGTGCACAAAATAGCAGAACCTTATACAAAATAATTATGAAGGGCATTTTCACAGTAAGGAAAAAAAATTGTACATTCAAATGGCTGTCGAATTTTCCCAGGAAAGATAATGAAGGATTTAGCCTATGTTGTTGTCAATCGTTCAAATTCCATCATGTAACTTAGGCCTATTTGGAAAAACTTTAATAACCAAATAAGGAAGAAGAAAGCCATTATTAACAACAAAAATCAAAGGTATCGGGTAGCATAAGATTGTGAAAATGCATTTCTTTTTTTTTTTTTTTTTTTTTTTTGAAAAGCTAGATCTAGATTCTAGGTACTGTATGTATATCTAAAAAAAAAAATTCAACTACAACAGACATTGGGATCCAGTTGAATCAGATTATAATTATAGATCTACAAGTAATGTTGTTATACATGTAATTTCATAGAAAGAGAGACACATATAAAAATTGATAGATAGACCCATTTACTATCAATTCCAGAATGAAACGGGTCGCAGAAGAAAAAAAAACAACAAAACTATAAAGTTACAATTGTTGTAAATATTGCGATAAGAAGAAAGGAAGCCAAGAGGAATTTAAAAAGCTGGTGCGTTTAGGGTGAAAAAAAACAAACGAAACCCGAACTCTGCAGTGTGTGCAAAGCTCCCGAACCACCTAAGGATCTGAGAAAGAATAGAGGTACATTGTACTTAGCTAGATCTATCATCTAGTATCTAGATCTAAAAATACGACAAGTCTAGATGAAGAAAAGATGGTCTGAAAAGGGGTTAGATCATATCCTGGATCTAAATTCATTTGCAAATTGCATGTCTGTCATAAATCAATATGGGAATCAATTCACATGGGCCGAGATCTAATGTAGATCTAGAACATGACATTATTTGCAAATGTTCTGTTATCAGTTTTTGAAAAACTCCCGAAATCGCTTTCCATTGATAGGAGGAAAGTTAGGACTTATGGTTCTAATTTTTTAAATGTACATAGGTTATGGTGACGGGACCCTACAGCAAATACAGTTGTCTCTGCTTATGAACCCACTCCCTTTTCATCAGTTTTCTAATCCACCTGCCCTGTGAAAAATAATTCTTTATCCTTAATTAACTCCCTTAGCCACCTGCTGTTGGCCTCGTATAAAGTGTAAGAACAGGACACCATTTAAGAGAGCCAGATGGTGAATATTTCTATACTTTATCATAAACCGCTAGGAGCTGTATACACATCAGTCTGTGTGGTTGGACTTGGGGGGAAGAGCAACCTGGTGTTTAATTCTAAGAGAAATTTCTGCGCCATGGTTTTGTCACATTAAAGCCCGGCACCTATTAGTTTAAAGCGGTTTGAAAATCTAAAAGTTTGACATGGACGTGTGAACTTTAGTTACGAGAGACTGGGCATCCAATCACTGAAGAGTTGGTGGGACTTAAACAATCACGCAAGGTGTATGTTACCACAAACAAGTGAGATAAAGCAACAGGGCTATTTGGCATTTACTCAGTAATGCTCCTTTCCAAAAGAAGTAAGAACCCGCTTTTCTTGTCTCCCAAGTGGCATGTTTTTAGCGGAGACAACTGTATCTGGGACGTGGCCAGTTGTTGCCGATGCTGCCCTAACCATTAGGAAAAAGTGAGACCCCGTAGCCGATAGTGAGACTCAAAAACTAAACTTCAGTGCCACCACATTTCCTCAAGAGCTTGTCATCATCTTGTCAATTAGCAAAGAAGCAGGCAGGCTCAACGCTTTTAATGCATTAAATTGTTATTGCATTTCAAATTAAGTTGTTTTTGCTTGAGAATATATGCATTCAGCACATGAACACAATCTGATTAAATTTAATCAATCTGCTTTTCAATAATTTCCAGTTAAATGGTTAGCTGGTGCTTAACACAACCTGAAGTTGAATATTGAGAGGACTCACATTGCATCATGAATTACCTCCCTGGAACCGCAAGTCTAGTGGAGGAAATCGACAGTAAGTAATCTATTTTTAATTGTATTTTTATGCCTCTTCAGTTGTGAGTGGGGAGCGAACATCATACATTTCATGCATGAAGTATACTTCTATCATGTCACCTCTTTGTCTTTTATACAGCATACTTGGAATTTTAGCTGTTTAAGGAGCTCTTCAAGGGAGGTTAAGTAATCTTGGTACTAGTTTTGTAGCTCTCCGCAGCACTCCCTTGATTAAGTTTTGTCCCTGTGGTGTCTTGCGGACCAAATTACATTGGCAAATTCTAGATTTGGTCTAACCAGTGCGGTAAATAACATTTTCAGACTTTCTCCATCCACATATTGATATGACAGCCTGATCAATCCTAGGATCTTATTCGCTTTGGCCATTTGTGTTACTATATGGCAGCTGAATTTAAGGTCCGAGTCTACGTTTACACCAAGGTCCTTTTCTAAATTTGAGGCTTCCAGTGTTGTCCTTTTCTGTGACTTGTAAGTCTTCATTGTGTAGTTCTTTTCTGGGTTACTCTTTCCAAAGTGTATGACTTTACATTTTCCTGCATTGAAGCGAAGTTGCCCACTCTACCAATCCGTCAATGTCCGATTGCAGTACTTGACATGTAGAATCTGTTTGAACTGTAGCGGAGACTTTTGTATCATCGGCATACATCTCTCAGCAAGATCTTAAAGCTTCAGGCAAATCATTGATAAAAATAACAAACAGAACTGGGCCAAGTACGCTTCCTTGTGGTACACCACTAGTTGACCAAACAGATTCACTCACTGACACTCGCTGTCTCCTTCCAATAAAAAAATGCCTAATCCAACACTGAATCCTTCCTGTGATGCTTGCTATATGCTTCTGTTTTGCTCATGAGTCTCTGATGTGGTACTGGGTTGAAAGCCTTAGCAACGTCAAGATAAACAGCGTCCACTGGTATTTCCTTCATCTAGTGTTTCAGTCCATTTGTCCATTGTTGCCATTAAATTTGTTACACATGAGCGCTTTGGTATAAACCCATGGAGACATTTTGAAAGCAACTCGTTCTGACGCATTTGTTCAATGATTTTGTCCCTTATTTTAGATTCCATCACTTTGCAAACAAGACTTGTGAGGCTGACAGGTCCGTAGTTACCTGGGTCAGACATCTTTCCTTTTTTAAATATTGGTGTGACATTGGCTTCTTTCCTTGAACTTGGCAGTATTCCTTCTTGTAAAGACTTGGTGAATTACATACTACATAGCTAGTGGTTCTGCCAACTTGTCTGCAAGTTCCTTTAGTACACGCGAGTGTATGCCATCCGGCCGTGGTGATTTTGTGGGATCCAGTGACTCTATAGTCTTTCAGGTATTGATTCTCTGGTGAAAATCATATCTGACAGTTCTGATCTGACCTTCCTCTGTTCACAGCTGGACATGAGTATCCTAATCCTATTGAGTTAACACACTGCAGAAGAATCTGTTGAGGGTGTCTGATTTTTCCATTATGAATTTTTCTTGTAATTTTTGTTTTTGTATTTGAGTTAAAAATATAATGTTATCAAGCCAGCCAATATTTTAAGACTTAAATTACCTCTCTTTGGTGACTTTCCTATCCATGCTGCTGAAAAATTAAATAGGAACAACTTAGTTTTTGTAAATTTTTTTTTTGTTTTGTTTTGTTTTTGGTACTATTTTCTTTTGTATTTCTTTCCCAGAAAAATTGTTAGTGGTACTGAGGGATGGGAGGACCCTGATTGGCTACCTGAGAACAATAGACCAATTCGGTAAGGAGGAAGCTCATCATCTGTTACTGAATAATATTGAAATTTAAGTAAGGGTTACTATTTGAAATGGCATTTAAAATATCCAGTGTGTGCTTGGCTGAAGAATGTGGGGTATGACTTTTTTTGTTTTTCGTATCTTCTCTCCTTTTAAATATGCTTGGCTGAATTTTCATTCTTGGAATTTGTAATAAAAACCCTATGTTGTTTCCAAACTTGATTCAGTTGTGAAGTACCATTCTGAAAACTGTCATGATACTCTGTTTTGAAACTTGTGAACATTTTCTCTTCCAGCAAACTTGTTTTGAAACTTGTGAACATTTTTTTTCTTCCGGCAAACTTGTTTTGAAATTTGTGAACATTTTTTTTCTTCCAGCAAACTTAGTTTTGCACAGAACTATCGAGCGCATTCACGTGGGAAAGAAATACGGTGACATCCCCAGGGGCATTTTTATTGTGCGAGGGGAAAATGTTGTCCTTTTGGGAGAGGTGGTAAGTTTTCTTTATATTTTATTATTAGATCAAAGAGCTAAAGCCGTCAGTTTCAACACGATGTAATATTAGACTTGGAGAGAGGTACATGCATTGTGTTGGCAGCACTGAACGAACGCTGCATTCAACAAACTTTTAAAATAAACGAGCGAGTTGGTTGAGAGCGCTTCTGCTTGTTGAAAATGACTTTTGCTTCCCCCCAAAAAAGTTAAAACCTCATTCCCTTCAAATGGATTCTTTACAAATCTCAAAACCAATCCTAATTACATGTATTGAGAATTGAAACTTTGAACTTAAAACAGGAAGAAGAAAAAAACTACAATTCAAAGTCTTCTCTGGAAATTGAATTTTCCCTGCTGAATGGCTAACTTCCAGTTTTAAATAACACGAGGCTCATTTAGTCTTGTTGTCAAGTAGTTAATGCTTTCACGTTTTTCTGTTAAATTTTCTAGTTATATGGACGTTACAGATGTAACCCTAAACTTTTCTTTACATTTTTGCACGGGTGCAGGATCTTGAGAATGAAGACAAGCTGCCGCTGGAGCAAGTGAACATCGACACGATCCTGGAGCTCCAGCGAGAACAGCAAGTGGAGCGAGAGCTGGAGCAGGACCGCAAGAAAAAAGCCATGGCGGAGAGAGGGATACACGTCGACCAGGCCATTGACGACTTCTGATACTTTTCTTGCCATCGAGCAAAGACTGGAATGATTGTAACTAGCTATCCATGAGATTTTGAGTCTGCATACGTTTGCTTCAGGAATGGCAGAGTTCAACTGTTTTCCCATTAATTTTGCCAAATGACTGAAATGATTGCTCATGAATGTGAGCACATGGACTGAAGCAGACGCTGTGACATGCTGACAACTTTGATGAGGTACGCCACGTTTAGTTTACTTTCAATTAATTCAGTTCTCTGCTAATTAAACAAAAGTTAGATCCATTTGGCATACCTATTTAAGCTGATTTTCAGAAATGGGGTCGATCTTTTGTTGGGTCTGAAGAAAAAAATAAAATTTAAACCTAAAAGTTAGTCACATCTGAAACAAACAAAAAAAGTTTCCCAATACCGTCCAGCTGAGCCTAGAAAACTTTTAAGCTAATGCGACGTTTAGAATTTTTAGAGGCTGCTGGCAGCAGTTAGTGACATTTTAAGAGTTAAACCTAAATTAAAATGTCTGGATTGTGTTGGATATCTTGTGCAGTTAGTGGCATTTTAAGAGTTAAACCTAAGATAAAATGTCTGGATTGTGTTGGATATCTTGATTGCGTTTGGATCTAAACTGGAAAACGTAACCTTGTGCCGTAAGTTATGGCTGTGTTAATCCAGTAAGCCAACCGCACTTAACTTGATTTCATTGGATGTTCTTTCTTTTTTGTCATTTTGATCAAACTCAATATTGCAAATCATTTGTTGGTAATGAATTTTTTTTTCTTTTTGTATTTGTGTGCTAATATTACTTCAATGGAAAAGAAAATAAAGAACAAAAAAACTGCCAAGGTGTATACATCCACATGATGAAATTTATGACAAAGAAGTCCATGTGTGTTTGGACTTTGGAAGTTGTTTTTCAAAGGGGACAAAGAAAAAAAAACAACAACAACATAACTGCCAAAGTGTGTACGTCCACATGATAAAATTTATGACAAAGAAGTTCATGTGTATTTGGACTTTGGAAGTTGCTTTTGAAAGGTGACAAATGTCTTCATTCATATTTTTTTTAATGTAAACTAATTTTTTGTCCGATATAAATTTATTTGAACAAAATGTTATGAATTGGTATGGAAATTAAATTTTGTATGCTGTAAGTCACTGAAAGTAACCAGCGTTTTCTTTTTTCTGCTCTTTTACATAAATGCATATACATGAAGCTGTACAGAATTCATTAAAACGTTGAAAACACTTCGTTAAGCTCCTTGATGTTCGAATCATGTAATTTTGTTTTATTATGAAGTTAATGAAGTTGTAGAACTGTCCATTTGAACTGAGTATCTAAAGCTTAAGTATAGTGGTACACAGTGAAGTTTTGGTAAAACAACAATTCAACATCGCACCTAAGTCCCATCTGGGCAAATTCTGAGCCAGTACCATAGAGACATTATTGAAAGGAATATCATTCTTCCAATAGTAGTAATGTCTTGTTCAATGCTCTATTCCTAGAGTTATCTTCCTTGAAAGACCAACTCGCTAAGGGCGATTGCCTACCTAAGTCCACAATTTTTCCCCGTTTTCTCACATTTTGTCAGATGTGACTTGGGTGGGTCACCCTTCAATTGTAGTAGTAGTAGTAGTAGTAGTAGTAGTAGTAGTAGTAGTAGTAGTAGTAGTAGTAGTAGTAGTAGTAGTAGTAGTAGTAGTAGTAGTAGT
>RQTK01000310.1:295414-437617 GCA_003991915.1 Elysia chlorotica
GTAGTAGTAGTAGTAGTAGTAGTAGTAGTAGTAGTAGTAGTAGTAGTAGTAGTAGGATTTCTATTACCAAAAGTTTTTGACGTTATTTTTTAATTATCTACCTAGAGAGAGGGGATGTACAATTTTGAAAACTATACTGCTGCAACATTCACAATCTATGTCTGCTTTACTGCACATGTCGCTTAGACCATTGGTATTACGATTTCTTTTGATACAGATGTCATTCCTTCCAACTTTCAATCATAAAACACTACCTGACGTGTGCTAGTTAACTGGTTGGAGGGTGTCAATATAATGTGACTGGTTGAGACAGGAGTAATGGTATCCCCATCATATCTTATATGTGGCAGCTCTTAAAATTGTCAGACATCAGTCTTGGGATCCGCCCACAATATAGCTTATTTAGTGCTAACGTTGGACGTTAAACCAACTCAACTTAACTCCCCCCTCAAGCACTTAACCATTTTGCCAACCGAGCTCTGTTACAGTAAGAAGAATAAAATGTTAAACTATTGGAAACTTATGATAGCATCCCAGCCTAACACCGATATGTCAGACATGTAATAAATGTCATACCTGTCATTTTACATCAAAATCATGTAAAATTTTTCACTTGCTATGTTAGTTGTTACAGAGGAAGAATAATATGTCAGACATGTAATAAATGTCATACCTGTCATTTTACATCAAAATGATGTAAAATTTTTTACTTGCTATGTTAAGTTGGCTTTCTTTGTTCTAAAGGCCTTGTCTAGATTTTGAAAAGACTCATAATTGTTTTGATCTCCGGGCAAGACAACACGAAATAATTATGTTTGTATTTATTTCATTTGTGAAGTTTGTTGGTTTTGTTGTGTTTTTTTGTTTATAAAATGTATCCAAGACGAAAACTTCAACTGAATCAAATATTTACTACATAAAACCCAATAAAAGCAACTACAACACACAAAAAAAAACAGAAAAGTTTTCCATGGGTGTTTTTGTTTACTTTTTTGTTGTTAAGAACATCAAGTTGATAAAACACCACAGTAACTAATATTCATTTAACTCTGAATAAAGTAAATCATGTTGGTTGAATTAAATATTTGAAGTTTTATAATTACTGGGCTTCTAATGACTTTGTTCTCTGTGTGAAATAATCCAAATATGCATTATGGTTTAGAAATAGTCCACATCAAAATGAATTCAATTTTCATTCACCTTTCCAAGTGTTTTAAAGCCAAAGTTTGACTGCTTCCAACTTCAACATGTTTAGTAATGATAAAAAAAAGTGTAGGGAGTCCCCAGATTATGCAGGTGCCCTCTGAAATTTAAAGTATTAGGACAGACTCAAATATTTATGGCAAAATTTACAGATCAATTGAGATATGTGTATTTGTACATTTGTTATAGTATTGTGTGTAGTAGACATTTATTACATCAGCCATGAGGTAGAATCAATTCAGTTAAATTTATGGCTGCACTTTTATAATGTAAACAAAAAACAAAAAAAACAACAGCAAAAGAAATGGATCTTATTTTCACTGACAGTCGAAAACTCGGCAAGGCAACCTGAGCATGATATACATTGAATATATACAGTTGGATTGCGTAAATAATTCCCCTTGTTTTTGCAAGTTTATATTTATTACAAATGTACATGTACATCGCCTGAGATTTTTTTTTATAAACACTTGTCACTAAGTAATCGCATGGTGTCACACACCTCATAAGACCCACGCAGATGATATACAAAGGCGGAACATTATTTTTACCCATGTCCACAATGAGAAGTTCTGGGCAAGACGATAGTAAATACACATGTAGTATCATGTTGAGTGTTCTCGCCTCAGTAAAGTAGATCAGAAGGGGCAGCCACAAACCTCGTGTGTTTTCTTTCAGTGCAACACTTGGACAGGTCGGCAAATCAGTGTGTAAAGCCCTCTGACAAAAGCTTTCATTTTGTGAAATCTGACGGCAGAGTGGTAGAGCACACTGGTCTTCGCCTTGGCAGGTCGAATGGGTGCCGAGTAGGAGGTGCGAGTTCCATTCCCGCCCCATGTCATCAGACTAAATTTGTCTTTGTCTATTTGTCTTATATGTCGGTCTCAAGCTAGATCTAGGTTAGTGGCCGCCCCTTCCAATCTATTTTCACCTCACTCCCTCAGTTACTAGCATTTTTGGTCCCTAGGTCTAACTCCGTGTGTGAAAGCCTCAATGGTTGTTGGACTGCTCTTCTGTGTCACATCAGTAAAAGAAAGCCTCTAAGGGAAGAACTAGAGCATATTATATCTTTCGTTTAGTTTAGTGTAAGCCTCTTGATTCCTTGTGGAACATAGGACCGCAACAACTCCCTCCATTGGACTTGATTCTGGCTGGTCCACTTCAGCTCAGTGCTACGCCGTCAAGTCTGCTTCAGGCGTCCGACCTTGCGTTTGCCTTGGGGGGTTCACTCCAGGGCTTGCCTTGTGGTGTTGGACACAGACTTTCGAAGTGTGTGGTCTATCCAGACCCGTTTTGTAGGAAGCTTGCCTGTCCATCACGGAGTCTCTTGTCCAGGATGGTCTTCAGGCTCTCTAACATGATTCTATTTAAAACAGCATGATACCTCGCCAGTTACTGCAGGACGACAATGACAGGTCCCCTTGCTTGGTCAGCTTTACAAGGTTTTCCCTCTATGTCTTGTGTCTGGTTGATCTGGTGTTTCGGGTTCTTTCTCTCCGTTATGAGTGTCCAGGTGTTGGTTGAGATCCACCCCAGCTCGATTTTGAAATGCTCATATTTTTGTGTTTCTCTTGTAGACGCTGAACAATAAACTTGTGTGCTGGTCGTCCCGTCCTGTAATTTAAAGCCCCGAACGTGGTCATAAGAACTGCAACCACCAGGTGCTGATCTGATGCTGCGGCAGCGCCGCGTTTCACTCCAACGTCACGCAGACTCCGTCTCCACTTTCTGCCGATTGTGATGTGGTCAATTTGATTTGCGGTGTTGTCGTCGTGGGGAAAAACCATGTCGTTTTATGGATTGTCTTTGTGCGGGAACAAAGTGTCTCCGATTTCCAGGTTATTAAAGAATCAAAACTCAGTGAAGAATTCTCCATTCTCGTTCTGTTATCCGGAGCCGTAAAGTCCCATGATATGCTCTATATTTGTGTTGTCACTGCCTACCTTGGCATTCAGGCATCCTAATAAGATTTTATGTCTCTCTTTGGGACTTTGTTGATCACCGGCTGGGCGTGTTCATAAACATTTACTTTTTCTTCGGCCTCTGCTACGTTTGTGGTAAGATAGCTGTTGATAATGGTGGCTCTTCTTCCTTTCAAGTTAAATCTTGCAGTAGAATATTTGATGATACAGGTTCGCAGGACAGTGGTGCCTTTGTTGCCTCCCTTGTCGTAAGCAATGCAACTCCGTGTGTGTGTGTGTGTGTGTACCAGGTCCTCTTCATTTCCATAGAGGATTATAGTGTTTCCATTGACAAGAATTGTTCTTCCTGTCCCTGTCCATCTGGTCTCACAGAGGCCCAATATCTTCAAACTGTACCTGCTCATATCTCGACATACTTGTGCGGTTTCCCCCGTTTCATACAGAGTTCTGATATTCCAGGTCCCCATCCTGGTCTAGGTCTTGGTCATCAGAAGAGTTGTCGGCATGTTTTGTTTTTTCATATCATTTATTTCTGTCCATTGGCCACCTTTCTAGCTATAATTCATCTTGCAATCAAGTTTGTTTAAAACTTTGATCAAACCGTTAATGTAACTACGGTACGTAATAAACCTCTAGTTTCGATGGAACTTGAAACCTGACGTCTAGTGCCTTGTTTTCTGCACCAGGCAGGCGAAAGTTGTCCAAACATAATTATATGACGCCTGTTTTGTGTGAATCTTTAAACTACTAAGGCTTACACTGTGTGACAATTGTATAAGATATACATGCCATTTTTTCAACAATTTAGTTAAAATAAGATTTGGCAATACAAAAAATAATTAAATCAGTCAAAGTAACACGCATATAGAATGTTAAATAAAATACAAAGAAAAGAAAAAAGTCTTCTGTCAATCTGTAAGTTTTTTTCCCCTAGGCACCCTGGTTTGTGTTCAAGATTTCCTTGAGAACTTGAGTATTCGGTGTCTGCCAAAGATGCTTGAGAACTGGCCATATTCGCCCAGCGTGGCGTAAGATGTACTCGTTTTCTGGCTCCCTGGAGAAGGCGATCCGACCCATGATAAGCGACTGGGCGAACCGGGCACACACGCAGAGTCTGATGTTGCCCAGCTCGGCGTGAGAGAGCGTCACGTGCTGCAGGTAGCCCGCCAACACGGCGCGCGCCGCGTCCATGGGCGGCACGCCATGCGTGTTCAGCATCGCGTAGGCCATCGCTATGGCAACCTCAAACACGTACGGGCCGTGTGTGGCGTCGCCAAAGTCGATGATAGCACACACATGGTGCTCAACCCGTGCCGACAGTTGTTGTTTCCGTACGTCGTTCTGAGCGTTTTGTTCGTCGTAGATCTTTGCAGAAGCTGAAGACTTGGATTCCTCAACTAAAATGTTGCACTCGTTGAGGTCCCCGTGGATGTGGCCTACATGGAGAAAAATGGCAGCACTGTTTCATGATAAGCCTTGAGAAAGAGATACATGTATATTGACATCTGTCACTTGTTCGTTTTAACTCGAGAATATAAACAGAAATTTACGATAATTGAGCACGTCAAATTGAGCTTAGAGCAAATGTCTTTCTAAACACGCCAATGAAGTGTATTAAAATAAAACGTTTCGGCCGTGCTCTTCTGTTTAGCCAAATTACCCAATAAACCTCGACGCTCAGCGCTCTACCCCCTAGCGCGTTATCGTAGGCCCTACTTTTGTCATAAAAAGGTAGCAAAAAAAAAAAAAAAAATGTAAACAGAGCTCTCATCCCCCTAGCGCGTTATTGTAGGCCCTACTTTCGTCGTAAAAAGGTAGCAAAATAAAATAAAAAAATGTAAACAGAGCAACACTCTCATCTGGGAAAGCAGCGGTAAACATGTTCACAATTAAGTTGAATATAATTATTTCCTGAGAAATGAACTTTAGGTATACTTTAACATGGGTACAATCTAGGCCATATAGTTTTGGATCTTATATAATAAAGGCTGATATCAGTCTCAATAGTTTAAAAAAAAACACTTAAATTCAAAAGCTGTACATGTGCACGTTTGGACAGTAACTATACGACTTGACCACACAGACGCCTGATGGTCGTACCCCTGGAGAAGGACGGAGCGTCTCTGGCCAGACAAGCCTCGAACTGGTCAAGGACTTCCTCGACGAGGGCGCGCTGCTCCGGGCTCGTGATGACGTCAATGCTGCCTCTCAGGCCGGGCAGCTCGCACAAATCCCAGCTGTTCCTCAAACTTCCTGCCACGCCCTCTGTGGTGGGAAAAGTCTGGAATAACATGCGTGAAAAACGTCCAACACTAAAGGTTACATTTCATATCGAGGCATTCACTTGTTATATTCAACCCGCCACGCACATGGCGGTCTGATAATGGTATGCTACAAATACAAACAAAGCTTATCATACACACTCATTTCCCCAGTGCACAGTCTTTTCCCAAATACAGAGCCATTCCTCAATACATTGAATATTTCCTCAACGCAGAGCCATTCTTCAATACGGAGCCCTTTCCTCAGCGCACAGTCTTTTCCCATATTCAGAGCCATTCTTCAATACATTGATCTTTCCTCAACGCAGAGCCCTTTCCTCTCAACAGAAACCTTCCTCACGTCATAACTCTTTCCACAACGCGCAGCCCTCGCTTCACCACAGAGCCCTTCCTTCAATACAAACCCCACTACTATATTACTACTAAACCTGATCACTTGTCCTTAATTCACAACCCTTCCCTCAATAACCCAATTCATAGACCTTTCTCCAACACATAGTTTTTTCCTCAATGCAGAATCATTTACTCAACACAGATTTCTTTAACATCTTACTGCTGGAGGCTCTTTTTTAAATCAATTTCAACCCTATTGCACCTTTGATAACTGTTATTTTATTCTTCGAAATAAACCGCAAGCCTACCAAGTCGGTGTCAATGCTACCCCCTAGCCTGTATACTACAAGGCTTTTGATTTAAACAGCCCGTGTGGTGATGAACCATTGAGTAGAGGCCAGAGGCTAAACCCACCAACGGTCGTAGTAAAATATAACTGCTGAAAATGACGCGATGCTTGACGATGTCCAATGTAAAACCCGCAGGGGAGAACGTACTTTGAGGATATTATCCATCCTTCCAGCACACGACCCGACTTCATAGCACAGCTGTGTCGTGAGACGAACTTTGTCCAGTGTTTTCCCCGGCTTAAACTCAAACAGTCGTGCAATGTGTGTCGTCTGTACACACCCTGAAAACACAAGAATGTCATTATAAGATTAATGAACTCAGTAAAACACTGACACATCGTGTGACGTTTGGACACACCCTGAAAACACACGAATGTCATTATAAGATTAATGAACTCAGTAAAACACTGACACATCGTGTGACGTTTGGACACACCCTGAAAACACACGAATGTCATTATAAGATTAATGAACTCAGTAAAACACTGACACATCGTGTGACGTCTGTACACACCCTGAAAACACACGAATGTCATTATAGGATTAATGAACTCAGCAAAACACTGACATATCGTGTGACGCCTGAACATACCCTGAGAACACATGAATGTCATTATAAGATTAATGAACTCAGTAAAACACTGACACATCGTGTGTCGTTTGTACACATACTGAGAAAAGTTAATGTTCTTATTAGACTAATGAGCTAAGATTAATGAGGTATACTGTATATCCTGTGTTTATTGGATAAGTCTTACAATGTTCATGTTTTTACGACAACCGTAACAATTATTCAGGTCACAACTTCAAAAGAGGAAAAAAGGCGTACAGAAGTTTTGTAAATTATTGATTCATAGTATACACGCACGGTAAATTAAAAAAAAAAAAAAAACGTCTTCTCTTCCAATTTTTCTTTTTTCCTCTTTCTGCTCATCGTCAGCTTTACCTGTCCCTACAATTCTGTCTCACCTGGACCTGTCCCTACAGTTCTGCCTCACCTGGACCTGTCCCTACAGTTCTGCCTCACCTGGACCTGTCCCTACAATTCTGCCTCACCTGGACCTGGTGCTCAAGATTCTAAGCGCGCGCAACTCCGACAAGTCAGAGGCCGTAGGTGGGTACAATGTGGGCTGGCGGGAAAACAACTCCGTCAATCTCGTCCCTATAAATTAAGGTGATCGGCTGAGACACAAGTTCTAGGACTGCAGAACACGAATTTTGCATTAAACTACACACCTTCCATTAAAAAAAAATTTTCAAAGCTTTTGCCATTTGTAATGTTTTATTAAAAATTCCTCAAATAATGCGTACTCGAGTAATCGCCACGTCAGCAACTAATTATCTTGTGGTCATGTCCTGGGCTAGCTGGTGAAAGTAAGCATTGTGTGTGTGTGGTGTCCAGTCTTTTCTTCAAGTAAACAAAATAGTTCGTATAATAAGAGTGCACTGTCCATACTTCACCCTCACCTCGCCAGGTGTCCAGACGAGTCTGATCCTGCACCTGGTTGAGCATGGCTTCCCCACACCGACCCCAGTGCCGGGCCGAGACGGGGAGTACCTGCAGCTGGTGCACGCGCCCCGTAGGACAGGTCCAGGTGAGGCAGAACTGTAGGGACAGGTCCAGGTGAGACAGAATTGTAGGGACAGGTCCAGGTGAGACAGAATTGTAGGGACAGGTCCAGGTGAGACAGAATTGTAGGGACAGGTCCAGGTGAGACAGAATTGTAGGGACAGGTCCAGGTGAGACAGAATTGTAGGGACAGGTCCAGGTGAGACAGAATTGTAGGGACAGGTCCAGGTGAGACAGAATTGTAGGGACAGGTCCAGGTGAGACAGAATTGTAGGGACAGGTCCAGGTGAGACAGAATTGTAGGGACAGGTCCAGGTGAGACAGAATTGTAGGGACAGGTCCAGGTGAGACAGAATTGTAGGGACAGGTCCAGGTGAGGCAGAATTGTAGGGACAGGTCCAGGTGATAATTGTAGGGACAGGTCCAGGTGAGGCAGAATTGTAGGGACAGGTCCAGGTGAGGCAGAATTGTAGGGACAGGTCCAGGTGAGACAGAATTGTACATTGTAGGGACAGGTCCAGGTGAGACAGAACTGTAGGGACAGGTCAAGGTGAGACAGAATTGTAGGGTTGTAACCATGGGGGCAGCCAGCTGTCACGTGGGCTGTCACGTGGGCTGTCACGTGGGCAGGCGCGGGCGCGGCCCGGCTCAGCTGCACCAGGAAGTTCTGGTCATCGTAGCTGTCCAGCTGGCGGCTAACGGTCACCTCCAGGCCGAACATGGCGGCCACCATGGCGGGGATCTGGCTGGCTTGGAACGGCTTCATCATACACACTGAGATAACAGGCGACCAGTCAGCACCAATCAGCACCGTCCCTGCAGTGCGGAACTTTCTATGCCTAAATAGCGACAAAATGGAATGAACATATGAACTAACAAGGCAGCACAGAAAGTGCTTTTTTAATTAGAGAGAAACTAATTTAAAATACTTAATCTTTAGACTAAACACTATAGGTTGAATTGTTGATGATTGCTCACTAGAAGTGACGTGTCGGATACGCGTACCTGACGCGCCACTGTATGCATTAGACTAAAATACGATCATATACATTTTGAGTCTGTTGGCTGGCAGCATGGCTAGAAGTAGAACTGTTCAAAAGGCTTTCATGTACCAACTAATTAGATATTAAATTTGTTATTGCAACAAGGTTTATATTTAAATACACAATACCTATTTCGATAAATAACGGTTAAAAGTAGGCCTACACACATTTAAATGGAAAAAGAATGACCGTTTCGCATTGTTAACTACTAAGAGTTTTATAAATTATACACGAGAATCGGGACAAATGTTTTTAGCTACTTCAAAGAAGCCCAGCTAATAACGATTAAAATCCAAGCATATTAATACATTTAATAAAAGTACATGAAAACCCCGTTCTAAAACTAATGGTCTTTAATGTGAGAGGCGGAAGCTGCGACAGCGCGTCACAGCCACAGTTCAGGGAATCCCCAATACTAGTACATGGATGCTGAAACTTGAAAGTCTAGGGGCATCCACTCGCTATGCTGTGTATTTTGTGAGGGAATAACCAGAAGCCAGGTTAATTATACTCAATCACTCGCTATGCTGTGGATTTTGTGAGGGAATAACCAGAAGCCAGGTTAATTATACTCAATCACTCGCTATGCTGTGGATTTTGTGAGGGAATAACCAGAAGCCAGGTTAATTATACTCAATCACTCGCTATGCTGTGGATTTTGTGAGGGAATAACCAGAAGCCAGGTTAATTATGCTCAACCACTTATGCCACATAAAGCACTGCTGTATATTGTGTATAACACCAAGTTTGTGTCTGCAAGCTACAGTACATTCGTCTAAAGACTTTAATCCCTAACGGCGCTGCAATAGGTCTGCTCAAGAGAAACTCGTACATACCCGCAACCACAGTCGTTACAGGACCCGCAACCACAGTCGTTACACGACCCACAACCACAGTCGTTACACGACCCGCAACCACAGTCGTTACACGACCCGCAACCACAGTCGTCACACGACCCGCAACCACAGTCGTTACACGACCCGCAACCACAGTCGTCACACGACCCGCAACCACAGTCGTCACACGACCCGCAACCACAGTCGTCACACGACCCGCAACCACAGTCGTTACACTGACCATCACCGCGAAATCCTAAGGTCTCTTCTGAAAGTTCTCGCTGCCAATAAACAAAGTGCAGCCCTCGCCCTTTGTCTCGCAATGGCATGACTATTTTTTATATGAAAAAACAACAACACCCAAAAAAAATTGAATACGTATTCTCCGTTAAGAGTCGCATGCATGTTCTCGGCCTTTCATATTGCAATGTAAGTATTATTAATAGATGGATCTGTTAGTCACTGTGGGTGTGCCACCCAATTTTCAACCCTTAAAATATGAGGTGGAGAGTACGGATTCACGTTTACTCGGCTAAGGTTCGTTTCATTAGAGAAGATAGGAAGGTCGTTAACTGGGATGGTCCACTACTGGTAGCCCAGAGTGGGGTATCCGGGCTGGGCCGCTCACACCACACACACACCGATCGAACCACTAGTGAAAAACAATGTGGCCAGAGCGGGGCTTCAACAGAGGACGAGCGTTCTACCACCAGACCTCCACACATTACAACTCGCCTCAGTGTAAATTGACTTGTTTAGCTTTTATTTCGCGACGCTCCGAAGTTTGCACTTTGCACGTGAGCCAAGCCGAACCGAACGCTCAACCCTGTGACTGGTGACCAGTTGGCTTCAACGCTTCCTATCAAAACCAATGATCGTCACGCAGGCGCTGCGAATTTTGAAATACACTGGAGTATCGAGTATTTTCAATTATCGGGCTCTAAATTTTGAAATACATGTACACTGGATTATCGAGTATTTTTAATCATCGGGCTCTACATTTTGAAATACATGTACACTGGAGTATCGAGTATTTTAAGTTATTGGGATTTAATTTTGATAAAACACTGGAGTATCGAGTATTTTAAGTTATTGGGATTTAATTTTGATAAAACACTGGAGTATCGAGTATTTTTCAATTATTGGGCTTTACTATCGAAATACATGTACACCGAAGTATCAAGTTTTTATTCAGTTATTGGGCTTCAATTTTTTTTTGCTTATACAATTCATGTTATTCTCGAGAACTGTCCACAATGTGCTATTGTAGCGTATTGTAAAGGGAAACATAGTTCTCACTCACAGCAGAACAAAATAGTTATTTAAAAAAACCATCTTCATACAAATACGGTAGTTAACATGCTGATAAAATATGCACATACTTCACGACGTTTTGGGCGGGGTTAATTACTTACAGGTATTTCCAGTAAACCGAAGCGCTTGGAACCAAATTTCTTTCCACCGATACATTTTCAATTTCAACACGTAAGCGTGGCCCATTTTCAAACGCCTTATAACTTGCCAAGAACTTCGAAACGGCCAAAGTAAAATTACTTCATAATTATGAAATAACAGTTTTCTTTTATGTGTTACTGTGAGGCATTTTTATGGTGTTAAAGGATGTCATGCAACCGACCATATAAAATCATTACAATCCTCCACTGCCCTATTCACTACCCAGGCTATCAGTGACCCCAATACCAAGCTCAATTTGCAGACAACTGTGCACTTTGAAATAAGAAAAACAACGGATACATAGCAAAAGTAAAACAAAATTCAACAAACTAATCAAACAACTAGGAGAACTGTCCAGGCTACCAAACTCATACAACAAGTAAGGAAACTAGGACTTAAAGTCAACACGCACAAAACCAGAGCGGTGATTTTCGGGGGTTATCAAGAACTCCAAAAAACAATAGATTTCACCGATATCACAACCGACAAATCTGCAAAATTCCTAAGAATTACGACACAAATAGCAATTACTAAGAACCAAGGCGTCCAACGCGTTGCTAAGAACACATAGAACTACCAAGCAAAAAAGCCCCAAAACAAGTTTGACAACTAAAACCACTTAACTGAAAAAGCTTACGCGGCTGAAAAGATTGTCTAAAAAAGAGCCCTTAGAACAATAACCAACACAAACAGGTTCACTAATCCAGAGGTCCTCCAAGTAGCAACCAATATAGAACCACTATGCATTAAGAGGGAAAAAGCAGGTTTAAAATACTGGGCGACAGCCAGATTTGACTCCTCAAACCCAACAAACACAATTTTCACCGACTCTGTAAATAAAATCACTGACACGCAAAGATTAAAAACAAAACCAATCAAGCAAAGCACAGCATGTCTAGTATACAATGAAATACAAAATTTAGACCTAGATCCCGAAGATATTGATAACAGAAAAATTTTCATAGAACCATGGACACTCAGAGACATCCAAGTAGACACCCAGCTAAGCCAAACACTGAGCAAAAAAACTGACGGCCAAGACAAACTCAAAGCACTAACCCTGGAACAGTAAAAAATCTATTCAGACGGATCATTGTTAGAATAGGAGGCTACAGCAAAGACTTGGAACTAAAGGTAAAAAAGGAATGGCGGACAATAATAGTACTACAGCAGCAGAATTAGCGGCCATTGGCGAAGCTCTAAAGACCATCCAGGTAAAGAAGATGGAAAGAGAAAACATAGTTATACTAACTCCCTGGCAGCATCACTCAGTATAAAAAACCCAAACAAAACCAACGCCAGGCAAGACCTTACAGAGTCGATCAACATTAGAGCAAACGATCTCCAAGTACAAACCAAACCCATGCTCAGATCCGCTGGATCCCAGCCCACTGTAACATCGAAGGAAACGAAAAAGCTGACCAACAGGCCAAATTATGCCTAAGCTCTAATACACGAAGAAAAATAGGACTTGGCCCTGGTGAAACATGCCCAGCCCACACCCCAGCAAAAGACACACTTAAAAGTCAAAACACAAAAGAAAACATCAAATTTACAGCAGAACAGGTACTCAACCCAAAAAGTTCATCCACAATAAAAAAAAAGTTTAAAAATTACAAAATCCCCCTTTAAACATCAACCCATGCATGCCCAATGACCTCTTAACGGGATAAGACAACAAGCCACCCCGCCACCGCACACACCCCTCCCTTCCCCATCTCTCAAATCGCAAAACAAAATTAACAAAATACGAATCATTTCTCCGTGTTGGGAATTTCTTTCTGTTTATTTCTAATCGACGAGGCATCCTATATTATAATTTTAAAAATGTCTTTGGGTCGATCGGGCACTAGGTTAACGTCTTGGTTACACTTATGGCCTAATTACAATGGTGCCTTGCCGGTGTACTACTGAACCTTAACTTCTGACCCAATTACATTGGGTCCTATTGTTAGTTTAATACTGACTGTAAAATAGTGACCTACTTTTGATGTTAGTGGGGCAAACTGAATGGACGCATTATTCGGACGGCGCTTGTTAGTGTGGGAAACTAAAAGTTCCATAAATTTTCTAGATTGATCGACTTCGAACTCGAGAGATGCGCCAGTTCTGCAGAAGACTCCAGACCAGCTAGACGTGCTTAGCTGCTCTGCGAATTGGTTAGATTAGTCTAAGATTTGACTAAGTTATAATCCAGTATTTTGGATTGATGATTTGAAAGAGTATTGGCAACGTGTTAGCCACCTTGATTTTGTAATACTGCTTGATTTATATATCCTGTATTACGCGATTTTACGTTATTTACGCGACTCCAATAATTCACAGAAGTGTTGGACTGATTTATATCGAATGTAAACTGAGTATCACTTAACTATTGTAAACGCCTGAGGCTCTTTGTGTTATTGAATTTGTAGATTGGTAATAAACGGTTTTCTCAGTCATCGAACAGATTGGACTTGACTATGATTATATTTGTATTCTTTTGATTTTCAATATTCGGTACTCCAGCATACAGCACACGCTGAAAAACAGAAAACACACTTGGTCTATCTGCGTTAGTGTTGCTCCTTGCTTATGAGCCGCCGGAGGGACATTCGCTTTGCTTGAAAGATACATGCTCTGAATCAGAGGAAACGCCACATATACCGTCACAGCAGCGTCAAAACACCAAGAACTATGCCATCGGGTAAAGTCTTCGTTGTTAATAGGGATAAAAATTAATTATGGCTTTTTATATAATTATTTTAATGCGTAGTAACGTCAGTTTTCTACTTTCTTTTTTAAAATGTGTGAGTCTTCATTGAGAAGTCTGTTGCAACATTTAATTTTCATCTCGTTGTTTTTCTAATTTATTTAGAAATACAAAACGTACATTTTAATATTTTATGAGAACAACACGATTTTTTTAGAAGATGCTTTATAGGCCAATACTTGATTAGGTTAACTCTTATGTCCTGTAATTTCCCGAAGAATTTAATATGGAGATGAAGGTATCAGCAGAGATTCAAACCTTGGACTTCCTGCTCGATAGCACAAATCACTCACCGCCTGAGCCAACACAGCTTTCCCATTGAAAACAACCGCCTGATTGTATTTATTTCTGTTCTTCTTTCAGGGCGCCTTCTGGAGAGGCTCTCCAACGCCCGAAGCCTGGTTGTGGCGGAAGGATATCTGTTTGAGCTCGAGAGGCGGGGCTACCTTCAGGCTGGAGCTTTCGTACCAGAAGTAGTGCTGGAACATCCGCAGTTGGTGAAAACACTGCATGAGGAATTTGTTCACGCAGGAAGTGATGTCGTCTTGGCCTTCACGGTGAGCAAAAAACATTGAAAAAAAAAATTCCTTGTTCATTTAATTTGATTGGTTGATTAATTTTTTCCAAATAGGATTCTTTTATATAAACTGGATACAAGTGGTGGGGGGGGGGGGGGGGGGGGGGGGAATCCGACAAATTTCAGAAGTACATGTATGTATTATTATAGACAGGAGAGGAAAAGTTGATTAGTTATTCGCTTTCTAGTTCTCCTGAAAAAAATTCTATAGAAAAAGGCGGGGGAGGGGGGGGGGCGAACCTTCTATTTACCTTCTGCTCCCGCTATGTTCAAACCTTCGCAATATACGTAATCAAAAAGATACTGACAGACAACTAGCTTAACCTAGGCCTACTTATGAGTAAATGAATAAACAACTATTGTTTCGAGAAAGAAAAACTGGTTAACAGGGTGAGATAAAAGAATACTGCGACAGTATGAATGATAGGGTTTTTGATACATTAAGTGGCGAAGGTCGAAAAGAACATGCCAAGAAACTGTGAAGATGCTATAAGTAAGGACGGGAAGTGGAGAAATTAGCGAGGATCAGAATTAAGAGAGAGAGAGAGGGAGAGAGAGAGAGAGAGAGAGAGAGAGAGAGAGAAAAAGACATCTAAAAGACCTAATAAATCCGACACGGTCTCCGTGTGAATGCAATTTCTTTTTTTTTCTTGAGTCCATTGTACGTAACTGTTTACTTTTATTATGTATCATTATTTCTGAACAGCTTCGGTTGAACCTGGCTTTTAATTAAATGTGCGTACTTTGTATTATGACATAGCCATTCTATTTTTTTCCTTGGCTTTCCGCCTACGTTACTTTAGTACTATGCTCACCGAGAAAAGCTGCGGGTCGTTGGAAAAGAAGATATGTTGGAGAGAATCAACAGGAAAGCCTTGTCCATTGCGGGAGAGGTTGCCCGGGCAACCGGAGCGCTGTTTGCTGGCAACATCTGTAACTCCACCGTGTATGCGAGAGACGACGAGGAGGCCAAGGCTACTGCAAGGTCCATGTTTAAGGTAGACTGTGTGTTTTGTGTGAGAGACACTTTTAACGTTTCGTTACTGTGTTTGGCGTGATGTGCTTTGAAAGCTTTGGTCTGTCAAGAGTTTAATTATGTTCTAAGTTCACCAAATGGATTCTAAGCGACGATTCGGAAACGAAACATGTTGCTAGGAAATGTTGTTTGAAAACGATGCATGAAGTTTTTAAAAGGTCTTATGATAAGAAGCGTTGACATTTTGGATCATATCCTCACATACTCACAATACTTGCATCGTTATTCTACACCTCCAGCAAATGAGAGGTTTTCAGGAATATGGCGACTTTCTCCACTTATTTTGATGGATCGGGTACATTATAATGTTTGTTGGTTAGTTGCTACAGCTTTGTGCCATCTCCCAACTAAAAATGGTTATTACAAACTCTGAAAGTATGTGTGTGTGTGTGTGTGTGTGTGTGTATGATATATATAAAGGCTATTTACATGTGCTATATACTCTACTCTGTTATCACATCAAACGTAAATATTAAAAAGCTGAAATATAGTTACAGAGCCTGTTGCTTTCTTATACTGTAGATACTTTTTCATTATTAAATATTCATCGATTACAGTTTCGGACATTTTTTTAATACATCGTGAACTTATAAATGTGATCAAGAAATCAAGAAAAGAATAGCAATGTCAAAAGAAGTCTTTACAAAAATGAGACCATATTCAAAAACAGGAATATTCAGTTTGGAACAAAAGTCAAAGTACTCAGGACATACGTGCTGTCCGTCTTGATGTACGGCAGCGAGTGCTGGACGATTAGCAAAGAAATGGAGAAACGTTTGCTGGCCATCGAAATGTGGTTTCTCCTAAGAATTTTCAGAATTTCATGGACAGAAAGGAAAACAAACGAAGAGGTCTTGCACCTGCACGGGACAGATAGGTCACTGTTGCAAATGATAAGAAAGAGACAGATGGAATTTCTCGGCCATATAAATAGACACGACGGTCTGGAAAAACTAATGCTGCACGGAAAAGTGGAAGGAAAACGTGCTAGAGGTCGACAACGACAGACTTTCATGGACAGTCTGTCTCGATTCACAAACGCATCGAACAAGAACCTGTCTAAGATGGAAATATTCAGACGGACTGAAGACAGAGAGGCTTGGAAATCCCTGATCGTCGATGTCTGCGCCAGACCTGACACCTGAATGAATGAATGAACTTATAAAATCATTTTTGTTTTGTTTGTTTGTTTTTTGTTTTGTTTTTTGTTTTTACACTGCAAGTGCAAGTGATCATTAACTTCTTTTAACGGTTTTCCCCACTGTTCGAAAGAACATATTACTTTGCTTTGTTGAGGAAGAAGCAAACTATAATCATAATAATGAATAAATCATTGAAGTTGGTCACATTTTAACACTAATAAATTCATATCGTTCATTGCATTCTGTTGGGGTGTCACCAGGAGCAGGTGGAGTGGGCGGTGGAGGCTGGCGTGGACTACATTCTGGCCGAGACTTTTGATGAGGTTGGGGAAGCCTTGCTCGCTCTTCAAGTTATCAAACAGTTTGGCAAAGGTAGTCATATACTAACATTGAGTCGGTCTACTGGGAACACGAAATATTTTGGTCAGTGACTCGAAGATATTGCTTTGGTGCCCGTACTCTATGACTAAGAACTTAAAAAAACAACAGACCAAAGTTAACCAAACCAACACTTGTGCGTTGCGACTTAAATCTGAACAGGAAGGTATTAACATTAACATAACGTGGTCATGATAATTTCAGTGAATAGTTTTGTGTTGTCACTTAATGCTGAGCATGTAATGAGGGCGTGGTGACAATGTTAGTGGATTGTTCTGTGTTAGTGGATTGTTCTGTGTTACACGGCTACACCTCCACAATACGCCTGTCAATACAAGATGTAAGTCTATCGTCGGCAGCCAGAACTGTGTCATACCCTCCATCAAGTTTTGTAAAAGGGCATTGACGGATTACATGGTCAGTTGTCTTAGGACTTCCATTACACCGAATACACCTGGGTGATTCCCTGAGTTACCATTAATGCATATTGTATTCGCCCACATCTGGTTTGCAGTCTATTTGTTAAGTGTTTCCTTTTCTGGGTTTTCGAAACCTGGAATAGGTTCTGATAGATCTTTGATTATGTTTTCCCCTGTTGGTCTATTATTTGCCCATTGTTCTCTCTATGTTGCAATCATGTTGATTTATAGAAAGGACGTCCAGATTTGAGTCTTGATATTTTGGGTCCGTTGTTAGTGATTTGTTTAGGGATATTATATGCTATACCTCTTAGTTTCTGATTAGCTTCTTCTCCCTAGAGATAAGGTGGAGCTTTTGAGCTATGTTTTTTTTTAAATAATTTTTTTGTGTTGTCACTTAACGCTGAACATGCAATAAGAACGTAATGATGCCAATGTTAGTGGGTGGTACTGTGTTTTCACTTATGCACTAAAAACGGGGTAATGATAGGCCTGTCCATCATTGTGTATCGCCCCTCCCCCCACCCTTTGCACCAGGCACGCCTGCCGTGGTGACCCTAGTGCCGGGCGCCCGTGCCGTGACGTTTGACGGCGTGCCCTACCCAGAGGCGTGTCTCATGCTGGAGGAGGCAGGGGCGGCGGTGGTGGGGCTCAACTGTGGGAGGGGGCCGGAAACCATGCTGCCGCTCATCGCTGAGGTCAGGAAAGTCTGCAAGGTTTGTAACTTGACAGCCTTATAAGTTGTTATTTTTTTATATCCTGGGTTTGTTTAGTTTTGTTTGCTAATGTCATTGTTATTTTTGGTTTATCTTAAAGAACATACCTTATTAATGATTTTTGCCCATTCTTATAGACGATATAATAGTCATCCTCATGGATTGCTATACCAGTTGGAATAATTATGTGGTCATGCCCCTCCACATCTCTCCATCCTCAGATTTCTATCAGCACATATCTTCTCTCGTCACAGATATTTTCTCTCTATCTACCTCTCGTCCTCTTTTCGTTAATCTTCCCAGTTGTAAGGATCTGTTTCCAACTATGCCTGCGCATGATATAGCCAAGAAATTGTTCTTCTTGTGTGCTCGTTCTATTGAGAAGATTAAGTTAGCATGATAATATAGTGGACAAGAGAAACAAGGAATATTTTGTTACTCGTGCATTACATAAGTGTGTCTTGTTTCTTCAATAATTGTCTTATTGAAAGTGAAATATTAACATGGGATTGTTCTTTCTTTCGGGATCCATATGCGTGCAGGTGAATATTGTTTTAAAGAGGAGAATGTGGGGATATCATCTTATGTATCTTATATACATTTTAGGAGGCCGGTTGTATACCAAAATAAACACACACACACACACACACACAAAACATCACGAGCTGTAGGCATTGAATGTGTTTTTACCTGATTCACATGCAAAGTGACATAATAATAATGATAATAATAATAATAATAATAATAATAATAATAATAATAATAAAAATAATAATGATAATAATAATAGATAGTTTTTCTATCGCGCATAACCACCACACAAAGGTGGTGCTCTATGCTCTAAGCTTTGGTTGTAAAAATCAAAGCAATGTTTTGTTTTCTGCGTAAACGTCTTGTAGATCTCAAGAAAGAGAACATACTGCAAAGGGACCTTAGATAGGAATACCCGGGACTTGGCCGATCGCATTATACTGACACCGACCTT
The DNA here is from genome assembly GCA_003991915.1 of Elysia chlorotica. Classification (NCBI taxonomy): domain Eukaryota; kingdom Metazoa; phylum Mollusca; class Gastropoda; family Plakobranchidae; genus Elysia; species Elysia chlorotica. Next base: position 314,414 of record RQTK01000310.1, read on the forward strand.
ATCAGTAGCGAAAAAATTAGAGCGGAGATCGAATGCGTAACTTTCCGGTAAAAAAGCGGCGCGCTCTACCTTGGGACCCCCCTACCCTCTTCACGTCGCCTCACTGTCCTTACGTTGTCTCGCTGTCCTTAAGTTGTCTCACTGTCCTTACGTTGCTTCACTGTCCTTACTTTGCGTCACTGTCATTACGTTGCTTCACTGTGCTTCACTGTCCTTACGTTGCCTCACTGTCCTTACGTTGCTTCACTGTCCTTACGTTGGTTCACTAGCCTTACGTGTCCTTACGTTGCCTCACTGTGCTTACGTTGCCTCACTGTGCTTACGTTGCTTCACTGTGCTTCACTGTCCTTACGTTGCTTCACTGTCCTTACGTTGCTTCACTGCCCTTACGTTGCCTCACTGTCCTTACGTTGCTTCAATGTCCTTACGTTGCTTCACTGTCCTTACGTTGCTTCACTGTCCTTACGTTGCCTCACTGTCCTTACGTTGGTCTCCACATGTGCCCAGGGTCCCGTGGCGTGCCTGCCGGTTCCTTACAGAACCTCTGACCAGTCCAAGACCATGCAGTCCCTGGTCAATCCTAGAACTGGTAAGGTACTTCACTGTTATTCTTGTTCCATTGTAATTCCTAAAATGTCCGTTATCACCATTACTACCACCACAGCCACTTTCATCCTCAGCTCTTTCTCCTCAACCTCACCATCCTCTTCCTCATTATGTTCACCATCATCATCAGAAGCAACAGCAGAAGCGACATTATCATCATCACCCGTCATTATAAATAATAGTAGATAATAGTATCTCTTAATTCTCAATTTTAACCTTAACACTTTGTTTGATCCATCTATTCCTAGGGTTTAGAGGGAAAATGGGGAGGTTCTGAGGGATTATATACTACGTCACCTGGGGAACTGTGTGTGGCCAATGGGCCTACGTACTACGACACCTGAGAATTTTATCAGTTACTTCACATATAAAGAAAAAAAACACAAGAAAACTTGTATCTACACATTTTGTATTATTTTCAGTGGTTTAAAGACAAATAATCATGGGTTTTCCTGATACTTTTGACTTTTTTTTTAATTTAGAAGGCATCCAAGATCTGCGCGAATGCGGTCCAACAATAGCTTTCCTAAATGTAGAGATCGCATTGAGGTTTTTTCTCACCACGCCTATCGGCAACGTAGATGATGAAAGAACCTTCTCCGTACTGAAACAAGTGAAAATTAGGCATAAATCTACATGGGGTAGTAGTAGCATCAAATTGATCGAGAGCCCCACGGCTCATGGACAGCCTAGAGCCCCGCACTTTGTTAACGCGGCGCTGCATACAGTAATATTGCAAATTGCAATGCTTGAATTTTTTAGAGACATTTTATTTCCACAGGAGAGAAGTCCTTTCCTGTCGACCTGCCGGCTCACTTGGTAGGTCGGAGCGAGGTCCTGGAGTTTGGCCTGCAGTGTAAGCGTCTGGGCGTGGAGTACGTGGGGCTGTGCTGCGGCAACTGTTCTCACTACACCAGGACTCTGGCAGAGGTAGTAGTAGTAGTAGTAGTAGTAGTAGTAGTAGTAGTAGTAGTAGTAGTAGTAGAGGTAGTAGTAGTAGTAGTAGTAGTAGTAGTAGTAGTAGTAGTAGTAGTAGTAGTAGTAGTAGTAGTAGTTGTATTAGTAGTAGTAGTAGTAGTAGTAGTAGTAGTAGTAGTAGTAGTTGTTGTTGTTGTTGTTGTTGTTGTAGCAGTAGTATCTGGCCAAAGCAGTCTCCAAAGTCGAATGGACAACAAATTTTACAGTATTCCCATTGTATTGATACATGGTTTCTTCGTGTGGAATTGAACCTCCTTAGTGACCGTAGACATTGAAAGCTGGTTCGGGAACAGACGTAGTTCCGTTCCGTTTCCAGCTTGATGATTTCTCTCTCTAGTTTGGTATTACTTGTCATTCTCTATTGGGATAACTTGTCATTCTCCAGTCGTACGGCCGACAGCCACCAGCCAGCCGGTTCTCACCCGACATGTCCCAGCATTACATGTACGGCGATAAAACCAGGTTCAAGAAATACAACACGGAGGACCTGGTGGCAGCCAAGCACTGACCAGCAGGTCAGATTCTTCAGGTTCCTGTCAAACATCGACTAGACCAGGCCAGACTTTACATGTTTCTGTCAAATACGGACAAGGCCAGACCAGACTCCATACGTTCCTGCCAAACACTAACTAGACCAGTGTCACCAGACCAGACTCTAGAGGTTCCTATCAAACACTGACTATACACGACCAGGCTCTTCACATTCCTGCCAAACACTGACTAGACCACTCTAAAGGTTCCTGTCAAACACTGACGAATCCAGACTCTACAGGTTCCTGTCATACACTGACGAAACCAGACTCTACAGGTTCCTGACAAACACTGACTAGACCAGACTCTACAGTTTCCTGACAAACACTGACTCCACAGGTTCCTGTCAAACACCGACTATATCTAACCAGATTCTACAGATTCCTGCCAACACTGTACACCACCAGATTCTACACATTCCTGCCAACACTGACTAGATCAGACTACAGGTTTCTGCCAAACACTGACTAATCCAGACTCTACAGGTTCCTGTCACCACACCCTTCTGTATCCAGCAGATTCCGTGACAGTTTCTACGGGAGTATAGTATTAGTAATCGAATAGTTGAATAAAGTATTTTCAAACAAAAGTGATTTGTCTTGTATGTCTTGCAAATTTGGAATTTGTTGCCTTGTTGTTGTTTTTTTGTATCAATAAATCTTCAAGCTATTACAATTCAAAATGTGTGGTGATTTAATATCAAAGGAGAGAGTAAAATAATGCAAATGCGCTGTTCGGAAAAGTTATTAAAATATAAAAAGAGGCTTAAGACAAAAAGGGAAAAAATGTTTTTCTTTTACGCTGTCAATCAAGGGATGATTACTTGTTTCCTTTTATTTAAGGGCTTGATAATCTGGGGTTAGAGCATTGGCTTCCTACGCAACAGGTCTGCGGTTCGATCAATGCTCTAGGGCCTACTCTTTGGGTACGTATCACATGATGTCAGTTTAATTAATGTGACTAATCAAGTCCCAGGCCGGGTATCCCGCTCTGGGGTCGGATCCGCAATAAAATTATATCCTCGGTGCTTAGCTCGAACTATAAGATAAGAGCCATTTAAATACATGTAGTTATATTATCACATCCATTTGGGGGACCTTTTAATAACCCCCCCCCCCCTCCTGACAGGTTTTCCCCTCTCTTTACGCTATTCTTGCAACAGCCTATGTCCTCACAGCGCCGCCAAACCAGTACCCACTTTTACCGTGGCTATCTACTTTGCCAATTCATACTGCGTTAAATGTTTGGATGTGGCGCGTCCTAAATGTTAGTCTTTGAACCTTGGGCAGATTACATTATCCCAATGTGGTCTACTCCATAGAATAATACACTGTAGTCTTCTTTGAATATATCTTAGCATGCAAAGAAAAAATAATTAGAAGGGTGATACCTAACTCTAGTCGGAAAAAGAGAGAGAGGGAGGGGGTAGGAAGAGAGGGAGAGAGAAAGAATGGAAAGAGCGAGGGAGATATAATTAAAAGACACACATAGATAACAACCGTAAACATTACTGTCAAGGGCTGACGACCCCAAACAGAAGTGGATCAAGGCCGAGTGATAAAGCTGACTGGACACGATAAAAAACAAAATTGTTGGACCCAGAGGATGGAAAGAGTTAAGCTTTGATACTGATAGTGGTGCGGAAAGAGAGGACAAAAATCATAGACAGTTAGGATAACTTTTTTGAAAGTTGCATAGACAGAGAAAAGTCGGACACAAAAACTTTTCTTCACCTTTTTTGTTGTGTTTGTATTTTTTGTTCTTTTTATTGTTTTTGTTTTCGTTTTCTTTTTACATTTGTTTTTATTGAAAAGACTGATAATACATAATATTTTTTTCAAATTGCAGTAATAATTAGCAACTCATGGGTTGGTCTAGATAATTTTTTTTAAAATAAATTGGTGAATGTTCGCCAAGTAAGGTTTGCTTCATTTATGATTTTTTTTTCGTTACTCTCCTATGCAATAATTATTATTGCAGCGTAAAAAAAAAAGAAGAAAAAAAAGAAAACTGGACAATACAGCGTTGCATCGAAGTAGATGTATAACCTCCATATTATCTCAAGGTTTACACAGGGTTACACTTAAAGATGGTGTTTCACCTCCTTAAATTATTAGCCCATGGATGATACAACGTCAAAGCAGATGTATCACCTACATACATTATTAACTCATTGATGCCAAACCATTACATCGAAGTAGGTGTATCACCTCTACACATTACTATCTAATGGGCGATACAGCATAAAATTGAAGCAGGTGTATCATCTATAAAAATGATGATTAATAATAATAATAATAATAAAAATAATAATATAGTAAAATACAAGTCGTATTTGTCTTTTGTTGTCATTTTTAAAAGAGAATTTAATTAATTATTACAAAAGATATGTTTGTCTTATTTTTTTCTCTTTAAAAGGTCACCTTTTTTGAAAAACGTTTTCTATTATATGTAATTCACTGATCAGTTTGTCCACAACGAAAAAAAAATACAATTTTGTTATGTTCCAGCACAAAGGACAACATAGATGAAGCCTTACACCCGAGTACAAAGTTACAGCATGTTTTGAGCATGCACTATAGTATAACGACTTTTCAGATCAGACGGAAGAACAAGATTTGAAAAAAGAGTTCTTTATTCAAAATCAAATTTGACAAAAATTCTTTCAACATAGATGCACATGATATCACAAAAATATGGCTAGTTCTTCCCTATAAAGTGCAAGAAAGGTTACAAGTCTGTATATAAACATAAACAAATTGTAACCAAGGATTTATAGTAAAAAAGGCAAAACATGTAGCACCAGAGCACCATACTATGAAGTACAAGGACTTCACAAACGCAGGAAAAAGAACATACATGTAGTTCATAACTGCTGCAACTGCAACACACTTAAGGACAGTACATCAGGCCTGTATGTACACAATTCAAAAGAATTCTTAAATGCTTCAAGCATACACAAGTTTATAAGAGTAAACTGGGAAGCGCGATGGAATAACCTGACAAACAACAAACTACACTGTGTCCAACCACATTGAGGTCACTGGGCCAGAATGATAATTATTCCATCGCGCTTTCCAGTTTTCTTTTATAAAATTATGCATGGTTGGCTTTGAATTTGATATAGGTACATGCACCTTAGTAGGTTCCCGTTCAAGCCCCATCTTGGCGAGCTCATCAGACATTTCAGTTCCTTCAATTCTAACATGGCTGAGGATCCAGCAGAGAGTAATTTTCTTACCATTTTGCTGCAGTTCATGAATTTTTCTCAATATGTGAAGAATTTTTTGATTATTCAAGTTTTCCTCTCCAACTGCTTTCACCAGGGAAAGCGAGTCAGAGGATAAAAAATGTTTCTTTTCTTGAGGTGGGGACCGTGTCAAGTTCCATGCACCGGGCAAATGCCTCCAATGAACTGAAAATCACCTTAAGAAGCATCCTTCATGCAGAGTCCACTGTCTTATAAAACAAGATGGTTCCTGATTCTGTGTTGGGATTTGGAAAATAAAAACATTTCCATGACAAGCTGCGTGTCATTTATAACCTTCTACTCTCCAGGCAAAGTGAGGTCTAGGTTGTGAGAACTTCTTGATCATCGTTAGGTTGTTCCGCCTTATGGAAACTGATGGCGCGTTGAGGAGGGAACATCTTTTCTAGAAACTTGTAGTAGGCCCACTTGATATCAAACTCCATGTCATACCAGTAGTTCACTGAGGACAACAAACAGAATGCATCAAGATCAAGGTTGACAACACTCATATCAATAAAAATTGGTGGAATTTAACATAGGATTTTTTTCATGACTCACACAAATTACTTCAATTTTTTTTTTACCAAATAACTTGTTTGAGATAATCTATAATGGTTGTCTTAGATCAAGATGTGACAATAGTAATTTTGAGGGGAAATTCAGACAAAAGTTGGTACATGTATTCTGTTCCCCTGTTTCTGCAGAAGTTTGTATTCCACAGTAGGTACAATCATACTGTTTGTCACAGCAACCAAGAGAGACAATACATAGTTAGATAGATAGATAGATAGATGTCAATATGAATGAATGAATGAACAATTGTTCATAAAAATTGTGTAATTTTACAAAAATATGTAAGTCTCCCAAAATGAGTTTATTGCTGTCAAGACAAGCTCAAGGAATGCATCAATAAATTGGAGGACAAAAATTGTTACCCACAATTTTAAGCTTCTTTGAAATGGTGGATTCACCAAAGCTGTTCAAATTTTATCCCAATTTTTTAATAATTTTTTTTCCGAGTCATTTTCTCTTTTAATGGATACATCCAAAATGTGAGTAGACTTATTTTATAAGATCGCTGCACAAATGTGTTTGGTAGGAGAGATCTCACCAGCGATGCAGGCCTGGCTCTGGCGAACGTGGTGAAACCACAGGGACGGCAAGTAGAGCATCTGTCCCGCGCGCACTGTCACAGTCAGGGGCTGGCACCGAGCGTACTGGGGGTGGCTGTCCAGGTCGGGTCGCAGGGGATCCACAGCCACCCAAGGCACCTGGCAGAGAAGGAGAAGTGTTGTTGCTTAGCACCCAATGTCAGCTATATAGGCTATACTGTGGACGGGCCCTAAGACTAAGGCCTGACAAGTTTACATGCTGCCATACAGAGACAGAGCCAGGATACCATGACTGTCTCAACCGGTCACAATAAACTGACACCGACCCAACAAGTAGGGGAAGAGGTCGCCATAGCGGGGCCCGAACCACAGACCTCCTGTGTTGAAAGCTGATATTCTAACCGTACATCAGGTAGGATTGGGGGGGTTCACCAGAAATAGAAATTAAATACTTAAGTCAGAATTGAATTTGATATTTTATGTACTATTACTTTAACAATCCTAGAATTTCCTTTTTGACTACAGCTCTTAAACTGAGGGTCCAACATCAGTAAAATACAACATAATTATAATTAGGGTTAAATAAACATTCCAAAGTGGAAATATTTATGAATAAAGATACCAAGGAAAGTATAAAGTTAAGCCATCTGGTGAAAATGAACACCTTGGGACCAGAATAATTTTTTGGCTTTAGCTATTAAAAAAACAATGAGAAAAATTAAACAGGACTGCTCAAAGAGATGGATATTAGGCATGAACTTCTTATAAGTAGACTTTGTTGCATACCAATAATGGTCCAAAAGTTGTTGTTTGGATTTTTTTCAATGAGTGTATCATGCTGTGTCTACTAAATACCAAAAAAAGCAGATATGGATTTAAGTGTATAGGAATAGTAAAAAAAAAAAAAGTAGAGTACAGTGACAAAAAATAGAAAAAAAAAAAAAAATAGTAAAAAAAAAAAAAGTAGAGTACAGTGACACCTCTACATAGCACTTTTTTTGTGTGTTTTTTTTTCAAAAATTGTAAAATTTATAAATGTCATATTACCCTTTCCTTCCTCCTAAAATAATTATAACAAAAATGAAACAGCTGTTTTATAGATCAAAGAATTATACACACGCAAAAAAAAAAAGATAACATCATGCAATCAGGTTTGTTTGAAAATCTTTTCATATTTGACATATTACTTGCGAGGAAAGGCAATTGTTATTTAAAAAATTATTAATCTTTTCTATTTAAAAGTAATAATTATTTGATCATATACAGAAGAGAAAAATCAATATGGAAGGACAAGATTATTATTTTTGTTTGTTTTTGGTACAATAGTTTACTTCAGTGGATCATTTTATTTTTCTGCATCGTTTGTTTTTTATGTGGAACATCTAAAAAGGTGTATTACTTACTTATTGAAACTATAAGTTAGAAAGACAAGTAAACATGATCTTCACCTCTGTGCCCTCTTCCTCTTCAATGAGTGCAAATTCTCCATCACATGTCTCTTTGTACACAGCACTTGGATACGTCCCTGATTTTAAAAAAACAACAACACACACACACACAAAACAACAAACAAAGAGAGTAATCAGCCATACCATAGTTATGTACACAGCACTTGGATATGTCCCTGATTAAAAAAAAACAAAAACAAAACAAAAATGAAAACACACACACACACAAAACAACAAACAACCAACAACAGTAATCAGCCATACCATTGTTACATTGTTTGTTTAAAAAAAAAATTTGTAATTTGATTATATAAATAACTAGGGCTATAAATGGTGTTCTGTGGTGTAGCACAATATTGGCCCAAAGAAAAACAAAAGGAACAAATTCAAGTTAAACCTCAATTTTTGTGCTATAACAAAATCAGAGGGCACTAACTATAATACATGAAATTAATAGGTGTAGAATGTTTGAGACTAATTCATCCTTTTAAAATAAAACAGATCAATAATACGGTTCACAAAGAGGCATGTTCAACTGAGGACATTTACAGACAACTATGGCTGATAAAGTAACTCACCATAAGGAATGTAAGGTAGATCGGTGGGTGGGTGCAGTATGAAAGTTTTCTCCCCTGACACAACACAGTACAAGTTTTCATAGTGGTCGCGGTGCACTGCACACAGGGACAAAAAAATGTCAGTTGTAGCCAATGTTTGGATTTGAAAGTATTTTAATTTCTCTTTTCTATATAAACCTGCCAATCCTCCCAAATCCAAAGAGGAAAATGAAAAATGTTGAATGGTATTGGGTGAGTTGACTGCATATAAAATTTAGATTTTGATTCAATTTTAAGTGTATATTTATTAAAACATCTTATTTCGATCAAACATCTAAATCACCAAATAACAGAGTCTCCAAGAATATTCATATGCAAAAATTAATACATACAACGCAAATATTACAGACAACACAAAGACACATACAAGACACAAACACACTACCGGTATCCAGAGTTTATGAAGCTGGAGACTACAAGCAGTGAAGAATCACCATTATTTTAGTCATTGCTTTCTAGAAATATAAGAAGTAGGAGCAGTAGCTGTAGTAGTGGCAGAAGCAGCAGCAGCAGCAGTAGCAGTAGTAGTAGTAGTAGTAGTAGTAGTAGTAGTAGTAGTAGTAGTAGTAGTAGTAGTAGTAGTAGTAGTAGTAGTAGTAGTAGTAGTAGTAGTAGTAGTAGTAGTAGTAGTAGTAGTAGTAGTAGTAGTAGTAGTAGTAGTAGCAGCAGTAGTAGTAGCAGTAGCAGCAGCAGCTGATGTAACAGGAATCTCGACGAGTGAGCAGGAATTTTCTCCCCGAAAGCGGGAAGTTGCAGGTCTGTCTATATTATTACAAAAGGTAGGAAAACCTAGTACCTTTTTTTATTTGAAATAAGATGATCACAAAACCGCTAATTTTTTTTATGAATTTGAGATTAAGAGAGACAAACTAAAGCAAATGTTGAAGCTTTTATAAATATTGAGACAAAATTATTTTTCAGTAGGGAAACATCTTTTCCAATTCTGTTCAATACTTTCTTGTCAAACACTTGAAACAGTCTTCAACAATGCAAAATGCATTGAGGGTAAAAAAAAAAAAAACACACATCATATTGATTGAAATTATTTTTATAAACTAATAGACTACCTGTGATTCAAGAGAACATTTAATTTTTAAATTTTGAAGGATTTCAATAGAAAAATTGTAACGCCTGAGAATGTAACTATTTAACATTGTAAAATGAATATGCTTGGGAGAAAGAAATCTGGTTTTTAAAAACACTGACCCGTATACTTCATTTATGAGTCATATCATGCTTTAAAAAAACAATCTTAGGAAATATAATAAATAACCCCGGGTACAAACAAAATCATATGAAAGGCCTTGTTTGATCAGAAAATGAACAACTACTTTTCAATTAAACCTAAGAGACCGCTTACTTGATGTGATGGCTCTCTCATCTCCCATCCAGAAGTTCACTGCTTCTGGTTTTACACCTGGAGTTTCAAAAACGAATACAGAATATATTATTATATTACAAACTCGCCAAACAAAATATGATACTTTGCATTTCGGGATCAATAGCCTTAGTCTCCCTGTCACGTCAAATTTTCTTGAAAAGGGTTATCGTTTTAACCCAACTTGAATAAATAATAGTCTTTCTATTGTGATGTTATTTTAACTCAACTTGAGTAAATAATAGTCTATCTATTGTGATGTTATGTAAAATGTGTTTCAAATGAAGAAAACAAATATGTCATAAACCTAGATATCTATTAACTCATTTCCACCTATACTACCCAGTGTTGCCTGTATGAAGCACTATATTGAGTACCTATACCGCCCCTCATCACCCGTTTAGTTAGCTTTCTATATGTTTACTTTCGTCACTTAGTGGTTACGGAAATCTCCTGTAAACCTCATTGACGTTTAGAGGGCTCTTCAGGCTTTGTTAAGCTTATTTTGGTTTCTTTTTAGCCCAGAATTAGATCTAAAAGTGTGCTTCAAACTTTACCATTTTTTCGCCTATTTCAAGCACTTCCAAGCCCAACTCTAGGTCCTAACTTTGAGTTCTATGGTTGATCCCCTGAATACTGTAAATAAAATGATTGGAAGTGAGATGTTAATGATAAGATGGTGGTAGAGTTCGATTTTAGAGAGGGGAAGGACTCAGAATCTTATCCAGGCCCAGCTGATGAGTGAAGTGTGAATGTAGATCTATGTTGGAGTTGGAATGAATGATAGACCCAGAGATCTCGAATTTGATGAATTTTTAGGCCCAACCCTAGTTCCTGCTGTCACAGTGATCCACCAGAATTAAAAATTCAAAATCTCTAATTTTTTTCCACACTCTATTTAATAATTTTATCTTGTTTAGTTCACTAGCAATCTTTTTTTTTTTAAATGTGTATCTGTTTTTGTACAGAGTTAATGTCCTTCTCTTAGGAGCAGGGACTTACTTGGACTGCAGTGGCTTAGGCAGATTGAGTTAAAAAAATGGAGAAAGAGCAATTATCAATTTGACATAAAATCGCTGTGAACCTCAATCATATTAGAAAAGATTTACAAGTAAGTCTGTGAACTAGATGCAATATAAGTCATCCTAGCTCTCACACACATGTATGTGCATTTCACTCAAATCAACATAAAGCAAAAGCTACAAAAACAATAAGAAAAAAAACTCCAACATTGTGAACACCAACCAAAGGCAGTTGATCCCCAGGGAATGTGAGAATCCACGTCCTCCATCAGAGCCGAGAACTCGTCAGTCAGGTTGGAGTTTTGTTTCTGGATGTAGAACACACCATGTTCCTTCCTGGCGTGCACCGGTGTGAACAAAATGTCCAAGAACTGGGACATCGGCATGACCCGCTCCTCTGGCATCACAAACCTGCCCTCGTAAACTGCATCTGCGTAGCCATTGGGGGTTACAGACACCGTCACGGGGGCATCCCCTAATTTATTCCTGGTGGAAATAGTACAGAATAATTTTTACAAGTATATTAACAGTTTATAAAATACTTTTTTTTTTCAGAAAATATTTCATAGTCAGATATTGAAAAACTTGTTCAATTATGAATAATCATTTTTAATAATAGAAAAAAAAAACAAGAACACACCTGTGATGATAGGGGTGAAAAGTGAAATGAAAATATATTGCAAGTGATGATTCATGAAAAAAGTAAGAAATTGAGGATAGATTATTATGAAATTTAAAAATTAAAGAAATTGGGCATTTTCTTTTAAACAAATTAGAGGATGGTAATAAAAATGTTTCTAAAATAAGGTGCTTAAAAATGTTTGTAAAAATTAGAGATGGTTAGTCCACTTTCTGTTAGATTTATGTATTGGCCAATCTTTTCCTATTTTATATGTAGTCCACAATAACTCTTGATTCCCTCCACTTTGTCCGCTCTGCCAAAAGGGTATGCTTTACTTTTTATAAAGCATTTCAAGAATTTTTTAAAATAAATTCACATGTTGTCTCTGGAAAGTTATTTTTTAGCAGAATGTACATAATCCTACACACCTTAAATAGTTCTCGTTCCACTTTTCCAGAGCAGGCCAATGGTTAAACGCACCATTTATGAGCAGCGGCCGATTCTGAGAGACAAAGTTTCTGTAAAACTGAAGAGGATCAGGAGCTCCAACTGTCTCCTGACACTCTGTGTTCGGGTACAGCTCTGGGAGGAATACAGACATGACATTTCAACAAACATGTTCATATGGAATACACATCTCCAATTGCTTGTCCCTCTAATAAGCTAAACTAAAGACATGGTTTACAGTAGAGGCCTCTAAAGATTAACCCTGTTTAAGATAAATTATGACTAAATAATTTCATATTATATAAACTACATCTGACATACTAATTCCCTTCTTTCCCTTTACTGTGATTGTTGAATATAAACCTTGGATAAAAGGAACTTTTAGGCTGTCTCCAAGAGGTTTGTCTAAAGCGGATTCCACTGCTTATTACCATGCTGCTCTAGGAATGGATTCTTTCAGTTATTACTAAGGAGTCCTAAGATAGGTTTGGGTCACAATAATGGGATAAAAGGATGTGATCATTAACTGACAAGATTTTTCCACTGAAGTTGCTCAGTACTACAAAGATGACTGTTTGACTTCTCAAGACAAAGAACTCAATATTCACCAGTGTGCATTATTTCCTATTATTAACAAGTTTGATTGAACCATACAGATATGAAGAAGGCATTTTGTTTAACAGTTTTATGTGAATAGTAACATTGTGTCTCAACATAAAGACTGAAAGGGCAAATATTGCTGCTGAGCTGTGAGACCAGAATCTACAAGGAAGATGATCCTAGATTCTATAGATTTTTCTACCAACGTTTGAAGACATTATACAGTGGAAACCTTACAGTTTAAAATGCTTGTGATTTATTACAGAAGGGAACATACCTGAACAATAAAAGTGATAAAAATCCTGACTGCTATTTATATTATTTGAGAAAACTGCATTTATCATAATCTCCTGCTGTTTCCTTTCAACAGCTACCTTCTCCCAACACAATTTATTTTTAAAGGCATAATTATCTGGGACAGCAATAAGCATTGAATTATGCTTGACACATAGTACTTTGATATTGCCTATTGGTGATGTCAGCTTCGAATTAAGAGAGTAAAGTCAGAAAAACTTAAATTAAGAGTCTCATTTTAATAGAGCCAAAGAGGGAAAATAGTCTCTTGAAAAATTTGGTTTATGAAATTTGAATCATTAGACTTTGTTTTGTGACGTTTCCACTGTTATTTAATGGGTTTTTATATAACTTGGACGTTTGCTGTTCATTTCTTTCTTTCTAAGGTGCTTCAGCAAAAGCTTAGTGTTGGTTTCATGCAGCTGGCTTTGGTTTGACCATATGGAAGATAAAAGAAATAGTAGAAATTTCCAGGTATGTAATAATGCATGTATTCTAAAGCAATAGGGAAAGTCCAGACATTTCTTTTGATAGTTTTTTATAAAACAAAACTGTTCTAGATGCTGGAAGTCAGGTTTTATTTTTGTAAAAAATATACCAAGCAAAGTTTTTTCACATTACAAAAAATGTGGGAAGATGATAAGGTGATATAAAAAGATGATGGATTAGACAAAGATATAAAAATATGAAATCCAAAAACATTTTTTAATCCATAAATATATGTTTTCACCTTTCATCTCCTCAGACAGTGCAGTTAGTGCCTCGTCCACTCTAGTATTGCTCACATGATGGTCAATAGGATCACTGACTGGAAAAAAAAAGATTTTAAATTTTCTTTATAAATAGAGTATAAAATACTCACAAGAAAAAGGGTTATCAATACAGTGGTCTCTGCCTAAGAACGTATCCCTTGGGAGACAAGAAATGAAGAATAATGGGTCCCTAGATTGATTGGGTTATATAGCGCAGAGTAGAAGATGAGCGTAATGCTTTGAGTCATCAATGAAGTGACGCAGCCGTTGCATATTTAGCAACACTTGGGCTTTTGCCCAACAAGTTGTAATCTTTGGTGAATCAATGTCCTATTTCCTGAAGAATTGTTCATGTTACTTCTCACCTCTCTCACAGCACGCAGACATACATACAGGTGCAAACAATTATCGAGAAAAACTTCAATTCTTTTGTAAATCTGTGTTTCTACATGGTTTGTCAACATTTCAGAAAGGCCTAATGATTAAAACCTAAATCTTTAGTCAAAGTCATGAATCACAAATTATGCCAAGTCAAATTCTAAAGAAAAAAACCTTGATTTTTAATTTTTGAAAGTTCCACGACAAGGAGGTTGGAGTCCTTTGTAGCTTCAGCCTTCACATCATAACCTCCCTGCAGCAAAAGAAAGTGAAACGAAATAGCTGACAATTCATTAAATATATTGGTACAATTACAATCTGATTTTTCACGAATTTGTTTTTGTATCTACTCATGTGAAATTTTTCAAGATTTCATCAATATAATTATTCAATGCAGAAGATTAAGTTTATCATTAGAAATTATTTTAACAATGAAAATGCAATTTATCTGAGAGAAACCTGGTATATGTAGGCTACAATTAAAGTTTAAGTGCTCTATGTAGGTATATGATCTTGATATACGCGTTTATCATTGCAGTTAGACTTCATTCACGGAATAATAAACTTCTTTACATTGAAAAATTAATGAATTATTGATTAACCTCATGTCTAATTGAGTTAACTTTTTCTTAATTGACTTTAAAAGTTGAACAACTTAAATGATTGCATAGTGAATGCAATCTTTAAACCACTCACAAAACTTTCAAGTGGCAAATTTCAAGGTGCGTGCTTAAGAGGGATACCAGACTTTGATTGTTATTTCGTGAAAATTTGGGGATTTTTTTTTCATTATTTATTTGAGATAAAAGTTGGAAACTTCAACTAAAGAAAAGATAGGATAAGACTTACAGATTCACGGAGTTTCCTTTTTACGTTGTGAATATCTTGCATAGTGACTTCCTTCCCAGTCACACTACACATTTCCTGCCGTATGGCCTGTGATGGGATGTTCAATCTGATGAGATTGTGCAAGATTTCCTGCTCTGCCTTTGTGAATGATCTTTGCTTCACATATTTATTGTAGAGTTCAGGCCCTGTGACAGAGATAAAATTACAAGTGTCAAAAAGTTTAGACTGGACAAAACCAGCAACTATCAACTGTTGAGTAGACACTTTACAAATAAAAACACATTTCTGGAAAGTTCAGATAAAGATATCATTTTTGTCTCAATTATCATTCTTAGTTCTATTAAAAATTTAAAGACATTTCAAAGTCAACGCAATCGATAAGTACTTGAAGCGAATGATCATGTTCTTGAAAGTAAATGTACACAGGTTAAAAAGTGCGTAAAATTCCCCCTGAAGTATGTAAAGTTGTGACTGTTTTGCAAGAGATTTACAGAATACAGAAACTAAACTAGTCCCTTCCTGGAGATACTCTGTGTTTATGGTGCATGAGTTTGGATGAATTGTGTGTATCACATCAATTTGCCCATCAGCGTGTAGAATTTTTTTAAATATCACTAATTACAATTGAGTGCCTGCCCTATATTACTTACCAATCTCGTGATTATGTTTGTCATTTAAGATGGTTACAACAATCTTGCTCTTGTCGTCTTTACTGAGGGTGGCATGAATTTTGGCTAAACATCCCTCTTTACTGGATCTGAATATAATAAAAAAAATTTTTTTTAATATTAGGTCTTTAGCACAGATTTCTGTAAAAGCAGGATGGATTCAGGTTTTACATGACCATCTGCCTACAACTGTTAGAAATGAATATGAAACAATATTAGAAAAAATAATGAAATCAAAAACACAAATCTCTCTTCTCCTTTTTCATAATCATATCCTGTCATTTTAGTTTTACTGGCATCTATATTCAAAAAACAAACTTTACAAAGAAGTGGTGGAGTCTTAAATATCACTAGGTTGTTGTTGTTGAGTTGGTCTTAAAACGTCCAAAATCAGCACTATATAGGCTAGGCCTATATTGTGGACGGGCCCCAAGACTGTCAAACATCACTAGGTAAGTTTGAATAGACGAATTACTGGTTGGGTCTATGTCAGTTATTGCCTGACCAGCTGAAGTCTTGTCTCTGTGTGGCAGCATGTAGAATTGTCAGACCTTAGTCTTGAGAGCTCTGAGCTGTAACCGTATAGAATAATCCTGAGGAACCTAAACTAGGGCTTGATCTAGATAGGGACTCCTTGACTATTGTGGTTCCTAACCTGTGGGCGATCAAATGGGTGGTGGGCGGGCGGGTGGAATTTGATTATTAAACTTAAATAAAATACCAGCCAGCTGTACCGTACTTCTTGTAGTTGTCTTTTTGTTATACCTGCACTCCCTGTCTTTTGATGTTATTTTAATTTTGTTTTTATTGTATTCGCATGATTTGTTTGATTCAAAAAGACTGTGTCGGGGATTTGATTATTCAATTGTTAATTTGAACACTGGTACAATGCAGGCTGGGAAGGGGGTGGGGACACATACGCCAGCACATAAAATTGATATGTTAAGCAATTGAAACGATCTCTTTCTCTCACACTCGTTTGTTCTCTTTGTCTGTCTCTTCACATGTTGCCTGACTCCTATGTAATCAAATCCCGCCCATTTGATCGGCCACAGGTTAGGGGTCACAAAACTCAAGGAGTGCCTGGATCCTGTCTAGGAGCGAGATTATTTCGTAGTCGTACCCTTTCTTTTCTCCTAAAAAGGAACACTATTTCCAATCACACCCTTACTTAGTTTCTCTGAGTCCTCTTCCTTTTGGAGTAAAGACACCTCTGTGAGTGCATAAAAAGGTTTGGTATGCTAAAGTGTCTCCTTGTTTTTTGCTAGACCTTTTCACAAACGGCTGATATGTTGCATCACAATAACACTTCACTGCCTCAAAAAAGTCAGCCCATGTTGAAAATGTAGAGTAAACAGAAAGTACGCCTAAGCCCAGTTCTTTCGTAGCCATGTTTTGCGGTATGGACGGACGTCGGACGGTATGACGATTGCGGAAGCCACAATAAAGTACAGTTGGTCGCGAAAAAAAGCACCGTGGCGGTTCCTTGGCATTTTTTTTTTCTTGGTCCGGAAAATTGAAGTCTTTCTCAAGCATGGAGCCATTCATTCTACCACCATTGTCTCCAGAAAGACTATTACGCACAGGCTTGCGGGGTGAAATTTTGGCTTCTTTGGTTAACTTAGAGAAAGATATGGTCATTCTTGTTATTAGTCTTACCCAAAGAACACGACACACAGACTTGTAGGTCGACCTTCAATTCATTTTTGCCCATGCTACAGCTCATAAATGTTAAGGGAACATGTGTCAGTCATGGGTTCTCAATTTCATTATCTTATGTTTGCTTGTTTTTTCGTTGTTGTTATTTTTTTTTTTTTTTGCTTTTTTTTTAATGTATTCCACGCAGACCAGCGTCGTAAACACC
This sequence comes from Elysia chlorotica, assembly GCA_003991915.1. NCBI lineage: Eukaryota > Metazoa > Mollusca > Gastropoda > Plakobranchidae > Elysia > Elysia chlorotica. Next base: position 331,830 of record RQTK01000310.1, read on the forward strand.
ACAGTACATTTTGCATCAAATTCCACATTTCATTAGAGGCTTTGCTTTTTTGTTTGTTGTTGTTGTTCTTGTTATTGTTGTTGTTGTTTTTGTTGTTGTCGTTGTTTTTTGTTGTTGCTGTTGTTGTTGTTGTTGTTGTTGTTGTTGTTGTTGTTGTTGTTGTTGTGTTTTTTTTTATCTTTTTTTTGTGGTCTCTGTCAATAACAATCTATCGCTGTAATAATTGAAGAGGGGTGTGGGGTCTGTCTAGGGCTTTCCAAAATTATATGTAGGCCAAGTCACCAAAGTTGAGAAACGTTTGCATTTAGAATCAAAGTCAGCTGTATCATTAAACCTATAGTAGAGTGAGTAGGCTTGAAAAAAAAAACTCTAGTCGTCTTAAAGAATGTCCTAAAAAATAACATTATTATTTTCTGCTTCTGGTTGTACAAATTTCACTGCTTATGTGTTGACAAAGGGACATCACTCTTGTAAACTTGAAAAAGTGTCAACAATCTATGTTAGAATCATGACGGGATGCCGACAATTTTGAGAATCTAACAATAACTTTCAACTATCAGGTAATGATACCCACAGTGAGAAATTGATGGAACCTGGCTAGGTGACTCGAAATTTTCCTTAATAAAGACACACACCGTTTCTGATTAATGCATTGATCCACATGTTGTCTGCAGGCCTACAAGAACACTCGATCTAGATCTAGATTCTAGTTCAGACAGAATAGTAGGCTCTATTAGGTCTAAGGTTGGATCATCAGCTGGTGTTTCCGTTGCTGTATTGGAGATTCTTAACCCATAATTTGTCATCCAGCTGACAATTTTACTGTGACAAATTACCGGGTTAAGGGACATAACTCTTTCTTTTTCATACTAAGGTCATAAAAATCTTTAATAACATCTTAATTGTAGTATATCAAGGGATATAACACTAATAAAAAGCATCTCTTTTTATTTTCTCTCACTTATGTCCCTTGGACTAACACCCAACATTTTACGTCATTTTTTATTTTTACCATCTTTGTAATGGCTACCGGCAGACCTGAATGTCAACATGGCTGCTGCAAATACATGTACCAAACCTGATCAGATATATTCAATAAAATACCACAGGATTCGAACCACGGACCTGAAGTAATTAACTGAAACTGAAGTCTTTACAGGTGTTTTCTTTTTGCAGGTCTGTGGATTATCTTTAGGACCTTTCCTATGAAATGCATGGTAGGTGTAGGTTATTTTACAATTGATAATTATTTTTTTTTTGCCTTTGAAATGTTCTCTGATTGGACATCATGACATCGCAATTTATTTATATTTTTACTGTATATCTGTATTCTCTCAATTTTCAGCTGCAGTAAAAAGTTGTGCCATCTTAAGATACATTTACATAAGTTTTTTCTGTCAAGATTTTCCGATTTAGACTTTCTAGCAATCTTTATGTATTTTGCTTCTTTATCATATCTGTCCTGTTTTCTATGATTTACTTTTTGCAGTTAAGATTTTTCCCTGTAGAACTGTCTTATGTTTCTCACTTGTTGCCTTTCTGTGCATTTTTTTGTTTTTTTTTAAATAGCTTGACGTTCTCGATAAAGTCTGACCCTTTTTCATGTCAATTTGTTGAATATAGTTCAATTAGACTCTGATACACTATCTTTTCAACACTCCTCCATTCTACAAAAAATATCAATCATCCCATCCTATCGAGCTCAGCTCCTATACAACCAAGACATAGAGAGAAATCTTCAGGTCCTTCCACCTCATCCGAGAACACCCGAGAAAAGTCAGGCCTTTAGCTCACATGATTATTCATTAATACAAATCACCCAGTCCCCTCACATTCAAACTTCGAGTAATTTCTAGCACCTACTAGATAGATATAGACTCCAAGCCAGTTCTTAGCAAACAGCTGGTGAACACTACTCACGCGGTATATATGCTAGTACAGTAACATACGCATAAACAATGCGAAGCAGCATGACGTACCCATATCATCAGGAGGTCAAACCCGCAGCGAGGTGATGCACGACTATGTACAGACGCCAGCGAGTTTTCTGGGCCGTAAACTGATGACCAGTCACGCTGACCACCTGGCGTACCTGCTGGCTCGGGATATTGATCGAGCAGCCCAGCAGGACATCGAGACCAAAGGGTCCTTTCACCTAGCTCTGGCCGGGGGAACCTCTCTTCTCAAGGTAAGGATGCTTAAAGGTGTGCACTCACACATCTTGAGCTAGTTTTTATGTTCTATTGAGTCAGCTGAGATTCATTTGTATAGAAATAATTGTTTAGTATCTTCCAAAGATATAAAACTGAAATGGGATAGAGATCTATTTTATTATTGTAGGCTTTAGCTATAAACCCAGGTTAGGTATGATGTACCTGCTTAAAATTTTACCACTTTAATGTAGAGATTATACTTTTTATTATATTGAAATTGAAGGAAAGCATAATTTTACCTTTTCACTCAGGTGTCTGACCCACTTCCAGTCATAATGCTCTTTCCTTCCTTTTCACTCAGGTGTCTGACCCACTTCCAGTCATAATACGCTTTCCTCCCTTTTCACTCAGGTGTCTGACCCACTTCCAGTCATAATGCTCTTTCCTCCATTTTCACTCAGGTGTCTGACCCTTTTCCAGTCATAATGCTCTTTCCTCCATTTTCACTCAGGTGTCTGACCCACTTCCAGTCATAACACGCTTTCCTCCATTTTCACTCAGGTGTCTGACCCTTTTCCAGTCATAATGCTCTTTCCATCCTGTTTCACTCAGGTCTCTGACTCACTTCCAGTCATAATGCTCTTTCCTCCATTTTCACTCAGGTGTCTGACCCACTTCCAGTCATAACACGCTTTCCTCCCTTTTCACTCAGGTATCTGACATACTTCCAGTCATAATGCTCTTTCCATCCTGTTTCACTCAGGTCTCTGACATACTTCCACTCCAGTCATAATGCTCTTTCCTCCCTTTTCACTCAGGTGTCTGACCCACTTCCAGTCATAATGCTCTTTCCATCCTGTTTCACTCAGGTGTCTGACCCACTTCCAGTCATAATGCTCTTTCCATCCTGTTTCACTCAGGTCTCTGACATACTTCCAGTCATAATGCTCTTTCCATACCATTCACTTAGTTGTCTGACATACTTCCAGTCATAATGCTCTTTCCTCCCTTTTCACTCAGGTGTCTGACCCACTTCCAGTCATAATGCGCTTTTCATACCATTCATTTAAGTGCCTTTCATACTTCCAGTCATAATGCACTTTCCTCTTGATTTACTCAGGTATTCCAGATGCTTGCGCAGAGCTTTGCAAACCTTCACTGGCACACCGTGCACGTGTGGCAGGTAGACGAACGGTGTGTACCTCATCAGGACGAACGATCCAACTTTCAGACTCTCGACCGAGAGCTCCTGCGGTTTGTGGACATCCCCTACTCCAACATTCACCCGATGCCAGTGGATGTCAGTGGCAGCCTGTGTGACCCGGAGCTTGGTGGCGCGCACGCTTATTCCGAGACGATTCGTCATGTGGTGCCAAACTCGCAGTTTGACATGGTTGTGCTCGGAGTCGGCACGGACGGACATGTTGCCTCCTTGTTCCCGGGGAGTCCTGACCTGCGGGTGGACAGCAGCACTCACGTTGTCATCACGAATGACGGGCCAGCAAACACGCAGCGACGCATGACCTTGACCTTGCCTATTCTCAACAGGAGCCGTAGGGTGGCCGTGTTCATTACCGGCTCCCACAAGCAAGACATAGTGAAGAGGCTGGAGGCGAGTGGGAGGGGTCAAGCCTCTATAGACAGGCTTCCCGTGCTTGGGGTCAACCCTGTGAACGGGACCGTTACCTGGTACATGGACTACAACGCTTACACAGGCGACCATCACCAGCACGCATTTATTTGATGAAGGTTTTTTTATGACATTTTTTGTATTTAAATTCAGTTATGAAAAGAAAGCGAGAAATCCTCAGAGAAAGGTTGTTCACATGGCAACCTGGCCACTTGGTTCAAGACAACCATAGCTGATTCATTGTCAGTTATAGTTGTAGTTAAGTTGGTTTAACGTCCATCAACAGCACTATATAGGTTACATATCTGACAATTGTATGTGCTGCCACAAACGAGGGCGGTGAAACCATCTCAAAGTCAGTCACATTAGACTGAGACGGACTGTACTAGTTGTGGGCGAAATCCCAGGGCTCGAACCACGGACCTGAAGTAATTAACTGAAACTGAAGTCTTTACAGGTGTTTTCTTTTTGCAGGTCTGTGGATTATCTTTAGGACCTTTCCTATGAAATGCATGGTAGGTGTAGGTTATTTTACAATTGATAATTATTTTTTTTTGCCTTTGAAATGTTCTCTGATTGGACATCATGACATCGCAATTTATTTATATTTTTACTGTATATCTGTATTCTCTCAATTTTCAGCTGCAGTAAAAAGTTGTGCCATCTTAAGATACATAAGTTTTTTCTGTCAAGATTTTCCGATTTAGACTTTCTAGCAATCTTTATGTATTTTGCTTCTTTATCATATCTGTCCTGTTTTCTATGATTTACTTTTTGCAGTTAAGATTTTTCCCTGTAGAACTGTCTTATGTTTCTCACTTGTTGCCTTTCTGTGCATTTTTTTGTTTTTTTTTAAATAGCTTGACGTTCTCGATAAAGTCTGCCCCCTTTTCATGTCAATTTGTTGAATATAGTTCAAGTAGACTCTGATACACTATCTTTTCAACACTCCTCCATTCTACAAATGATGTAAATCATCCCATCCTATCGAGCTCAGCTTCTATATACACAAGGCATAGATAGAAATCTCCAGGTCCTTCCACCTCATCCGAGAACACGTGAGAAAAGTCAGGCCTTTAGCTTACATGATTATTCATTAACACAAATCACCCAGTCCCCTCACATTCAAACTTCGAGTAATTTCTAGCACCTACTAGATAGATCTAGACTCCAAGCCAGTTCTTAGCAAACAGCTGGTGAACACTGCTCATGCGGTACATGCTAGTACAGTAACATACGCGTAAACAATGCGAAGCAGCATGACGTACCCATATCATCAGGAGGTCAAGATTCAGGTTTCGTTCTTTGCAATTTGACGTAACCTCAGCCTTGTATCCTTTCAAAATTGCAAACAGATACTTTATTTGTTTCCCCTACCCCCTAAAACTCAATGTATTTCTCAACTGTTAATTAAAGTGTTATGGAATCTTTGTAAGTAGATTTCTATGATTCATTGATGGCCTCCTCATGTGCTTTTGTCTTTCTTTGTGATATTATGCAATTGTCTTACCCCGGTACAGACATTTGAAATACAGGGACAGTCTTTTCAAGTTTGTTTTTTTTATACTTCTACCAATTCCTTAATAATTCAGGCAGCAGGTAATAATTACACGATGCTATCTACTCTAAAATAAAATCTTACCTCCAAGAAGTTCAAGCTATCTGCTGAAATGAAAAGTCTTTGGTTCTCAGGTAAGATCTTAAGCAATGGGACCCCAAGGTGAGATACGCGAGTCTATACTGGCACCAAGCAGTAGAGATTAAACAAGGCGCTCATATTAAGTGGATCAACATGCAAGCTTACAATTAAAAACGATCCCTTCTGCTCTAAGATCACGTTTCATCCCATGTCTTCATGAATGGGTTGTGTAACACAACTGTTAAATGACACTGAGAGACTTTTCTCGTACGACAGAGTTTAGTACAAAGTGATATGAAATTTTTTTAAAGATAGAATTATAGTCTGTGATCTTCTTCTTGACATTTGCAGACTTTCAACATGTCATCAGAGCGTCAATAAAACTATATTTTCCCTACATGTTGAGTGTTGCACATTTTATATTTTAAAGCCCATAATTAAAAAAAAAAGTTTCCAAAGATAAATTGATTGAAAGTTTTGTTCATGTTGCTTTTAAGATTCTATAGTGGCATTTGTCCATGAGTTTAAGCATGATGCAATTTTTCTAGTCATGTATTTTTAATATGTAATTGTTGTTGATGAATATTATTTGAAGTGATTACTAACTGAGAAAAGATGAAAAGTTCCAATTTCTTTTTTCCAATATATTTATCATGTGTATAAGCACATTTTACCAATTTATGTTATGTTATCTGTGAATGTATTACATCAAGTGTTTGTCATAAAATATGTACACCCTATTTAATAATTAAGATGTAAAATGTGTTTTAAATCATATGACAAGATTCTTGACCATTCATTATAAATTAGCTTTAATGAAGTCAGGTACGTTAAAGATTGTCTTAGGAAATTGGAGTCTGTATCTTTTTAATATATGGGTATCAGCTTTCCAAAGATATGAAAATATTAAATTTTGAAGTGGATTTAACTTGTGGTACCCTTATGCTTTCAGATGTTTCAAATATATATGTTTACATTTGGGTTTTTTTTCAATTGATATTTTTACAGAGAAATAATAGTGTATTCTAAACTGACATATTTAAGGGGGCGTGGTAGCCCTGGGGTAGAACCTCTGCTTCTGACACAGGAGATCCGTGGTTCGGGCCCTGGCGATCTCGCCCCCTACTGAATGGGTCGGTGTCAGTTAAATGTGACTGGCTGGAACAGGAGTCATGGTATCCCCGCCCTCTCTTGTGTGTGGCAGCACATAAACTTGTCAGATGTCAGTTTTGGGGTCCGTCCACATTATAGCCTATGTAGTGCTGACGTTGGGCGTTAAACCAACTCAACTCGACATTTTTAGATTAAGTTGGTCAATTGAAAGAAAAATTGACAGGCTTATTAGAACAGCAATTTCACCGTTGCTGTTGTTAATTTTCAAAGATGGGCTTGAGCTTTGTTAATAGATTCAATACAGTTTAATTTAGAAGCTACGTTCTGTCAGAGGTTTTTTGGTTGTTTTTTGCTGTTTTTTATCGAGTTTTTGGATTGTATTAATGCTCTCAGTTCTTTTTTTATAATTTAATTGTAACACAGGGTCTTTCACAAAGGCCAAATGACATAAGCTCTCTAGTGCTGATATCAATGCATGTAATATTAATAACAGCTATAAAAAAAAGTAAAGTCTTTTTTGGCAATATAAAGACTATACATATGTGGTGCTCTATTATGAGTTGTTTGTTTTTTTAGGTTGCTTTTTTAGAAAACCTAGAGAATTGGGACAACTTTAATTTAAAAAAGATGAGAAACCCTTTTCAATTCCTAATCAGTTTTAAAAGACACTCTAGCAACTGTAACTTGTTACCTTGATAAGATTTTGAATACTTTCAGAAATGAGGCATTATTCTGCATTTTTTAATAAGTGAACCATTTGTAGATCTATAATCATCTTCATCATCATCATCATCATCGGTATTTTGATTAACAAGCAGGTACTGGGGCAACATCCACATCAGTGGACCCCCTTCCAGGTAGCTGGCTTGCTGCACGCATGGCTGATCTCACACCAGATCTCCAGGTGTTTCTGTCATGAGGGTCAGTTGTTGAGAGTTTCCAGTCTTCCCGATCCCTCTCTGTCACCTGCTTCCATGTCATTCTGGGTCTCCCTTTTCCACGACTTCCTGTTACTTGCATGTCCAATGCTGTCTTGATAGCTCCGCTTGACCGTTCCACGTGGCCATACCACCGGAGTCTTCTCTCCTTCAGAATGAGGTTCAGGTCCTCAAGGCCAAGAAGCGTCAATAGCTCATTTGACCTGGTGGTGGCCACATCTTCTGGCTTCACATTGCAGATCTGTCTTATCATTGCCCTGTCGTTTCTCTGCAGGCGTTGAAGGTTTGTCTTGGTCAAGGGCCATGTCTCGCTAGCATGGAGCATTGCACTCCGCACACAAGTGCTGTACACATGACCCCGCGTCTTGTATGAGAGGTGGCGAGACAAAAGAACTGGTAGTAGTTCTTTAAACTTCTTCCAAGCTGTCTTCACACGTGTTGTGGTTGCAAGGTCACAGCCACCAGCTGCCGAGAGCATATCTCCCAGGTAGCAGAAAGAAGCTACGACATCCAGCTTGTCGGATCCCACCTGGACTTCACTCTGTGGTCTGCCATCGATTGGTCTCGCAGTTCCCTGGCATCGACTGCACTGGAAAACTTTACTGTGAAGTTGAAGATTAACAGAGGCTTTGATGTATGCTGTTTGTAAATCCCTTCATATAATCATGTTTTTTGCTCCTATTTCCTGCTTAGGGTTTTTTCCCCTTTTCTTCTGAAATTTTTTTCCTTCTTTCAATAATTGAACAAAGCTTGTACAAACGATAAAATATATTTGTAACATAGAAAGGGCAGTCAGTTAACTGTTTTTTGTTGTTTTGTTTGTTCCCAGATTCTAGGCTGCCCACCTCTTCCTGTCCTGCTGTAAAGCGTCCCAGCTCTATATTCACATATCAACAGGTACAGTACAACCCGTAACTCTTTAAACCCTCATGCCCATTCCATCTTTTAATGTAGGTTTTAGATAGAACTATAAATGGAAAGAGGGTATTTTTTTCGTATTCCGTCATTAACTCATTCATGTTTTTTTGAAGAACAGAAGCGCTCTCCTAGTTTAACATCTCTTAGGTTCTCATGGAGCATCCCACACGGGGTCAGGTCTCAACCACTCAAGTCTGACAATTTGATATGCTGCCATACAAAAGACAGTTGGGGAATCTCTCTGCTCTCAATGTCTCTCTCACTATCTCTCCCTCTCTGCCTCTACGATTCTCTCTGTATCTCTCTATCTGCTCTCAATGTCTTTCTCACTATATCTCCCTCTCTGCCTGCCTCTACGATTCTCTCAGTATCTTTCTCTCTCTCTGACCAATCATTGGCTCCGTAATCCTAGGGTTAAGTTCTGTATAGACCCCATTCACACTGTGTCACTTATTGTCTCCCTTTTCGCCATTGTTTTCGATATTACAAGGACTCTAATAGACATTATGAAGAAGAAACAAGTGAAGAAAATCCGAGGTTTTAAACTAGACTTGATTACAGCAACATTCAAATTAGACCTGAACTTACTCATTTGGAAGAGAGTTTGCCTTTTGAAGATACAATGATAATGCTGATCCGCATATCCGAAGATAAATGATCTCTTTTTATCCTGATCCGCAGAAACTCCGCCTTCACGCGAGGAGAGGCCCGCCCGCCACCGGAAGACGACATGGTCATCTCACAGACGACTTCCGGTTCCCCAACGTCCCAGATCTCTGTGGTCGGCCGCACCAGCTCTGGCGTGAGTGGCGTGTTCCACAAGGCGTCCGTGTCCGGCACAAGTCGCTCGCACTCCCCCAGGGCCGGCCTACACAAGGATCAGCAGCAGCAGCAGCAGCGGAAGGCGTGCTCGCACAAACCCGCGCCGTCGGTGCACCCACACTATGCTACGACGATAAACAGCAGTGGACTGAGTACAGAACCTTGGTGGACTCCAACTTTCACCTCGAACTCTTCACTGTAACCGTCACCTACCCGGACCTGACTCCGTGCATTTGCATACATGCCCTGGACCAGACGCACAGTCCATTCCTCTACACCAAGTTTCTTCAGTGCCCACCAGATGACTTTCCCGGGGACTCGATCGAATGCTTTCTCCAGGTCCACAAAAGCCATGCAAAGTCTTTTGTTGGCTGCTAGGTATTTCTCCTGCAGTTGTCTGACAACGAAGATTGCATCTGTTGTGCCACTTTTTTTTACCCAAGGCAAGTTAGCAAGAAGCATTATAAATTTCTGGAAAGGAATGCAAGATGTCAACAATTTGTGTAATTATCAATGCAAGGTGTTTATAAGGATCAATTAGAGACCTAATTGGACATTACAATATTCAAACAGCAGTAAGAGTCCCCATTTTTGTAACTGTAAATTATAAGCCAATGAGTCAAGATATCAATGAATAAGGAAACCTCACAAATATCGCAAAGACTTATCCCGAGTTTAGTGTATTATACAATGCACCTTTTGTTGCTGCAAAACTCCCAAAACCTATATTTTATGAAACTGAATAACACAACTCACATCCGTAGTTTGGTGATACTACAGATGCTTTATAGATCACCATTTCTAAGAGACTTAGCTCAAGCCTTTGACACAGTAAAATCTCATTCACAAAGAACTCGACATAAAAAAAAAAAGATTTTTTTTCGGACAAAACAGAAGCATTTGCTGGTACAAGAACATAGTTTTGCATACCGGTACTTGATTAAGCAGGGGTTGAAAGAAATATATGTTAGCAGGGTTTTTTTTTTAGTTCTGAATCTGTCTCTCAATCATTGTATTAGACTATTTGGTGTTTTTGGTTCAACAGCACTTGTACCTCTCTACCATACTTGATAGTTTTAGATATAATAATTATTTTACAATTAGAACCCCTAATGCATAATTATTATAGTATATTCTATTTGATGAAAAAATAATTTTGAATTTCTTTGAAAAAAATGTGTGACTTGTTAACTTTATTATGTTATGTTTGTTATTACACCATTTTCTGGTATATGTACATTTATTTAGAATATTATGTTGGATCCATCAAAACTTTTTATTAACAAATTTCAACTATGTACGGTTTTTTGGTTGTGTATCGGAGATACTGTTCTGAAAACCTTTACTCTACTATAAAACCAACAGTAACATTGAAGGCAAAAAACCATGGAACGAGAACCTTACGTGTTATATGCTGCATATGATACTTTTCTTTCATGTATTATTTTTGTTATTTTTTAAGCTTTTTACATCTATGGAGAAAAGTATGTATATTTTAATATTATTATTGCTATTTTTTTTATTACATGTACATGTTTCGGTTGGTATAGATTTCTCATGCTGTGAATAAATACAAGTTCCAATTACAGCTACTAGTTTCATGACTTTTGATGTTCTGTGTACTTTTGCGGTGCCATTTATGTACGTTTCATGATTCAATGAAATGTGGAAAAAATTTACATCTAGGAAACAAATGAATTATACAAGATATATAAATTTCTCATTGAAGCTTGTTTCCACTCGATCCTCCTTCTTCAAGCATCATCATTGTTGTTATAGATAGATAGATCTCTCTTTGTCTCTATCTCTCGTCGTAATAATAATAATAATAATAATATGATGGTAATAACAATAATGCTAATAATAATAACAATAATAATAATGATAATAATAATAACAATAACAACAACAACAACAACAACAACAACAACAACAACAACAATAACAATAACAATAATAATAATAATAATAATAATAATAATAATAATAATAATAATAATAATAATAATAATAATAATAATAATAATAATAATAATAATATTGCTTTTATAATGGAGCAAGCGGAAGACTCGTGGTCTTCACTGGGAGGTCCTCATTCGAGCCAAAGATCGGGCAGATGTATTTGTCAGATTGTGTCCACTACTGGTTGAGTTGGTCGGTGTGTAATCTGATACGGTGAGACGGGAGTCTTGACATTCCACCACTCTCTATGTGTGGCAGTACGTAAATTGTCAGACGTTAGTCTTGCGACTCTTCACCATATAGGATTACCTTTAGGATCTCAAGACACATCTCTTTTAGTCCTAAGCCTACACAGAAAGCACATAGTCACCCCGCAGCGCGAGATCCATTCGAGGGAGAGAAGGTGGTCCAGCGTAGATTGCACATCTTCTACTTTTAGTAGACAGGTTGCGGGTTCGAACTCCAGTCAGACAGCGTTGTTGCTTGTTGATTGGATCTGTACTAACAAAATGAGCCCGGCAAAGTCTGAGGTACCCCGCTGTGGAGTCTAAATGCCGTACTCGGTTCTGCTTGAGGACATGGGGAGCACTGGAGAAGGTGAGCGCTTCGCTTTGGATCCCCGAGAGAGGGGGGTAGGTAAAATCGTGGAGTTGAACGTCTAAATAACTTTGGTTAAAGCTCGATAAAATGCCTCCGTCCTTCGACGAGATTCTATCTGAGCGGAAAAACCAGAAATCCAGGATACGTAAAAGTATTCAGAGGTTACCGAAGTAGTTTGCTATGTACTAATACACCTCATGATTTATACTGCTCTCAACTGCAATGAAACTAATCTAGAATCTAATAAACAATGGAAGTTGTCTGCTAAGATGAAAAGTTCGTTGTTTCTCTTTTTGCTTTACCTGTTATTTACTTGTTTTTCTTGCCATGGACATAGAGTCGGAGAGATCAATATCACTGCGTACAGGTAAGAAAATAACTTTAGAATATCATGCAGACACTTGGAAAACAATAGATTTCAAAAGAAATTGGAATCAACGCATAATTAAAAAATGTGCAATAATGACATGAGTACTGACGTGTCCTTACACTGATAAACTTAGGCATATAAATCTAGATCAAGATTCTAGATTTATGCCATAAAAAGAAAACAAAAGCTAGACACATCGAAAAAAAAAGTTGTATTTATAAGGCATTTAAAATTTTATCAACCTAGATTAGTAGATAGCAGACTCACCCTTTTCAACCACTACACATTTTTCTTCTTCAGGGAAAAAGCAAGGCAGATGTTTTATCATGCTTACAATGGGTACCTAAACCATGCATATCCGTATGATGAGCTTCAACCATTAACCTGTAAGGGCCATGACACATGGGGCAGGTGAGACCTACATTTTTTTTCAACTCCTTCATTCTCATCTAAGAAGTGAACAATGGGTGATGTGCGATCTTTTTTGAAGATTTTCATTAATATAGTGTCTTATGTCACTATGTACAAAATGTTATGTCTTTATAACCTAGAACTTTAGACCTGAGACAGAGAGAGAGAGAAAGGATCTAATACATGTAATAAAATTATGCTCACATGGTTGTTTTATGATCTATAATAGAGCTAAGTGTGTGAGGGACGACTGGGTGAGGATGTTAGTTCCAACAAGGGCGAAGGCAAATCACGAGTAAAATAGCAGACTTACGAGATATGGCAGTACAAAATATACTTAAACAGAAGCAATAGGATTAGGAATCAGCATAAACATAAAATACACAAAGATATAACAGTACAGGATGTTAAGCAATGATATGTGGAAAAATACCAGAACACATAGTCTTGTTAAAATACAATTAAAGGGCCCATAAATACCACACTGAGACTAACGGCTAGATTGTGTTGTCACGACAGTTTGAGTACTAAAAGATCGCTTAATAATATTATAGTTCCGGGCTACGCCGATCCAACGACGGTCCAAAGATGATACTCCGACAATGATGATGCTCTCAAGTAAGGGTGAGTGCATGACAGGGTAGACGGGCTGACCATGGACGGTGAAGGCCAGGCAAACTGACAGCGTCTCAATAGTGGCTCATAGTTACGAGGTCTAGGGGCTTGACAGTCAACAAGGCCAGAGGATTCAGTCCAGAATGTTCACACTAAGGCATGAATATAATACGAGTTTAGTTACAATGACAATAATAATTAGATGGGGATAAAATATTACAGCTTGTAAACTTACCGGCTAGAATCAAGGCAGGACATGCTAAACAACCTTCTAACAACTCCAAAGGAGCATAGATAATAAGTACACCCCTCAAAGGCAAATGTCATTTTCAACAATATACTACAGGAACATAAAGTGCTACTGATGCAATTCAGATCCTCTAGGTATCGGAATCTATTAACTCGTTATCAAAATAAAATAAAATATTGCAGACTAGGGAAAGCAGTAAATCCCTCTCTCTCTCTCTCTGTCTCTGTCTGTCTGTCTCTCTATCTCTCTCTCTCTCTCTTTCTCTCTCTCTCTCTCTCTCTCTCTCTCTCTCTCTCTCTCTCTCTCTCTCTCTCTCTCTCTCTCATTGACTTTTATAACATTTAGTTAGAGTAGAGGAGTGTGGATAGGGATGACACTTGGCATGCTCTATTATGGTCTTACAGCCAATCAGACAGTGGTACCAATAATATGTAAATTTACAGGTTTTCAGTTTTTCAAAAAGTTGGCAGTTAAGAATTCAGTAAAGGTCTCTCAAGGAGAAATGTTGAAATGTTGAGCTATGCTGCTGAAGTGAATAGGTTCCTAGCCCGTCTCACATCTTTTCTCTCTATCTTCCTCTCGCTCTCTTTCCATTCATTTTACCAGTTGTAATAACATGTTCTTAACTATATCTGCACATGACATGGCCAATGAATGTTGCTTGTTGACATCATATACCTGTGCTATATTTCCCAGCTATTCGCTGACTCTGATTGATGCAATGGACACCCTGGTGGTGATGGGCAACCACAGTGAGTTCAGGAGGATTGCACAGCTGCTCATTGACAAAGGAGAGGGCTTCTTTGACACTGATATTAATGCGTCTGTGTTTGAGACCAATATCAGAAGTAAGGGAACATTTTCATACAGAATTATAGAGGCTAGTTTTGTAACTTATTTTATCAAATGGATAAAAAAAAAATTTGGTGGATAAAAATGTTTTAAAATTGAATAGAAGATGTATAGGTAAAAGAATATAATTAATTACATTATAATTTTGGTTTGAACTTTCAGGTTTTATATGGCAATTATGCGTCCTATTATTAATTTTTTGCTTTTTTGCTGACTTCTGCAAAGTGAAATCTTTTAGTTGACAAACAAATTGTTGGATCTCTAAATGTTTTCATATATTATATGTACAGTTAATTGTTAGCAGGAAATGATACGACGACATGAAAGATTAGACAGGGAACCAGCAGCATAAGAACGACAGACTGACACAAGACCGTTTGGCTTGGAAATCTATGGCATGCAGATTAGGGACATCATCATGACATAAGATTGCATGACATGAAGGGCCTTCATTTGTTCAAGAATAAATTTTAACTTGTGGAACTCTTTACTATTAATTTTCTGTTTTCACATTTGCTTATGATTTTAGTCGTTGGTGGACTCTTGTCTGCTCACTTGCTGATGAGCAAAGCGGAGATGGTCCTGGAACCAGCCTGGCCCTGCTCTGGGCCGCTCCTCAGGATGGCAGAGAACGTGGCTCGCAAGATTCTTCCTGGTATGGGACATATTTTTTTAAATATCTATTCTGTTGATAATGTTTATTTGAGTGTCACAAGTGTTTAAACTTGAAGCTGTTGATAAGGTTCATATGAGGGTCACAAGTGTTTGAACTTGAAGCTGCACAGAATGAGTAATTGATCACATGCTCTGTATATTAATTTAAATTTAGAGATGTAAAGCAAAGTAAATGAACATATTTAAAAAAAAAAAACACCTCACCTCTGCTCGCCTATCAACTTTGAGGCATAGAAGGAAATTTGTTTCGTTTTTTTTTTGTGGTACTTTTCTATCAATTTAATGGAGTCTATACTGCATTACATTGTAAGCTAAACAATTATCTACCAACATCCTTCTACAAGCAAAATTTTATACTCTAAGGCTAAGAATGAGAGTTCATATCCCATTTTTTTTTTCAGCTATACAAGCATGTTAATAAAACTAAAATTGTCAACATCGACAGGTGAAGCTCTGTTACAGATGTGATATTAAATGGAGAAAAGGTGGAGCATGTAGACCAGTTTAAATATCTAGGTTCTAGGATTGACGTAGACGACCAATGCTCAGCGAAAAGTAATAAAAGAATATCAACAACCCTGGCACAAATGGAAAGACTTGAGAAACTCTGGAAGGGAAACGACAAAGAGACAAAACTGAAAATCATAAGATCTTGCATATTCCCCATTGCCACATATGGATGTGAAGGGTGAACAGTTACAAAAACAGATAAGAAGAAACTGTGTTTTTTTTTATTAAGATGCTACAGAAAAATGCTTAGAGTTTCATGGACATCACACAGGCGAAATGACTTCATACTAAAAGAACTTGAGATCAAACCAAATTGGCTTTTTAATACCATAAAAGAAATAAAACTGAAATACTTTGGGCACCTGAAAAGACATGGCAGTTCGGAAAGACATATCATAGAAGCAAAACTGCTGGCAAAGCGAAGACAGGGCAGACCTACAAGAAGGTAGATGGATGACATCAGCGACTGGTTGCAAAGGAGGCCCATCCTATAAGTATAAG
This sequence comes from Elysia chlorotica, assembly GCA_003991915.1. Lineage (NCBI taxonomy): Eukaryota > Metazoa > Mollusca > Gastropoda > Plakobranchidae > Elysia > Elysia chlorotica. Next base: position 347,789 of record RQTK01000310.1, read on the forward strand.
GACTGTGAAGGATCAAGTGTGATTTTAATTAAACACAGATTTTTTGTTAATATTTGCTAATCTATGACTGCATTTCAAGGAATGTTTTCAGTAAACAAAGTATTCTCTGTATCTCTTTTCTGCAGCCTTCGATACCCCGACTGGGATGCCATACGGTACTGTGAATCTGAGACACGGAGTGCCGAAAGGAGAGACAACTGTCACCTGTACTGCTGGGGTAGGGACGTTTCTGCTCGAGTTTGGTGCTCTAAGCCGACTCACTGGTGATCCCATTTTCGAGAAAACGGCAGTCCGGGCGATTCGAGCGTTGTGGAAGTTCCGGTCACCTCTAGGCCTGGTAAACAATCTTTCTTCCTTCGCCTTTTCGCCTTGCTCTGTTTTGGTTTTAACTTATATTTGTTTTTGTCCTTGATCCTTTAATCCTTTAAAGACTTTGAAGTTTACCTTTGTTTCACTACACGGGGGTATGTTAAATGCACAAAAGTGCTTTGTATCAACACCTTAAGAAGAGTAATAATGATTAAACACAGAATTTTCATTGTGTTGTCCGAACAGCTTGGCAACCACATAGATGTGAGCACTGGCAAATGGACTGCTATGGACTCAGGCATTGGTGGAGGGGTGGATTCTTACTTCGAGTATCTCGTGAAAGGTGCCATCATGTTCAATGTTCCTGAATTCCTGCACATGTTCAGAGGTAAGACCATCAGATCTACAATCAGGCTTCGTGTGTATTTTCACAGGCTTGGTGTGTAGCGATAAGTTTCATTTTCACAGGCTGTAGGGTCTGGTTCTAATATGAATCATTCAACCACACATTGTTTGATCGTTTTTCCCCTTCCTTGTATACTAGCTGGGTTTTTTTTTATTATTATAACAAAATATCCTATTCACATTGTGTGAAATTCAACCTGTTGCCCACTTCTTATTCTTGGGAAATTTATAAAGGCAATTATTGGTAAGTATTGCTATATCTATATTTTATAAGGTGAATATGCAGGATAAATAATTATGAGATGTTTCGAATATTTTTCTTCTGCATGAAGTGTTTGAAGTTACAATTAGATTTTGAAAAACAAAATTTCCCCTAAAGCTGTTCCTTGATCACATTTTTTAATATCAAATGTCGCAGTTGCTTTATAACATATTTGAATCAGTTGTTTTTTTTGTTTTTTTATGGATGACTGATTGTTTTGATTCTCTGTGGACAGAATATGAGACCTCCATCAAACGCTACCTGAAGCGAGACGACTGGTACATGTGGGCACACATGACGAAAGGAACCATCAGTTTACCCCTGTTTACTTCCCTTGACGGTTACTGGCCCAGCATACAGGTACACACAAAGACAAGAAAAAGATCATGCACTTAAGGGGATTCTATGTTTTATGGCCTTTATAACAAAAAATTTACATTTGTTGTTGTTGATATAAAGAAGTATTTTTTCAAATAGATATGATAGTAAAGCAATAAAATAAAAAAGATTTAAATTTTGGTGATATATTTACGCTCTAGATTTTTGTTCTGACAGAGATTTGTAATTTCTATATAAAATATAAAACGGATTCTAGCATCAGTGTTTAAAAAATGTCCATATCTTTAAAATTATTTCTTAGTTTTTGTTTTTTGTTTTGTTTTCTTAAGTAAAATAAATACTGGAACCCTTGGAAGATATTTAAAGATGGTCTAACTACTTTTGAAAGATTTCTTGTTTATTTTGCTTTAGAAAGTGAAATTCTTGTGATGACGAATGTCATTCTTCCTGGCACAGGGAATGCTGGGTGATATTGATGAGGCCATGAAGACATTGCACAACTATCATCAAGTGTGGCGCCAGTTTGGTTTCACGCCAGAGTACTACAACATTCCCAACGCAGATGTGCACAACGGCAGGGAAGGATATCCTCTGAGACCAGGTCAGTTGAAAATAAAACAAAATTTTTTAAAAAGCCATGAACTAAGCCAAAGTAAAGCTTGGGTACAAAAATTAGCATTAGTGATAATCAATATTATGCATAAGGTATTTATTAAATCAAGCCTTGAGTGAAAGAGGTTGTAAATGGAAAGTGAATTGTTTCACAGTATCCAAATTTTTATTTTGTTTTGTTTGTTTTTTTGTTATGATAAGTTTTTCCTGCTCCCTCCAGAATTAATGTAATCGTACAATTGGATCATCCATATTCTTTTTTTTTGCCTCCTCCTACCAGAGATAATTGAGAGTGCCATGTATTTGTATCGGGCCACAAAGGATCCCTATCTGCTCGAGATAGGCGTGGACATTCTGGAGGGGATTGAGCAGGGAGCCCGCACCAGTTGTGGTTACGCTACGGTAAGTGTGTAAAGATGAGACCATTTAACTGAAAAATTATTAAGATTTTCTATTTTTGATGTTCAATTTTTTATTCCTCTATCTTTTTCTATTTCTCGCTCTTTCTCTCTCTCCCTCTGTGTGCTTCTCTCTCTCTCTCTCTCTCTCTCTCTCTCTCTCTCTCTCTCTCTCTCTCTCTCTCTCTCTCTCTCTCTCTCTCTCTCTCTCTCTCTCTCTCTCTCTCTCTCTCTTTCTTTCTCTCTCTCTCAATATATATTCTTTGTCTCTGTCAGAGAAAACTAATATTTTAGGAAATTGAAATCTATGTGATATAACAGAAAAGTTGAGTTCACATTTGTAATCAAACACTGTGTTGATCTACTTTTTTTTCACAGGTAAAAGATGTGAGAGACCACAGATTGGAAGACCGTATGGAGTCGTTTTTTCTGGCAGAAACAGCGAAATATCTCTACCTGTTGTTCGACCCAGACAACTTCCTGCACGAGACTGGCAGCCGCGGGGAGATAAGGCGCACGCCTGGCGGGCTGTGTGTCCTGGGGGCGGGGGGGTTTGTGTTTAACACGGAGGCGCACCCCCTAGACCTGTCAGCCGTGCACTGCTGCAGCGCCGAGAAGCGCGAGGACGATCGGAGACTGCAGGACATGGAGGCCAGCATCGATCTTCTCGCCACACTTGGGCTCAAGGACAGGAAGTCAGACGGCCACAATGATGGATTCTGGGAGGAGTTTAAACATGGCTCCAGTCAGGACAATGAATGGAAGCTGCGTGAGTGGAAACTAAAAGACAGAGCTTCAAAACATGAACAAGAAAAGTACTTTGATGGTCAAGGGGAACAAAGTTGTCGGCCTGGGGCTTCAGGGTCTTGTGAAAAGGAGGTGCAAAGTTCAGGCACAAATGATGACAGCGTTGCAGAGGTCGAAGATGGTGACTTCTATGACGAGTTTGAGGAAATAGGTGGGGAAGAGGATGAAGAAGATTACGAAGAAGAGGCGGTCCATCAACGACAGACCAACTTGGTAGATATGACCAAGTTTACTGAGATGGAAAGAAATTTTACTCGTGCATTCATGGAGGAGCTTCAGCTGAAAAACCTCCTAAAAAATCTATCAACAGAGGTGGCTCACAAGATGAGGCTCAATTTCAAGGAGACACAACACGAGCTCATGGCGAACAACGTGGCGAGGAAACTGGACGCTGCAAGCCTCCCTGAGGAAGGGCAAGTTGGTGCTGCAAACAAAAGTGAAACTGCAAGTGAGAGCAAAGCCACTGAAAAATCCAGCAAAGATTTTCGCTCTGATCTTATCATTGAAGGCGTGAATGATGATGATAGTGATGATGATGTACACGACAAAATTGAAAACCGTCAGGGAGAGCCTGAGCCAGATAAGATTGAGAAAGCTCAACAAGGAGAAGCCAAAGTTGTTCACCTAAAGATTTCGGCCGTCCCTGAACGGAGCTTTAAAATTGACGAAAGCACAGACTTTAGTCCTCAACCATCTCCAGTCAAAACGGAAGAAAGTGAACTCTCACAACACAACTCCAATGGTAAATTTAAACAGCACATACAGCAACAGTTACAGAAAGATGATGAGCAGCAAAAAAATGAACAAAATGCATTGGATGAAATGTCCAGTAAAAGCCCCTCTCCGTTGGACAAAAGAACCAATCTGCTCTCCATTACCACCAAACTGTTACAGATGTTCTCAGGCGACTCAAAAACCAGTAAAGATGGAGACAACTCTAAAGCTGGATCCCCAAGTTTGGCCGGGTTGCATGCAGCGCTGTCTAATTATTCTTTAAATTATTTCAACGATCCATGGGTCATGCATTGCCCGTCGCGACCATTTTATCATCGTTTGTCTATATATGGTGAAATGTTTCCTGATGAGACTTGAAAATATCTAAAAAATAGATTGTTTTAAATTTTGTTGTCTCGTTAGATATTCAAAGTCATTATTTACCTCCATGTACAGTGTTTCTAGCTGTTTCTTTTGTTGTCTCTTAACTGCCAATCTAAAATTGATAAGCAATATATACTTACCTGTGGTGATATAACAGATATTAGATAACACCCTTTTCAATCTCAATGAATATTATACCTGTGAACCTGTGAGAGACTATGTAACTTTATCGTGTGGAAGAAAATAATTATGAAGCTAATTCTGTGTCATCCATATTCTCCCCAAAACATGAGATTGTCCCCCGCGCTTAATAAAGCATGTTGAAGATTAGGCTCGGTCCATGAAGGAGCTTAGAGCATACTTGAACCCCCAGTGATCCTAGTGATCTTACTTTGCAGGGATTACTCTTGTTAATTCACTGACATATGGAGCTGAAAGTACAATGTCATAGTAGCTTACAACTCATTGTAAGAATATGTGAATAAAAAGGCTTGCAACGAGTTATAAGCTGCCTTGACGTTGTACTTATGGCCCTTATCCTATAAAGACTATCTAAACTTAGTATTTAGCCTTTAAGAACTTGTCTAAACTTAGTAGATAACCTCTAAGAGCTTGTCTAAACTTAGTATTTAGCCTTTAAGATCTTTTTAAAACTTAGCATTCAGAACTTGTCTCAACAGGATTCTTCATTGAGTTTTGCAAACTGTAACATTAATTGCATTTCTTGATGGGTCCTTATGTGTTGTTTATTTGTCCAAACAACATTGATCTCGGGGATTTGTCCATCTTAACTTTTTAACTCACCGTCATTTTTAACATTGGATAGAACAAGATCTAGAAGCTAGTTCTAGTTCTGAATTGAAGTGTGTGATCTTACTTGATATACACACGAGTTATTTTTCATGTGCTCTGATGTGATTCAATGAACAAGTAACTAATGTAAATTACATAGATCTAGAGTATTGTTGCCAAATTCCTGCAAGTGCGGGTACTAGTATAGATCTATCCCTTTAGCAGAGCGATTGTTAAGTCCAAAATGTAGGATGGTGATAGGCTTTTGAAAGCTCTTATTTGTTTTATTATAATTTTCACCCATATAAAAGGTTGACTTTTTATTCATGAAATGTTTTCATAATTAAGATGTAATGAGATCTAAGGAGTATATCTAAGTAAAGTCACTGGACATGTCAATGAATTCTAGAACTACATGTCTGATAAGTCTAACAACCTTGATATTGTAGTATATGACAGGAATGGGTAAAACATTACTTCCAGGAACTGCCAATCTAAAATTGATAAGCAATATATACTTACCTGTGGTGATATAACAGATATTAGATAACACCCTTTTCAATCTCAATGAATATTATACTTGTGAACCTGTGAGAGACTGTAACTTTATCGTGTGGAAGAAAATATATATGAAAGTAATTCTGTGTCATCCATATTCTCCTCAAAACATGAGATTGTCCCACCACTTAATTAAGCATGTGGAAGATTAGGCTCGGTCCCTGATGGAGCTTAGAGCATACTTGAACCCCAGTGATCTCAGTGATCGTTAATTCACTGACATATGGAGCTGAAAGTACAATGTCATAGTAGCATACAACTCATTGTAAGAATATGTGAATTAAAAGGCTTGCAACGAGTTATAAGCTGCCTTGACATTGTACTTATGGCCCTTTTCCTATAGGGACTAATCTAAACTTAGTATTTAGCCTTTAAGAACTTGTCTAAACTTAGTAGATAACCTCTAAGAGCTTGTCTAAACTTAGTAGTAAGCCTTTAAGAACTTTTTAAAACTTAGCATTCAGAACTTGTCTCTCATTGAGTTTTGCAAACTGTAACATTAATTGCGTTTCTTGATGAGACCTTGTGTTTTGTTTATTTGTTCAAACAACATTGATCTCGGGGATTTGTCCATCTTAACTTTCTAACTTATATTGAATTAATAACAGAGATTTCAATCTATGTTCTGTAGATCAATACATTTGATCTCAAGACTATTACAACATACAAAAACGATGTAGTTCAGTAGATAAATGATGAAGTTTGAAAAACTACGCATTGAAAGAGGACAAATACAAATTAAATGTGTGTGCGCGTGATGATAGCTTTTCGACCCTGGTATTGGTATTTCCATATTGTTCATGTAATGTTTGCTGGGTGGTGCTATATCTTATTTATTTAAATATATTATACATGTACAAATGACCATTTGATTTTAAAAGCAATGAATTGATAGTTGATTGAAAGTTGGAGTATGTTTGTCTTTTTCAGCAAATTCTGTTACAAGAGTGATTTATATGTCATGAAAAAAAAATTGTTTAAATCCTCTATGCTCAAGTTTGATCATAGTTTTACAATAAAGGTGAAATGCTTTTAACCCAAATACAAAATCTGCTTTCCTTATTAATATTATGACTTTCAAAATCTTGGACAATATTTTATTTGTTTTTCAGTGCCTTGTAAAAAAAAAAAAAGTAGTATTTGTTCATTCTTACTCATGTGATTTTTTATTGCCAAATTTTCACACCTGTGTCTTAATTTTGTAGATACCATTTTCAAATTGTACAATCTTATACTTTGGAAGTTTTGTTAGACAATTAGATGACTGGATTAGAACCAAGTATAATTTAGGAAATGAAATCCACACTGCCTACAAACAATGCAAAAAAGACATGCAAATGTTTACATATCTTCTTGATTTACTGAAAGATCAAGCAATAAGTGAAAACAAGAAGTGATTAAAAAAAAGAAGCATTGTGAGACTTCAATATTTTTATGAAATTCATCTGTGTGGTGTGTTCATCCACAGTAAACAATTGCTCCAAAACTTTCTCCCAAGACAACTATTTACATCAATATTTCCATTTTATGATCTCATTCACGTATCACTTCACAAGCCAATTACAATGCACTTTCTGACATAGTAGTTATATTTATTGACATCATACATTGTATTTAGATTAAAGACTCAAAACTAATACAGCAGCATAGAGATATCGCCTGGTCCAAGCACAGTTTCATTTCAAGAATCTATGTTCCCAGCATCAGCCTATAAAGCAAGACAAAGCCTAAACATGTACAAAAGTACAAAAACACTACTATAGCACACAAGAACACTGTCTTCTATAACTCACAAGAACACTGTCTTCTATAGCATACAAGAATACTGTATGCTGTAACATACAAGAATACTGTCTGATTTACCATACAAGAATACTGTCTGCTATAACGTACAAGAATACTGTCTGCTGTAACACACAAAAACACTGTCTGCTTTAACATACAAGAACACTGTCAGTTATAACACACAAGAATATTGTCTACTACAACATAGAAGAATACTGTCTGCTATAACATACAAGAATACTGCCTGCTTTAACATACAGGAATACTGTCTGCTATAACATACAAAAATACTGTCTGCTATAACATACAAGAATACTGTCTGCTAAAGAACACTGTCTGCTATAACATACAAGAACACTGTCAGCTATAACATACAAGAATACTGTCTGCTATATCAACAAGAATATTTTCTGCTATAAGTATAACATACAAGAATACTGCCTGCTTAACATACAAGAATAATATCTGCTACAACATACAATAATACTGTCTGATTTACCATACAAGAATAATGTCTGCTATACACGAATACTGTCTGCTGTAACATACAAGAACACTGTCTGCTGCAACACACAAGACAACTGTCTGCTGCAACACACAAGAACACTGTCTGCTATAACATACAAGAATACTGTCTGCTATAACATACAAGAATACTGTCTGCTATAACATACAAGAACACTGTCTGCTATAACATACAAGAATACTGTCTGCTATAACATACAAGAATACTGTCTGCTGCAACACACAAGAACACTGTCTGCTATAACATACAAGAATATTGTCTGCTATAACATACAAGAACACTGTCAGCTATAACATACAAGAATACTGTCTGCTACAACATACAAGAATACTGTCTGCTATAACATACAAGAATACTGTCTGCTATAACATACAAGAATACTGTCTGCTATAACATACAAGAAAACTGTCTGCTGCAACACACAAGAATGCTGTCTGCTTTAGCATACAAGAATACTGTCTGCTACAACATAGAAGAATACTGTCTGCTATAACATACAAGAATACTGCCTGCTTTAACATACAGGAATACTGTCTGTTAATGTTATAACATACAAGAACATTGTGTGCTATAGCACACAAGAAAACTAAAGGGTAGGATTTTAATATAATGCACATCACTCCTCACACACAAACACAATGTAGGCTGTGGCAGCACAAGCCTGTCACAAAAAACTTGAATAATGCTCTCTCTCTGTACTTTTGAACTATTAACAACATATCATGTATATATGTGTAGGCTGCATGTATACAAGATTAGCACTAGTAGCATCCACAAATAATGATAACGACTGTATGTACATGTACATAGCTGTTCATCCTACAAACTGAACCCTGTACAGTCACAGGAACACTTGAAGTACACACTGGGCTTTGGGCAAAAAGCTGATGACTAGGAAGTTTATAGTATTTGTCATTTTCAAAATTTATAAAATAAAAAATACATACACTCTCATCTGCCCAGAAATAAAGATATTTTTTTTTATTTGACTAACAAACTGAAGATATGACAGAGAGAGATTATGAGTTCTATTAAAAAAAAAAAAAGAAGGGGATCCGCTATATGGTATATCAAATAAAATTTGGTAAGAGGGCAACTGAAATGATTGCTGTGGGGGTGGGGGGGTATGCTACTTGGTTTTCTAGATACACATATTAGTTTACATAGAAAAATGCTGGAGATTATTTCATAATTTTGTTTTGCAATAAAAGAATACAAATACCACACAAGAAGTTTCTAAGTTAAAATGTTGGCTATTAGACCCAAAATCTATTTTTTTTTAAAATGCACAATAGGAAATATGTAATGAATCAGTGGGGAGCTGAAATTTGCAAATTTAATAATTATACATAATTATTAATTCATCACAACAAAGGATACTGAGGTCATGAAAAGAATAACTGTGTACTGTTATTTCTATGGGAAAGTTGAAAATATATATATATGGGTTGAGAATACAAATAATGAGTTCCTTGTGACAAAAACATGAGATGCATCTTTGTTCTATGGCTCTCATTTGCTTGAATACATATACATTCGAATAAAGTCAAATCTTTCCCACTCTCCAAGCAGTTGACATTATAGTTTATCAGGATTCAACTGTTACAGACACAAACTTTGCAGAGAAAAGATTTCACAAATCAAGAAGGTCTTGAAGCCTTCCGAATTTTAAGGCCCAAAACTGTATAATAACTTTTATCTGTTGTACTGACCATTGATTTGGATTCCCTTATAAAAGAGCAGCATGTTGAAACATTTAAGTTTATTGTACAGCAATAGCCTCAGTTTGGGTCAGCATGATTTCAGATGTACAAAATAAAAGAAAAAAAAGAAAATATATATTGTATGCGAAGGATTGAAATATCCTCGAACATTAAAACAAACTTTGCATGAAAACTCATCATAGAGAAGGTTAAAAAATGGTTTTTGGTATAGAGAACTGTATAAATAATGCTTAGTATTGCTAAACATACGTGAACAACAACACTCAAGTTTATCTTATCTACACGGTCAATTTTTTTACAAACAAACTTGATATACATTTTAAATTACTTAGTTAAAGACACTGATGGAAGAGTGTGGTGTAATATTGATGACAACGGCCAGACTGATGCCAGGATTTGCGTGCCTCTATCTACATCACTGTCAACTAGACTCAAGTGTTTACAGCCAAGCCATTCTAGCTATGTACAAGCCGTTTCTAAATCATGAAATAGATCATATCACTCTGTATGAAATGAACTAATAATAGATAAGTCAAGCAGCTAAAGATTTCAATCTCAAATCATTGAAACCGATTTCAAACTTCGTTTATTATCTAAGAATAGAAACTAGTTGAAACAAGCCATTAACTGTGTTTATGTCTTTGTGGGACCATAGCTTGAATTTTTTTTTTTAAGAATAGGAGTACATCTTTGAGCTTCTGACAAAACTCTACAGATTAATATACAGAATTTGGTAACAAATTGCAAAGCATTTAAATACAAAAAAGTAAAAGGTATTTTAGTTCTAATTAGTACTTAAGAGGACATGTCTAGCAGTTAAACTTTGATAACAAAGTTCAAGTCTTCACCTCATTTGAACACATACACATGATTGAAAAAAAAGTATATAATATTATTGTTTTGAATTATCAAAAATCAATATGAACTGGAAAAAAAAGCAATTACCCACACTTAACAGAGTATGGATATTGCGTAATAAAAATCGTACTTTAACGTCATGAAATGCCGTTTCCCGGGTAAAAAATGAACCTTTGTATTTCCAATGCAACTATGTGAACCTAAAGAACATTGGTGTAAATCTGCAAAATTTAAACTTAAAGACATTCCTACAATGCTCTTTGCCTTTCAATCATACAAAACATCTCTGCCCATTGTCTGATATTCAATAAGTAATGAATAATCAAAAAGAGGTTAAAAAAAACAACTCATTATGTTTACCTAACCACAACCATGGCAACATTGAAATGAAAATAGGCAGTATTTGTTAAAGAATTTCATTTACCGTCTTATCTATTCAGTGATTCCCTCCATAAATATTATAGCGGTCACTAAGCTGTGAAACAAGTAAATGACTTCTTATATACAAAGGCAGCTTTTGAAGCAGTTAGGAGGCAAGGAACATGCTATGGATATTGCCTGTCTGAGGACCATTGTACGTACTTGAATCACTTGAAAGAATTGCTGCTGGTGCAATGAAATACCTTCAAATAAATTCCTCACAAAAGACAATTTCTCTGTTACAAATGTAACTTTGGTGTAATTTATTACACTTTACACTTAGTAAAAAAGATCCCTACTCTCATGCAACTCTTTCTTTTCCAAACTACATTGGGTCCGAATGGAAGGGTTCCAACGAATATCTCTCTATATTTTTTTGTGTCATCTTCTATGATTTACTAAAAAGTAAATTATAGGTAAGCAACACAAAGGCCACATTGCTGAGAGAGAGTGCCGTTTTTTTGTTGTTGTTTTTTTCAGATTCATTAAAAAATCATTGTAATATTGCACTGCATTTTTTAGTTATTTTAGTTTTTACTATTCTCTACTGTGGGATTTGTCTATCAAAAATTTTATAATAAAAAACAATAATCAGTTTGGTTTTAATATGTATAGGTACCACAGCTCATCGCTATAACTGGTCTATTTTTCCTCATGACAATGATTTACTGTGGACGCAAAGCCATCAAAATGCCTGCAGGAACCACAGACGAGGCATCAACACAGAGAAGTATAATGCCATCGAGAACCACAGACATGACACCTACACAGAGAAGTACAATCCTCATGACAGTGATTCACTGTAGACACAAAGCCAGAGTAATGCCATCGGGAACCACAGACATGACACCTACGCAGAGAGGTATAATCCTCATGACAGCGATTCACTGTAGACACAAAGCCAGCGTAATGCCATCAGGAACGGCAGACATGACACCTACACAGAGAAGTACAATCCTCATGACAGTGATTCACTGAAGACACAAGGCCAGAGTAATGCCATCGGGAGCCACAGACATGACACCTACACAGAGAAATATAATCCTCATGACAGCGATTCACTGTAGACACAAGGCCAGAGTAATGCCTTCAGGAACCACAGACATGACACCTAACAGAGAAATATAATCCTATGACAGCGATTCACTGTAGACACAAGACCAGAGTAATGCCATCGGGATCCACAGACATGACACCTAACAGAGAAATATAATCCTATGACAGCGATTCATTGTAGACACAAGGCCAGAGTAATGCCATCGGGAGCCACAGACATGACACCTACACATAAAGCACAAGTCATGTGAATCTCTTCCTAGATAAGGTTCCGCAGGACATTTGTGATAGATAACAAACAAAGAAATCTTACTTATTTTTAAAAAAAAATGTTCCAAATCATAAATCTGAATCTGTCAAGACACGTGAATGAGAAAAACTCAACACCAAGCACCTGAGGAAAACTCCTTATAATACAACAAAGTAAAAAACAAACTTATAAGGCAAAAATATGAACCTCAGATCACATCAGCAAAATTTCACGACCCACAAAGATCATCCTCCTTTCCTGAGGAGGACGCCCCTTTGTTCGACTCATCTCCAGAGGCGGCTGACGGCTGCAAGCTTGGAGGCTGTACTGATGGAGCGCGGTGTCTCTCAGAGTCCATGAGGAGAGCGATTTGCTGGCGGGAGCTTTCCAAAAACAAATCTAGACTGGCCAGATGTCGCTGCCTCACTCTGGAGTCCGCCTGCAAAACAATGAACAAATATTGAGTAGTTAGATAAATGGTACAAATATTGATTTGGTTAAAAGTAATACAGTACAGATATTGAGTTGGTGAAAGGTAATACAGTACAAACATTGATTTGGTTAAAGGTAGTACAGTACAGAAGTTGAGTTATTAGATAAAACAGTACAAATATTGAATTGGTTACAGGTAATATAATACAAATATTGAGTTGGTTACAGGTAATACAGTAAAAATATTGAGTTTGTTAAAGGTAATACAGTGCAAACATTGAGTTGGTTAAAGGAAATACAGTACAAATATTGATTTGGTTAAAAGCAATACAGTACAGATATTGAGTTGGTGAAAGGTAATACAGTACAATTTATGAGTTCGTTAAAGGTAAAATTGTACAAATATTGAGTTGATCAAAGGCAATACAGTACAATTAATGAGTTCGTTAAAGGTAAAATTGTACAAATATTGAGTTATTAGAAAAAAAACAGTAAAAATATTGAGTTTGTTAAAGGTAATACAGTACAAATATTTACTTGGTCAAAAGTAATGGAGTACAAAATATTGAGTTGGTTAAAGGTAAAATTGTAGAAATATTGAGTTGTTGCAGAAAAAATTAATTGATCTTTGTAAATTCAGACAATATTGATTAATTAGAGATAAGATATCATAAGTTTACAGCCAAAGAAATAGTAGGATGAAGATAGATAATGCACTTTGAAACTATGAGATAGAAGAAAAACTTGAAATTATTTATTCTAAGACATACATGTAACAAAATAAATTGTGTGCTTCTCAATGCAAAATTCCAAGTGTTGAAGGTCTGAATTATTGACCACAGACTAAGTTCATATTTCTACTAAACCTAGCCATCTTGGTAGATTTTTAAAGTTGATGATTAAATTTCCACTTGGTTAAAATATAGGCCTAATTTAGAATGTAGGTCTAGATCTTGTTGCTCATAGAGATAGCAACTCTGAAAATATACAAAATATCATTTATTACATTTTTTTAAAATAGTTTGTACACCTTAAATATTTTCTGCTGGACAACTATATAAGAATTTATGACGCAGCAAGATATGTACCTGTCTTTGCTCCTGTAAATAAGCTTGCGATTCTAGTCTACTTGCTTCCACTGCCTCTCTTGTGACCTCTCGGCTTCGTTCCCTTTCCTCTCTGGCCAATTGTGTCATTTGTTCCTGGCCAAACAGAAACGGAGATTACCGCAGAGCTTCTCCAAAACAGGCTCTTATGTGGACAACAAATCTCGACAGTTTTTATGCTAACTTAATAGTCTTGTGAGGACATACGTTGTGACTGCTGTTACCATTAGACTTCAAAATATTGTGAGGAAAACAAATCTGGACAGTTTTTACCATAAAACTTAAAACTCTTGTGAGTAAAACACATCTTGATACTTTTTACCATAAAACCATAGCTTACTATATTAACAGCCTCCTCATCGTGCAGACCATTTTAAAATGTGGAGGCGGTGATTACTTTTCTCTGTTGAAGCCGGGTAAAGTCCAGACCAGAAGCCAAAATTATTTTTCTCTAAAGGCCAACCGTCTTTTACCACTGTCAAGTCCCGTGAAATGTTTTTTTAATACGTTTAAAAGTTAATCATATTAATTCAACATTAAGAAAAAAATAAAAAAAACATTTTTAGTAAGATTACACGAATCTAATTTACTTAGAAAAGGTCTAAAAATATTTTGGAATTTAACTTGGGATGGTGCAAACAAGGCAAAGTTACACATTTCCAAGATGGAAGCCTCCTTAGCTTTCGATTAGCATCAATGTTTGTTTTTCATGTCCAGATATATCATCAGATCAGTAAAAGTTTTGTGAGACAGTAATCAAAATCTGAACATATTTAAAGTATGTTTAAATGAGAAGTCCATAAAATTAAACAGCCAATATTTTAAACTGGAACCACTCCCAGGATAGATATATAAAATAAAAAATTTCATAAACCTTTGAGTGAAGTAAGTGCCCCAATAAAAAAACTTTCCTTCCTCAGAAACAGTGAGTACATACCCGTGCTTCCTCTAGCCTGGCTCTTCCTCTGTCCACCTCGGCAGCCAGGGCCTCTTGCAGTCGCTCCTGGCAGGCTAGTCTTTCTTCCTGGAAGCACGAGTCAAAAAAAAATAATATAAGAAATTACATAAGACCACCATAAACCAAAAGCATAAAAACAAGAAACAAATGTCGTAAGAAATAGTAAACTTGCCTATTTTTCTGTAAAATGTTAATGGATCCTAGCTCGCTGTAAAATAAAAACAATAATAAAAATTCAAACCATATCACCTCTAAAGACTGTTCTGTTGCCTTCCTTTGCTTCTCACGTTCTTCTGCAAGGAATGCTTGAAACTTGCTCTAAAAAAAAAAACAAGAAAAAAAAAAACAATGTTATAAAAAAAAGGTTGAACAGATCATTTTAACTACTTGAAAAACCTAACTAAAGAGAATCTGCATATTTTTATATTTCATTATATGATAATGTTGGACTTGCAGCAGACATACAGGTAATGAAAATTCAAAGTGCATTTATAATTCACACCCAGGCTATTTACAAGAAAAATATTTTTTAAATCCAATCCAGTTAAAGGCTATTAAACAGATCATCAGGATTCCTCTGTACCAAAAAAAATATTGTGAAAGGAATCATAGAAAAAATCCAAGTTGTTCTTTCCACATACTTTAATATTATGACTTTCTACTTCATCTCATACATAATGAAATTTACACAACAATAAGATAAACAAAAAAATGGAACAATTCTATAATCCCTTATATTTAACAGTTGCATAAAGATTTAATTTTTAGTATAAAAATCTTTGAATGAAACAAAAATGGACCTCCTGCTCTTGTCGACTTTGTTCCAGAGCTTGGGCAATCTGTCGCTCCTGTTCTGCTTTGTCCTCCTTCTTTTTCTCTTCATTGCTCTCATGCTGAGTTATAGATAAGGGGAAAAAAGGGAATTCATGTTTACCACAAAAATAAACCCAGAGTTGTGCAAATGCAGCTTTCCCCGTACCCCTTTACTTAGTCGGAGGGATCAGAGATATCTCAGTGGGTATACAGATTTCTTTTCCCTCTGAAAAAATCTTAAGGCACAGGTTTTAGTATCTTTTAAATAACTTTACTGCTATCTGTATATTCTCCGCAGAGATTGTATTCTTAACACTTTTTAATTACTTTACTTATCACAGAGTTATTGTATGTATGATATGAGGCCTAACTCTAAGAAAAACTGAAAGACAATACCATTTGAGACAGATATCCACAAATGCTAACAATAGATCTGGCACCTGGCACCTAGATGATGACGATATAAAAATCTATACCCTTTCACCAAAATGGTGAGAAAAACCAAACAGTGTTACCTGTGCTTGCAGCATGTCTTGGAAAGCCTTCATCTGTTCCCTGGCTGCCTCTGCGACATGTCGCCTCGCCTCCTCCTGCTGCTCCAGCACTACAGCCCTGGACTGCTCCTGCTCACACAGAACATTGAGTCACTTACAGTGCAACAGTGTTGGACTGCTCACACAGAACATTGAATCACTTACAGTGCAACAGTGTTGGACTACTCACGCACAACATTGAATCACTTATAGTCACATATAATCTCTCACAAAAAGTGGAAGAGAACTTCTATGCAATGTTCTGTACTTGATCGACCAACCTTGTTCCCAAGTGGTTAAGTCAATGTCAGCATAACGTGATCGGCTGAGAAGAGAAGTCCTGGCGTTCCTGCTCTGTCTTCGCCTTTGAATTTGTCACATGTAAAAAAGTATGTTAGCCAACCGCCATACAGCCCAGCTACTGACGTTGAATATCAAGAAACAAACAAGCAAACTAAGATCTTTCAAATAGAGTAACCCGAGATGCCAGCACTGTTTTGCTAAGCTATCCAACCAGGTGATCCCGCTCCAGCACTCACCTTGTACTGCTCAACAACAACAGCCAGGGCATCATGGCCTGCCCTCCTCACATCCTCCAGTGCTGCTTGGTGACAAGCTTCCATCTCCATCACCCTGGACCTGTGAGCGGCAAGTTCTTCGCGGCATCTGCTCAGCTCCGCCTCTAAACGAGAATTTTCCTCAGCCAAAGCAGCTACTCTCTGGTGAAGAAGAGAAAGCTGCCAGTCATTATAGAAGAACGTCAACCAGTCACTATTTCACGAAAATGTGTGCTGCATGGAAAATCAATTAAAATATTCTTTGTACTAAAAAGGCTGTCGATAAAACTTTGTAAGTTAAAAATATTTAATATTGTTTTTAAATTATGAACTTTGAAATCGAAAGATTGCCTTTAGAAACACATGTTGATATCCATTTGGAGAATAAATACAATTTGTTAATTTTCACTTCGTTGTACAGTACTATTTCTGTCAAATAACATTTAACTCTAGAGATGTACAGCGTTACTAAAACTTAATATATTAATTGTCTGTAAAAAGTCTTCACTAACATGCTTGACAGTCACAGACATGATACAAGATACCTCCTGCTCTAGGCCAAAACTAAAATCTAAATAATTCTCATAACTGCTTTTCTGCCTATAATTGCTACTATTATTGAACACCAACATTATCTAAGACATTACATATTCACTATTGCAAAGGTATAAATTGGGATTCACCATTTTGACAAATCTTTTTTTTTTTTTTTTTGCAGCACAGTTCATCGGGATTGTAATGCTTGATAAATAATTCCAATTTCCTGCGTCTCTTAAGAAGTTTACAACAAAAAGTAATAACAATAACTAAATTCATTTCCATAGCACCTTACCCCAAACAGACTTAGGCTCAGAGCTCTTTAACATAAGGCCTGATATTCATCAACAACAAGGATTTCAAAGCTTCAGCAACAGACGTACCTGCTGCAAGCCATTGTCCCTGGCACCCCCTCCCTCCAGAGCTGGTTGTGAAGGCCCCTCCGCCTCTGGCCTCTGTTCTGCAGCATTGTTCCCGCCAAGCTGGTCTCCACCTGTACCGTGGATGATACCAAAAATAAGCTCAGACTTATACAGTAACCTGAAAGTCATCTCAGAGATATAAGATGGGTATAAAATCATTTTGAGAAACAAACTTACCAGCAAACAACTTGCATGGATCTAGATATACTGTATGGTCTACAACCTGCATGGATTAATATATACTGTAAGGACTATAACCTGCATGGATTGAAATACATTGCATGGTCTAAAATCTCCATGGATCTACTGTAAGGTCTCTCTATCCAACCTCCATGGATCTAGACATTCTGTAAGGTGTCTAACCTGCATGAATATCGTTTTTCTGTCAGATCAATAACCTGCATGGATCTATAAATCGTAACGTTTATAACCTGCATGGATCTATATGGATGAATGGATTAACATTGTAAGGCGCCTAGGGCCCACATTGTGGGGAGTGGGCGCCCTATAAATGCCATTATTATTATTATTATTATAAATTATTATCATTATTATTATTATTATTATTATTATTATAATTATTATTATATACTGCATGGTTTATAGCCTGCATGGATCTAGATATACAGTAAGGATTATAACTTGCATTGATCTTGTTATACTGTAAGGCTCATAACCTGCATGGATCTTTATACTGTAAGATTTAAAATCTGTATGGCTCTAGATATAACGTAAGGTTTATTACCTGCATAGATCTACAGAATAATTGGTGGAGGTGTTATATATATATATAGATCTAATAAAAGTTTTCTTTTACCAGCAAGGTACATTACTAAAATTGCTTGCTGATTTAAATCACGTGGTTGTGACTTATAAACAAGGATGAATAGGGAAGAGATGTGCATAATACTTATAACAATGTCTCATAAGCCCTTTCATACTGTGAGCACATGAAGCGAGAACACTGTGAGAGACACTGTCAGCTAGTCAGCTTTCGGATACTGACTTAGAGGACAAAGATATATCGGTGCATTCTTACTAAAGAAAGCCAAACTATAACTAAACTGAATAAATGGGCGGATTGATGATTTTCGCAGCATTACCAGCGTTCAGTGTCATGGGCTTTAAAAAAAAAAAAAGGCTGATTTTTTTCCTCCCAGATGAAAAGAAAATGAGCCCAAAACAAAATCAGAATCCTTCCACAAATATTGTAATAGCAAAAAACGAATTATTTTTGGCAAAAAAATTCGGAAAATCAGAAAATGACAAATAGTTGCCTAAAAAATGGAATGATTTAGATAAAATTAGAATATATGGCTGTCTGTATTCACTTTGAGGTCTATTACCTGCATGGATCTCCGCCACAGCACCGTCCTGCAGCATGACATGAGGGTCAGGCTCGCCTCTGTCCACTGGCTGGGCAGCGTCAAGGAGATCGTTTGGAAGTTCCAGAGGTGGTGAGGCCTCCTGATCCACAAGGTTCATGTCACCTGCAAGTCGCTCAAGAGGTTCGAGCCTGTTGACCTGATGAAACATTCGATTTTCATTTGTGCCCAGGCCTATGTCAGGCAGGCGTCCAGAGATGGGGTTTGGGCCATTGTGGAAGCCTGGGCCTGCCCCACCAGCATTGAGTGTTCCATCCAGCACGTTCTCAGCGATACGGGCCTGGTTCTTTGAGTAAATAGAAGAAATGTCTGAACAGTTATATCATGAAATCTTAATTTGCATACTTTCTACATTCCAAATTATTATTTTTTTTCCAATGACCATTTAGTCACTGTCAGTATCATCAAAGATATATTTTTTGTTGTATGAAAAACAAAAACTAATCAACTTTCATACAGCTTTACATATGTTTAAGCTTTACTATAGACATTTTAATAAAATAGTTAAAAAGGAAAGAAAAAAAGGATAATTAAGTAGTCAATATGTTTGAGCCAAATTTAAAGCGATACCGTTCTTCACCACCAGAGCGACTAATACATCGATTTCTGTGAAGACAAACATACCCCTAGGATTTGTCCGCTGAGCAGATCAGCTTGCGGCAGGTCGTGCAGGTTCATAACACCATTGTTGAGGTTCATGTCCGAACCTGCAACCCCTCCAGGGCCTGCAATGCCAGGCGGATCCAGGTAGTTGGGAAACTGATTCTGGGCGCATAACAGATCAGGCCGACCTGGCGCGTTACCTGCAGTGATAGAGGGGAATGAGAGAGAGGGAAGAGGGGGAGAAAGAAGAGTGACGACGTAGGTAAAGGTGACTCATACCGCTGTAATTATTCAAACATGAACAGTGGTCTCCACCTAAGAACCCGCCCCTCGAGAGAAAATACAAAACGATTTCTGAGAATCTGAGAAGGTGTGGGTTCTGACGGGAAGAGAAGAAAATGAGCCTATGAGTTGTAAAAAAAAGTGATTGGTCCCTGAGTTGTTTTTGTTGGGTTTTTTTTTAATTATTATTGTAGTTGCTTTTTCGTTTTTATTTGGTTGTTTTTTTTTACTCTGACTGTGGGCCTTCTGTTCATTGTTTTAGAACCTTAAAAGATTGAGATGATTTGTAAAGTAAAGCATTACTTGTTCAGAGAAAACGAACCTCTCTCTTTGTTTAACATCCTACTTTTTTCTCGGGGGTTAAGAGAGGGATGATCATTAGGCCCTTCAAATTTTACTAACTTTGACTCAACCAATAAGAAAAAAAGCAGCGGTAAAAGCAGGAATCAAACCTGTAGCTCTCTCATTAGAAGCCGCATGGTTTACCCTTGAACCCACTCACCCAAGAGAGAGAGAGAGAGAGAGAGAGAGAGAGAGAAAGACTTATACAAGGAATGAACGCAGCTTGTGTCAACTCCCAATTACTCCTTAGGGCAATGGCCATGATTTTCAGTCTAGACCAGACAGTTATTCACACCTGCATTTCAAACTCTTTGACTTCCCTGCCTGTACCGTAACACTTGCTGGGAGTTAGCGATGACGAGATAAAGTTTGTGTGATGTCGACCAGATGACTATAACCTAGCATAATATGGTTTGAAAAGGTTCACAGGCTCGTGTATGTTCACCGTCCCCCCTCCTTTCACCCATCTGATCCCATGTACTCAGATATGCGCGACCTAACTTATCAGTTTTAGAACACTATAGAAATAATCACTACACTGGGTAAGGTAAAATAATGTGTTAGCTTGAAACGGGTTCTTAGACTTAGTAAAACGTTAAAAGCTGTTTTGTAGCCGTATTAATTAAAGAGATATAAGAATTATTTTATAGGGCGAGCCGGTTCAAAGGCAGAGCAGGTTTGTAAGCGAAGAGTCCTACGCGCAGACCATTTACTTGATGAATTTTCATCTTGATTTGCTTATCTTCTCAAATCATTAAATGAGTTGGAAAAACCTGAAATTTATCTACACGAGAATCAGTTTTAACAACAATCAATCTTTTAAAAAGAAATGAATGTATTTGGATGAAGGGCAAAAATATATACAGTGCACAGCTAAACAGACTTGCAACACTTGGTGCAACCTGTTTCAAGCTTTCATTGTTAGCCTTTGCATAACTGCTGTCTCTCAAATAAGATGGAGAGTACTATTTACAGTGTTATTGAAAACAGGTAGAGGGGTATATTCTTTTTCAGCTTTAACTGTTTAAATGGTTTTAAACATCTTTTTCAAAAGCATATCCCTTAACGAGAATGGACACACACATCACTGCCCAATACAAAGCACAGAACACTCACCAGAGCTGAACACTGCCCATGGTGAGGCAGCTGCCTGGGCCTGTGCTGCTGGCATGTCAGGAACAGGATCGGCCGCCTGAGTGAAAACATGAGACAAGTAAGTAATGTGTTATTTATAACTGCATGTGGCTTCATTATTTTAAAGACAAACCGGAACATGAAACACTCTGCTCTCAGTCTCAGAGGAGGCGTTAAATTCTGAATTTATTTACAACCATTCTCTTACCTCAAATCCACCAAAGTCCTCAAAGTCATCATCTCCATCCTGAAGTTTGAAAAAAATGTAATAATTATAAAAAAGAAGTACACAAAGAGAAATTATATGAACTTAATGAAAGTACTTTTAAAATGTAATTATTTCTTCCTCTCATTCAATGCCAAATTAAACAGTGGTCTATTATTTACAGACAGGCTAGCAGCAAAAATTAAGCCTACACGCCCATTCCATGTTTCTATTGTATGAACTCTGTTAAGATTTAAAACTTTAATATTTCAGTGCTTGTAAGCATTTAGGACTTGAGAATTCATGTTTTTGCTTTGGAAGGTTTTGGAACCTCTCTCGTGACGCATAAATTAAATATAATTATATTTGTATTTTCAATAAAGATTACTGTTTTTCCTAATATGTATGGTTTTGTTTTGTATGATCATAGCTTCATGTTTATTTATTTAAGTGTTAAGCCTTTAACTTTATAGGCTATGCAGTTAAAAATTAATAAAAGTGCTGCTAGCCACAGACAATTAGATTTTTTTACAATAACGTTACAAACATTTCACACTATACCTCCAATTGACGAACTTGACCGTTGTTTGCCATGAGTATTGGGAAGCTTCTTACAGTTACAATTGGAATGCAATTTAGTTTAATTTACAACTCGTCAACTGCTTCCTTTTTCTACAAAATCTAGATCTCACCGATCTAGGCCTAGATTCTAGACTAGATCTAGATCTAGATCAGAGACTGAATTTCATCAGTTTAAAAACAAGATCTAGATCCAGATCTAAAATTTGAATGCAGTGCTACATAGATACAGAATATCAATATCAATATTACAATGCTTGAATGCTTTTGCTAACAAACTTTTATTCTTAGTTTGGGTGTTCTTATCAATTGACGTAGAGGTACACAAAATCTAGATTTATGTCTAGATTACAATCTGATAATAAAAATCAAACAAGATCCATGAATTGGTGGTTCTAAAAATATCAATCCAACTTTTATATTAGTATATATCTGTGTTTAGAT
Source organism: Elysia chlorotica (assembly GCA_003991915.1). Lineage (NCBI taxonomy): Eukaryota > Metazoa > Mollusca > Gastropoda > Plakobranchidae > Elysia > Elysia chlorotica. The sequence continues at coordinate 370,320 of RQTK01000310.1, forward strand.
CTAACTCTTAATTACGGATGTGTTCTGTGTTGTTTTTGTTTTTGGCCTCCATGTTTATTGAGTTCTCTCCCCGGATATAATGCACCATGTATTCCTGGTTTTAAGTACTAAAGAGTTATACATCTACACCCCCAGATTAAAAAACAACAACAACGACTATCTATTCTGCGTGTAATCTCTCTCTCTCTCTCTCTCTCTCTCTCTCTCTCTCTCTCTCTCTCTCTCTCTCTCTCTCTCTCTCTCTCTCTCCAAAAAGTGGTGACGAGGCTCGGTGCGTTAGGTTTTCCAGTCAATGACGACTGTTTCCCCAGGGGTCTTTGTTCATTAATTTTAATTGTTACAAAATCTTTTTTTTTCATAAATAATTTTCAGTGTATTTATCATTATATGTTCTGGTTGGTTGGCGCCCGTTTGTCTCGGAAGACAATGAAGTCTTTGCGCCTGGTAGGTAAAGTGAGTTGGTGATTGAAGAGCAGCGCCTGTTGTGGCTGAAAAGGCCGATTGCGGAGCGCAAGCTCCTGTTAGTGTTACAATTTCAGCAGGGGAATCAGGCGTCTGGCGTCTGCCTCTCCAGTACTCAAAACTGATGTCCTCTGGCGTCTGCGTAGATTTTTTTGTCTCCCACTGGTCGTATCTTTTTCTGTCGCACAGCTATGTGGTACTCTTCACTGTTAGCCGCCAGGCGTGTCGATCGGCAGCCCCGAATTCAAGATCGATGGGGCGGATGTTGCCGAGCTCCAGGTCTCTCTTGCAGGCATCCTGGAACCGGAGAAACGGTCTGCCGGTTGGTCTAGCACCAGTATCAAGCTCGCCACACATAATGTCTTTGGTAATTTGACCATCCTACATGGGAAAGGAATGCAAACATTCTTGGTGTGTTTGCTCCGGCAAGCACATCTTTTTTGGAACACCGGACACGATCATTCCAGGTGATGCCCAGAATCATTCTAAGATTACACAGGTGGAAGGCATTGAGTCGACCCTCTTGGCCTGGTATAGGGCCCATGACTCACTGCTGTAGGGGAGCGTGCTTAGGAATATAACGCAAGCCTGGTACACTCTCATATTGGTGTTTGTGGTCAGCGTGGTGTTGATCTACACCTTTTTGTTAAGCGGACCATTGCTGTTGCTGCCTTGCCGATGCGGGTGATCAGCTCGGTGTTCGATGGGAGGCTACTGGATATAGTAAAGCCCAGGTTAGAATTTAAAAAAAAAACTCACTGCTAGTCCCACGCCCTTTATGTGTGGTTTCTCCAGTTCTTTGCCCTGCCAGAAGACTACCGCTGAATGCAAGCCTGGTTTCTTGGAAAGCTGCAATGTCAATGTCAAGCCTCTTGAGCTCGCGGTTGATGGTGGCTGTCTTTTTCGCCTCATCAACTTGATGGGTGTCGGAGAGACCAAGACACGTGGTCCTAACGTTTCCAGGCTGCCAGTTTCAACACTGGCGGCAATCTTCTCTTTCTTTGAGTTTGCCGGGTGCATTTAATGCGACCGGCTGACACATGAGTCATGGTATCCCCGCCCTGTCTCGTGTGTGGTCGCACAGACGCCAGTCTTTGGGTCCGTCCATTATATTATATAGTGCTGACGTTGGACGTTAAACTAACTCAACTACAAATACTACAGGGTTAACGGTCTGCTCCTCGGTTTTTGTCTTAAGCTCTGAGCAACCATTGAAGCAGGTAGACCGTGACGGCTCAGCACCATACTGGTCGGGAGATGCCCATATTGAGGCGAGCGGTAGCTGACCAGTGGGACTAAGTTGATCCCTCCCACCATCCGAGACAGCCCATAGCATCCGATCTAACGCCGAAACGTTCTGGATTTATCACTCGTAACTGTCGTCTTTCGTGTCGGTTCTGTCGCTGGAACAACGGCACTGCACTGAAGTAACCTCTCTTGAGCTGCCCAGTCGTCGAGACCCCCATCTCGGCCTCACTGATGTGGTCCAAAGGAAAGTAGAGCAGTACGTTTGGCACCATGTTGGCTTCAGGAGTTACATCGGAGTTCCTCTCCTAGACCAGCTGCCTGTCAAAGCGTTTGACCTACCCCGTTGATGAGGTTGCTGAACGACCGCTTGACCCTAACTGGGTTTACATGGGTACTGTTTAGCACACCTCCGATGCTATTTTCCTATATGGGGGCTGGTTCGTCGGCACCAGGGCAAACCCACACATCGGTGGACCTACATGGCCTCACGTCTGGGGGCACAGTCTGCCCCGAGTCCTTGTAGTTCAGCCTGGATTCGTGACGGATACCGTGCGTCGCCAGGTGCAGGAACTACATAGGGCTTGCTGATACAGAGGTTATGTACTGGCAGGGAGAGACTTACGCACTAGGCTCTCTTTTTCGCGGTAGCCGACTGAGTGGGTGTGTGACGTCGTTTCTCTAGGTGGTCCTCAAGGCCTTTGTTACATGAGCCGGCAAAAACACTAAAACACTCTTTGTTGAGCCAGTTGTTTTTTGTTGGGCTTTTGTTTGTGGGGGAGGGGGGGGGATCATTGAGGCAGTGGCATTTGGTGGGTTAGTAAACGCAAGGGGCACACCAGTTCCCAGTGTCATCAAAGATTTCATCATAGTCAACCTATACAATAATCATTGAGAACAAATCTCTTAAATATGTTGTTGTTATATATATATATATATTATATATATATATATATATATATATATATATATATATATCTTTTTTATGTTTTGTTTGTACAATAATTGTACTCCTCAGTAACTTAATACGGTACTCATCCACGGGGCCTAGGGCGTATCTTTTTTAAACTTTTGCTACAATGCACTATAAATTAAAAAAAAATATTGCATTTCCATCCAAATAATGAAGAAAAACGGTGTAAATCGCAATATGATATTTTTTTTTTTTCACATGTATATATTTCATGAGACCTAGGATACCTTAATTTGGGAGGGAGTCTCAATTTGTTTGGCAGTTCAACTAAAAATAATATATTATTGGAACAAAAACACATAAATAGGTCGTATAGCAAACTTTTGGAAAAACCACTGTTATAGAGCGTGCAGCAAAACATTTGGATAGCGATTATTATAAATCTCTACATGACACTCCTCTCTGTTTGCTAATTATATTTCCGATCTTGGAATACTACGGGTAGACTGTGTGTTATTGTACTTGACATAAAAACTATTGAATGGCATGTTGTTTATTCATGCAAAAATAAAAACAAATCTGTACAATCTTTTAAAAACTTTAAAACTGTTTCGCTTCCCAGCTGTTTATCTCCACTTATCGTTTTGGACCATGGTTATTTGGTGTCCGACTCAGGTTTACCATTAGGTACCTAAAGGAAATTGGTGTGTATAATAAAAGTTAACTGTGATAATCCCACACATGGATCTTTTAAACTACTGTATATACCCTTCACTTTTAACCAAATTTTTTACGCATAATTTTTATGTTTTTACGTATCAGAAAGATAAAGGAGTCACCGTTGCTACTAGAATAATGCATTAACTGTCTAGGACATCATAGACACAACATAGCCGTTACCGTGCTGACGTGCCGTAAAACAAACTCACTCACTCACTCACTCACTCACTCACTGCAGACTATGTGATTATGCTCATTGGCCTATATTTTAGCAAAATTAATGATATTTTCGTTAAAAGAACGGGCTCTTAACTAGTAGTATATATATTATCTATTAATGACGGTATTCTCATTTTTGTTAACTTAAAAGTGAAAACGAATATAAGTCTTGATTTGGCATATTAAATCTCCTCATAAAAAATTCACATAATTACAACAAGGCTTTAGGAAGTTACTTCATGTATTGTGTTTAAAATACCCTTCGAAAATGTTGTTCAACTTACAGTGATCTCACTTTGGATTGCTGATTAGGCGGCAGAATCTAGTTTTATTTGAGACATTTCTCTGTCACTAAAACAATACTCTGTTGATATTTATTTTGCATTCTCCCATAGTTATGATCAAATTGGCACTGCTATGCCACTGCTGTTAAAGATCACAAACTGCACCAAGCACATAATTCAGCAAAAAGAGTTCATATTTCTGTTTAAAAAAAAGTACCGATTAACGCTCAAAACAAGTTTGTTTTGTAATACGCACTCTGTCTGTATTGTTTTGTAATACGCACTCTGTCTGTCTGTCTGTCTGTCTGTCTATCTGTCTGTCTCTCTCTCTCTCTATGCTGTTAAAGATCACAAACTGCACCAAGCACATAATTCAGCAAAAAGAGTTCATATTTCTGTTTAAAAAAAAGTACCGATTAACGCTCAAAACAAGTTTGTTTTGTAATACGCACTCTGTCTGTAATTTTTTTTGTAATACGCACTCTGTTTGTCTGTCTTTCTGTCTGTCTGTCTGTCTGTCTGTCTGTCTGTCTGTCTGTCTGTCTGTCTGTCTGTCTGTCTGTCTGTCTGTCTGTCTGTCTGTCTGTCTGTCTGTCTGTCTGTCTGTCTGTCTCTCTCTCTGTCTGTCTCTCTCTCTCTCTCTCTCTCTCTCTCTCTCTCTCTCTCTCTCTCTCTCTCTCTCTCTCTCTCTCTCTCTCACACACACACACACACATACTGTTTTTCACTGCTTTAATCTTTTTTTGTCACTCTCAGTCATCCTTCTTCTTACTCCATATTTTTCCCTAAAAAAATCACATTTTCCCTCACTCACCCTCACTCATTTTTTTCTCTATCACGAACTCACTCAACATCTTATATTTCCTATTTTATCACCGCTTCTCTTACCCTTTTTCACCTTTATCAAATATAAAATACCCTGTCTTTGAAGGCATTTTTCGATCATCGTGACATTATCAAGAAGGAGTTGTCCTTTAATGTCTACATAAAAAACTGAACATCTCCAATGTTCACTATTTATGTTACTGCGCAATAAATACACAAACCAGGCTGAGCAAAAAAAAACAAAAAACTAAAAGTAATATACAGTTTGAGTTGCCTGATGTTCTTAAGGGAACATGCCTGTCATACACTGCCATCACATTATTTTTGGGTATACATTACTATATCTGTTATAATGCTAACGTGCTACTAGATTATAAACTTTGTCAACTTGTAAGTGATTGATATGGGATATTACTTTCCAAACGTCCCTGGCCGACAACTAGGCTATACCGAAGACGGGTCCCATTATTATTATATTAATGCCTGATCTTTGTACGTGCTGCAACACAGAGACAGGACGGAAATAACAGGGTTTCTCTATCAGCTGATCATAGCGTACTTGCACCAATCTAAAATTATCAAAAGTAGGCATGATATTGAATGTAGACCCAACCTGGAACGGTGGAACCTCTCGAGTAGAAACCACGTGCTGTGCCGCTATCCTTTAGTTCAAAAAGCGAAGGGCTTAAACAGCCACGAAAGCATGCCCATAGTTAATAGATGTATCACAAACCAATACCTTCTCTTCCTTCTGTGTCTACCTGAGGACGCGCTGACATTTCATGCGGTGAAACAACAGTCGGCTGTTTTGTAGACAAAAATTATTTTCATCAACTCAATTGGGTTCATTAGAATAATGTTGGTACATATAAATAGGCCTACACGTATTGGTCTACGGCTTAATCATGGATAAAATGTGGATAAAAGTGTGAAAAATATTGATTATCATGGAGATATTTGCAATTCAATGCATCAATGCATCCACGCAGTTAAAAAGCAAACAAACGACAAGAACAAAACAAAGCAGCAGCAACAACAACAACAACAACAACAACAACAACAACAACAACAACAACAATAACAACAACAACAACAACAAACAAAAAACAACAACAATGATACAGATTTGTCAATTTTATTATTATCACATTGACATAGTAGCAAGGCCTTGCTACGAATCACTTTCGACACACGTAGGCTACTCAATTCACGAAACGAAAATGCAGTTGTTCTGTTTTTTGTCTATACGTTATTTATAACCTAATGATTTATTGTTTTGTACGATTTGAATATAAAATTATGTACTTGCAATAATTATATTTCGCTTTTTACAGAATTATACTAATGATATTATAATTAACAATTTATATGCACTAGATATAAAAATTTGTTAAGCAAAATAGACTGGCGATACATGTACTGCATTATGAATTCATTAAACTTTCATTTGTGGAGTGACACAATTAGTTGTATTCATTTATGAATTGAATGATTTTTTTGAAATTTACATTCCTTTTCTCTGTGTTATTTAAAAGTGTAATTTTTTCTATTGACCGTGTTGATTGTAATGTTTTTCGCGAATGTGAATTTTCAAACGGTACACAATAGATATTTAGTTGAAAGTCTGTTTGATTCTATACGAGAAAGACAAAAGTCACATAATTCCAAGGACTTTTTTTCGTGTCCCCTATACCAGTGGTGAGTTTGACGACGTTTTATGCATAATTATGTAAAATAATTTGTCCATTTGTTCATACATAAAATGTAGTTGTTGTTTTTTGTGTATTATGCTTCTTCAGTTTCTTGCCGTCAGAGGCTTTACTCTCCACCCTTAGTGAAAAAAAATGCACAAGATGATTGTTCATAATCATATTAATTTGACAGTTTAATGGAGTATATTTCGCCCTTCAGAAACTAGGTAGGAAGCGTCTAAAATAAAACGTCTAAAATTAATTCACCGTGCCGATATCGATTTACTGTTGTATTCATATCTTGTATTATACGACACGTTCAGTTGTAACCTTTTCGCAGCACACATAATTTTCCAGATTTGATTTGTCGGTTCATCATTATTATTACTATGATTAGTCGTGAATATAAGTTGATGCTTAGCAATGGTTAGAAATAGGTCTTAAAAAATAAAAAAATGTCAATAAAATAGAAGATAGTGAATATAATATAGAAAATTTAACATAAAAAATATAAAAACAAACTTTATTATAATGATAAAGTGTAAAGTCTGAAACTACTAACGCGGGCTATCAAAGAGTTGCTTTTAACTTTTTTTATGTAACACTACAACAATACTATGGGAAACAATTTCTGTTATTGTCCCAAGAAAGATTATAAAAAGATTGTAGGTCATAACTTTTGATAGGATGAAGAAAAAAAATTCAACTCTTCAATCCACACGAGATTAACGAGCTAACAACCAATTTACCCATAATTGGCCTCAACATTTTTTTTACAATTTTTACATCAAAGTTTTGCTCCATGGCTGTGTTTTGAATATTTTTACAGACTATTATTTTGGCTAAAACTTGTATGTGAATCCTAACGATTATTCAATTAAAAGGAATGCATTTATGAACACCATAAGGGTAGAGCAAAACTTTGTTTTTTTCTGTTTTTTGTTTGTTATTATTTTTAAATTGAAAAAAAATATATATATATAATATAAATGATTTGATGACGCTATACGATTCAAAGTTTGTTTTCTACAATTATCTGACCGATTATTCTTCAAGTATTTAAATTTTGTTTTGTTCTGTTAAAAATAATTTAATATATCAATTTTATATTAACCCCTTCGTGCCGGAATTGTTTTCTGTGATTGAGTTGTACAAGAATCTGAGCTAGGAATACCGCAAGGAATATTTAATAATATTGATAGACCTTAGAATCAAGACAATTGCGCTTTGTTCACAAAAAGAAAAAAAAAAGCAATTACTTTTCATAATTGTTTTCCTCCACAGAAAATCAACATAAATGGCTTGGAACAGCAGCGAGATTATGGTTGTAATTGGGGTGGTGATGATAGCGTCACCTCTATGTATGTTTAGCTACTATGGTAACCTCAAGCCTTATCTGGACTCTTACTACAACGCTCGTCGGGGCGAGGTTTCCATCCCGGTAGACACACTGTGGCCAACGTCAGTGTTTCGCGGCACCTTCACCTTATCCATGATCTTCACCAGTCCGCTCGAGCTCCGCTTTGGGATACGCCCCTGCATTGTGGCCAGCCTCGTACTGCTTTGGGCTTCTTTGATGTCTTGTTATGTAGCAGTACAAGAGCCCCTCGCGCTGGTCTTTATATTTGGAGGAACGCATGGCTTTTCTGTTGGAGTCTTGTATTCGACCTCGATGAAACTGATGCTTCAGCTGCTGGCGGACAAGGCGGGTCTGGCTACAGGCATGATGTCCATGGGTCCACTGCTAGGGGCCCTGGTCAATATGGGCGTAGCTTTCGCCGTGATAAACCCCCACAGCAAAGAACCTGATTTGTTTGTAGGAAACAAAGTTTTCTTCTCTGATCCTGGCATCACAGAGCGAGTTCCAAATTATTTCCTCGTTATGGGAGCCGTTGTGATCGGAACAACTTTATTGGGGACGATTTTCGTATTTTTTGCCAGTGCTAAATTAGAGCATTATTCTCAAGTCGAGTCGGTGAATGAGCAGTCGGAAACTCAAGGTATTGGAGCATATTGCAGGGAGAAAAACATGGAAGGAGCATCGACAGTTGCCGCTTCGTGGAAATCTAATCAAGACAAAAATAGGCCTGAAAAAGAGAAAATCGACAGAGTCCAAAGCTACAAAAGCATGTCATACCCCCAAAATGGTGAGCTCTCTTTGAGAGACAATGACCACAAGCAAACCTGTTTGGAAGAAAATAGAGGGCGCACGAATCTCGTTGTACAGGCTGAACTAACACCTTGGGAGGCGTTGAAGACTGTGAAGTTTTATCTTATTTGGCTGGGCTATTTCTGCACCGCACACGTGATGTTCCTGCATATGGACCTATACAAACAGTACGGACAGCTAGCCATATCTGATGACTCCACTCTTGTGACGACAGGGATTATAGGTTTGGCGGGAGCAATAGTTGGGCGCCCCTGCGTGGGGATATTAAGCGACAAGATCGGCATCCGTAAAACGGCTCTTGCAGTGTCAATGCTTTCGGGTTTGTTCATGAGTCTCATGGTGATCTCTTTGCGAAGAAACCCCTGGGCCTATGTCGTGTTTGTATTTTTCGAGTTTCTCTGTACTTCTCCACAGCAATTGGTATTCAGTCTTCTGACAGCTTTTGAACTGGGAAAAACCCACTGTGCATCCAACATAGGCCTGGTTTCATCAGGAAATTTTATTATTATGTTTCTAGAGCCACTAATGAGCGATACACTGATCAACGCAGTTGGTTGGGACTGGTTGTTTCTCACAGGCTCACTTGGCGGCGCAATCTCCTTTATATCAATATTGGTGTTAGACTGCCTTTGGCGATATTAAACTATCAATAAATCATTCGGATAAAGTGGCTTTTTTGTTCTTTACACGTTTAAAATTTGGTACCGGTACGGTAAAAAGGAAAGGTGTGCATGAGGGCTTAACTGTGTTCCCTCCAGATGTTACGCTGGACGAGGCAAGGTGCAACAAGGGACAAAACAAATCATGGAAAAAAATAGCAAACGACTAACGAGAGTTGGCAGTTCCAAAGATAATTAATCCAAATAATAGGAATCAGCGTTTACATGATATACACAAATATATACCCAAGGGCGGCTCGTGCCTTTGGGCAGGGTGGCAGTGCCCGACCTGTCTCGCTAAAAAGGGGTTGTATTACACAAATACAATTTAAATAATAATATGACAAAAATGAAAATCAATAATAAATGTTTCCGTCAGAATCTGCAACTATAAGAGATAAACCCATAGTTTAGATCTACATCGGTGCGCGGAGAGAAGGGGCAGACTATTTCCAAGTTTCAACATCGCGCGCAGTGCCCAGTACAGCCCCCTTACACCAAGGTGGGCTAATGTGAATTTGCCCAACCTCCTTGTACAAAGTTGTAATATTCCTTATACAAAAATTGGACTTTGACCCTAACGCTTTACATGTCTTCATAATAAGCCAAGTGGGGCTAGCCCGACTTGGCTAATTTTTCTGATAATTTGAACCAAATCCTTTTATATTTCTTGAAGTAATAACTCTAGGCCTCTACATTGATTCAAGCAAATCTCTGGTGGTCAGTTTAATTTAAATACGTACATAAAGGCCCCCTATTAATAATACAATCATTATATTTATTGTTTTAACCTAAAAGTTTAAAACCAGCAATGAATTGAATATATTTTATCATTAGTGCAAACAGGCAATACAACAATGACTCAAGATTGAGCCTGTAAGGCAAGCCACAGAGGGATGGGCCAAGGCGGTGTCATTTTCAGGCATCTGAGAAAATTTGGGTTGCCGTCTATCCACAGTTCACAGTTCCACACACACACACAGTTCAACTAGACAGTGTAAGTTAGTCTAGGATCTCTGGTTCAACCATTCTTAGCCTAAACCCCCACCCCTCACACACATTCACTTTTTTTTTTTGCTTTTTAAGGTGTGTAATTGTTGCATTGAGAAGTTGTGCACTGCATTGTCACTTGCAGTAATTGTTGCTGTCGGTATTGTGTGATGCTGCTCCAGAATACTGTAATTATTTGGCTTTTTCATTGTGATATAACTAGGTCAAGAATCTGCTTACTTGCACGGGCTGTATTAACATTTAACAACGTAGGAATTTATCGCTGAGTGTTCGGATTTAAATTGGAAAGTTATTGACAAGTTTCCAACTTTAAAGTCTTGTCGAGCTGAGCTCCTATATATATATTCTGTTATATATATTAACAGATATATATATAACAGAAATACCAACACCGCCGTCACAATTAAGTAAGGAACATCATCATCATCATCACCACCCACCATCATCATCATCATCATCATCATCATCATCATCATCATCATCATCATCACACCACCACCACCACTGCCATTTTGCCTATATATACATATATTTAGAGATAGAGAGAGAGGGGGGAGAGAGAGAGAGGTAAAAGAGAGAGAGAGAGAGAGAGAGGGTGGGGGAGAAGCATATAAAGGGAGAGAGAGAAAGAGGGAGAAACAGAAAAAGATAGAGGAATAAAAAAATTGAACATCAAAAATAGAAAATCTTGATAATTGTTAAGAGAGAGGGAGGGAGAGAGAGAGAGAGAGAGAGAGAGAGAGAGAGAGAGAGAGAGAGAGAGAGAGAGAGAGAGAGAGGGGGGAGGGAGGAGGAGAGAGGGGGGGGGGTGGTGGAGGGGGGGGGGGGGAGAGGGGGGAGAGGAGAACTCCCAGAGAGGGGGCAAGAGTGACGAGGAGATAGAAAGTAGAAGAGAACAGTACTGATAGGCCTGACGCTCCAGCGTTAACCTGACCTAAGCCCCCTGTCTGTAGCAGTATCACCGTCTCTTATGCATCACCTTTCAGATTTGGATGACAGCGAAACAGCTTAGTGCTCTTTAGACAAACGTCACATGCAGCTACGTAGACACAGCCAACGTTGAAATACAACTGATCTATTAATAGTAGCAGTACATCGAATGATCACCAGCGCTGCCAGCTGACTATAATGCCAGTTAGGAAAAGACGACCAGCAAATCAAAAAGATTATTTCAGACACTGGAGAGAAGCTTATTTTAACTTTAAAAATTAAAAATTCATTAAAACTTGTCAAAATTACATTCTGTTTTTGTTTAATTAATAATATATCTCTAAGCTTACTAATCTGTCTCTTTCCCCATTCTTTGTTTCCCCTAGTAAACTTAAGGTATGACCGGTAATTTCTCAACAACAATTACATTAAAAAAACAAAGCTGTTTCTGGACACTACATAGTGAATATTTTTTAATTTACAATGTTCAGTTTCCATCTCCTTGTTTATGATACTTATATTTAAATTTTTTTTTAAATAACAATCACAAAAATACGTTGCTGGTCTCCTGGGCAAATACCTGCCACTAAACAATAATGGTGGACGACTGAAACTTCCGGAACATCTACTGCTACTTATCGACCCAGCTCACGTAAATTTTCCGATTGGATTGATACAAATTTAAAGAAAAAGGTGTGTTATTTGTTCTGTCGGTGGAATCTTTTTCTCAGTAAGGTAAAAAATGTATAATATGTGCATCCAGTAAATATCTTTGACAAAAATTAGTTCCAGTTTTGCAGGGAAGGCTAGACAGCCCTAAGGATCATTTAGTTTACACTAATTCCAACACACGACCGGCTTACCCACCGGTTCTGTCACTATACAGATGAGTCATAACATGTAAAATATTGTAAATAAGATCTATATCAAAAACAAACTTCATATGTCTTGAGAGTTCAAATGCAGCACAGAGAGGGTTAGTAAGTCTAATATTTAGAGGCCAGATAGGCCTAGATCTTCTAGATCAGATCTAGATGCCATTAGTCACCACTATTGTCACATTGTGTCAGTAGACTTAAGTTAAATAGACCTAGATCTAGTGTATGTGTCAATTAATCTGAATCTCTGAATCTGAATCTGAAAAGTAGTTCCTAAATGCCCATCAGGGCCAACACAGGAACGGGGCAAGTGTGTAAGTCTAATATTTAGAGGCCAGATAGGCCTAGATCTTCTAGATCAGATCTAGCTGCCATTAGTCACCACTATTGTCACATTGTGTCAGTAGACTTAAGTTAAATAGACCTAGATCTAGATCTAGTGTTTTGTTCAAACATTCTTCTATAGATTCTAGATTTGTACTGGATTTAGATCTACATCTATCTAGGCTCTTGTGTACTAATCCCACCCTGTTATAAATATAGCTATAGGCTAGCTAAAGATAGGACTTATAAATAAGAATTACCAATCCTCTTTAGAGAAATTGAAACGGATAGATATCTAGATCTAGATCAAGGGTGTTTGTTATGCAAATGATAAAAGTCAGCAATGTTGTCTATCTATCTCTGCTATTTTATTTGACATAGAATCTTAAGACCTACAATCTAAATATGCATAGTTTGGGGAGAGTTTTGCCTTTTCTTTTTTTTGAGGATCCGATTAAAAAGTTTTTGTTTTGTTTTTTTGCAAGCAATGCCTGCAACAATCTAGATTTACCACCGTGACTATCTCAATTGTTGTATGTGTGAGGTGAAATATAAAGGCTACTCAGGCCCTGACATTTTAACTCAATATTAATTTGATTTATTTGAAAAAAATCTATTTAAATAACAGCAATAAATTGAGTACAATGTTGAAAATGTGCAAGTCAATCCCTGTGGTAATAGGTGAATAAACTGACAGCAAGGGAGAGAAAGAAAGCAGGAGACTTAGAGAGAGAGAGAGAGAGAGAGAGAGAGAGAGAGAGAAAGGGTCTTCCCCTCCACTCACACAGCACACACCCTAGCCCCAGCAAACCTTAAAACAGCACTCTGTATGCGATCATCTAGGCTAGTGCTGCATCACTCCCAAAACTAATTTTAACCTGTTTGATCCAAGTTCAGTTTTTACTGTTGTCAGCTGTGCTATCACTGTCTAATTGTTGTGAAATCTGTTTTTTTTTGTGTTTGTCATATATTGTGTTTCCTTTTTGTATCAAAAATGTTTCTATGTTAAATTATAATCATAATAATGCTTGTTTGTCAAAATGTCCTTTTGACCAATTGGTGGCTGCTTTAATCCTATATTATCAGTGTCTCTTACTTGACCATTGCACTTCAAAGGCATGTAGTATTCTACACCCTAACCAACTGTTACATATAATTTATAAAGCTAATATGGGTTAGCAATATCTACAAATGACCCACAAGGCTACCATAAAAATTGAAAAATATATCAAAGAACAATCCTGGTAAAAAAAAATTGCACCATCATGCACCATTTTAGATTCCATAAAGAAGATGTCATCATAACTCACAGGGTTACACAACACACATATAATTTGAACGGGTAGTTCTTTCTTCTTGATTGGGTGCGCGGTGGTCCTGGGGTAGAACACCGGCTTCCGACGCAAAAGGTCCGGATTTGAGCCCTGCCATTTTTGTTCCCTACTGGTTGGGTCGGTGTCAGTATAATGTGACCGTCTGAGACAGGAGTCATAGTATCCCTGCCCTGTCTCGTTGTGGCAGCACATAAAATTGTCAGACGTCAGTCTTGGGGCCCGTCCACTACATAGCCTATATAGTGTTGATGCCGGACGTTAAAATAAACTCAACTCAAGTCAACTCTTTCTTCTTGGTTTTGAATTTATTGGGTTTCAATGTAGTACAATGGTCTGTGTAAAAACTGACTGTTTTAGAACACGCTATCCTTGGAAACATCATTTCTTTCTCTTTATTTCCCTGGCTAATAATATCAAAATGTGGTTAAAAACCTGTGTACGGATTTTTTTTCTTCTATCTCTTAATTCTTTTCACTTATTCAGAGTACTGACCACTTCTGTAGACACATAAGACAGTCAGAAATTGTTTGTACATCAGTGAAAATGCTGTGAGAGAAGTGATGAGGACAAGAAAAGAAGTGGTAACGGTAGGCCATGTGGTAGAATCGCTTTTTTGTTGCAAACGCCAACTCAGTGCGTACACCTTTTATAGAATTGAGCTGGGAGATTAGAACACCTGGGCCTTATTTTCCCCCTGATGCAGGGTCTGTGTTGTTACCCTTAAATAATGCGAGAGTTGCTGTTGTGACGTTGAATAGGACTTGACCATTCAAACAACCCCTCGATGAGTATCGTAGCACATGTCACTCACTCCTCAAGATTGATCTACATGATCTCTGAGGTTGCTTAAAAGGTAGCGTTTTGACAGCTTAGCTTGACTCCCATAGAGCTCAGTCAGTCAATGTTCTGATCAGCAATCTCATTGAAATTTTCATGAAAAGAAATTATAGGAAAACAACTCAGACCTTTCAAATGCTCTCCAATGTTGACAACACAATTTGAATTAAAAGATCACTTTTAGAAGTTTACATGAAGTTTTGAGGTATGTACATTTTTTTCTTTCTTTCATTTGCTTTTAAATAATTTTTGAAGAACCGAAACAAGCCTATATCACATTAGAATCTAGTATTAGTGTTCTGGGTCCGGGTAGAAGGATGGCTGTATTTGTTCCTACATCATCCATCCGTAACGTGTTATCTAAGTAGACCGTTATTAATGACGTAATTATATGTTGATAAATGGAAATACCTTGAGTAATCTCTTCTCTCGGTTATCATAGGATCTTTTGGTGTTGTGAACTATCATGATTTGGTATTCATTGTTGTAGAAGCTATAACTCACTCATTACCGTTTTCACTGGGGAATGGGGGGAGGGTTGGCTGAAGTGGTACCGCGTTGGTCCCCAGATCGGAAGGCCTGTGGTTCAATTCCATGCGATCAGTCAAAAAATAATGTATCCAATTTCTGTCTTAATTGGTTAGGTGGGTGTCTGTATAATGTGACCGATTGAGACAGGAGCCCTGGTGTCCCCGCCTTGTCTTGTATGTGGCAGTACGAAAAGCTTTCAGGCGTCAGTCTTGGAACCCTTCAACAATATAGCTTATATAATGCTGACATAGTACGCTAAGCAACAAAAGGCTTATTTAGCAATGTTTGCATTTTTGCTGCGTTCGTTACCATTTAAATAAGCTCTAAATCTCTTCAGACGTTTCGGCATCCAGGTGTCGCCCTGGGCTGCATGGCGCTGACGCTTGGCAAATTAATGAATATAGGTAAGCACTACATATGCGCTGCCCTCCTTTGAAACAGATGATAATGGCGTAATCCGAAATCGATCATCTTATCAAAACATGTCCCTCAAATCAGACCACTACAGTATTTGAGAAAACGTGTTTTTACGCGTGTGGACTTTTAACTTCATTCGCTGCTAGACCCACATATACTTGAACTTTTTAGAGCTCAAGATATCGTCACATAGCAAAGATAACATATTAACAGAGTAACACGCCTGCTTTGCAATAAATCGCTTTTGTTTAATTAATAATATAGACCTATATGCCGACCTCACATACATCAATGCACCAGTCATAACCCGAGGTCATAATCCTAATGCGATAATGTCGGAATTCTGTCACGTGTCATATAGGGTCATTTTTTCCTTTGATTTGTTTTCTTTTCACAATTGGCTGTTAATCTGACAACTTTCGATTTTATCCAGCCAGAGGCAAAATGTTTTTCCAAGATAAACTTCCAACGCTGACTGATTTAGTAAAACTATGTATCGCTTCCAGTGGCTGGTTCGTTCTCGTTTCAAATATTCAGAAGATTGTCGCATAAAAAAATGCATTCCAATATACTGCTTCACGTTTCTTTTTCACTTTCCTCTTTTGCATAACTTGTTTTAAACAGCAACTTATTACTGCCCTTGTTCGGTAATACAATAATTTATAATAATAAAAAACAACAAAAGCAAAAATAGATTATGACACATTCAATGTTTCATTTATATCTTGGTTAGATTATTGTGTTTAAATTTGTTCTGAATATTTATGATCTTGCGCGGTGAACGTGAATGCGATATTGTTGGCTTTAATTTTGCACATTCCAGCGTTTGAGTTTTGCCGTGTTTCCTACACTTTATACTGACACACACACACACACACACACACACACACTCTATCTCTCTCTCTCTCTCTCTCTCTCTCTCTCTCTCTCTCTCTCTCTCTCTCTCTCTCTCTCTCTCTCTCTCTCTCTCTCTCCCGACCAACACGTATAGCGCTAGCGGCACATGTGTATTAATTTTATTAATTCCACCATTTTCTATGCTCTTTTCTAATCTTTTTCCCCCTTCCTTCTTCTTTTTATCTCATTCTTGCAGTTGTATGGTAATAACGTGTGCTAATCTCATGTCCTAATTATGTACCTTTTGTAAACCTTCCAGCCATGTCACGCCCCACCCTCGCATGTTTGAGCTGAGGGGCTGAGGGCGGGATGGGATAAGGATGGGACGGGATTGGTCATTAGCGCTTCTCCCTCTTGTCTAATGTGCACTGGGCAGTTGGAGTGTTAGTTTTCTGAGGCTTCACTTGCCAGTGCAGTACTTGCACACACATTTGTCTCATTGCCGCCTTCCTCTCAGCGTTTGGACCACGACAGTTCTTTCACAGTCTCAATCAGCGACTCTAATATTGCAGGAGCTTTCTCGTCCTCCTGGCAACTACCGAACCTGAGACCGAGAGAGTTTATAGGCCTTGGCCCGTTGTTTATCGTGTGTTCGGCTCGAACGCAACACCAAATACGTGAAGTTCCTAACAGCGCTGTCAGTCCGTATGAGGTTGTTGACGTTCTCTTTGTCGTTATCTCTACTGTGCTAGTTTTTCAAGTGTGAGCTTAGATTAGTTGTTATTTTCCACTTTTGTGTTATTAATCGACATAATTTGAGAGATAAAGAGAGAAAACACGAGCTTACACTTACAGCTGACCTGCTTTGCATCAATCGGACATTGACGAAGAAATCACATTGTAGGAGGTTTTTCGTCATTCAGTGCTCAAACAAGATAAAAAAAAAAATAACACATATTTTTTGTTACTGACACGCGGTATACATTGTTTCCCCTTGTTTTGCAATCGAGTTCAAAGTCGAGCGTAGGTTTTCTGTGACGTAAACTATTAATAGTATTATTACCGCTCGTGGTGTGCCCATCGCATGGGGTCTGTGTCCTGCCGATGTGCACGGCGCTAGCCCGCACTGCTATCGATTGTGTGTTGATGTATTTGATGGTGCGCTCTTAGTCGCCTCGGACCACACGGGCGGCTGCAGTGGTCAGTGCAACTTCCTCCTCACCTTCATCGCCCTTCTCGTCACACTGCGTGAAGAAGAGGATCCCGTAAACACGACGACAAATTAATTGATTGACTTTTCACGCCAGGATTGACTCTAGTAAAAACATAGGCGTGCTCACAAATTGCTTGTGTCAGTTCGTCGTCGTCGTTATTTTATAATCATATCATCATTATTACTATTGCATAATTTGCTATCTGGAAATCCAGCGGCGCTGTGGTACAGGCGGAGGAGTCCACGCACCTTGCAGTGGATGTTTGTTGGGCCGAGCAGTCTATTATCGTTATTCCTGTTAATAATAATTGTTCATGAGATACGCTGCAGTCGGTGTATAAAGACATAGCAGAGAAGTTTTTGTCCGGAGGGAATCAAGCTACACGTCGTCAAGGAGGAGCGTGTATATTTTTCTGCCTGTGACAGGAATGGGCCCAGCGGTCTCACGATGCAGGCTCGTTCCCCGCGGATGTCACTGGGTAGGTTGGTTAGTACTTAAATAGTAGACAGCGAGACACGATGGCAGCCTCTGCCTGCCATTTCCCAATTTCTTCAGAACAGTTCTAAGGTCGAGTCTCATTTTGTTCGATGTCCGTTTCAAACCTAAGAGTTTACATCTACTGGTATTTTTCTCAACTTAAAATTTAATGATAAACAAGCTAAACTATAACACGAATGTCATGTTGATGAGACAGATAGAACACCCTTCTCTATGAAGGGATCAGGCTGGCTTGAAACCGGCAATATGTATATGTTTATGTCAATTTTTTGGGTGAAAAGTACTTGAGAATGCGTGCAGGTTTACTTTTTCAGTTACCACACGTACTTTTTCTTTACTGTTACTTTTTATATTATAATTTACATTTCTTTTTCTAATGGTAAAGTGGGTTCGTTTTTTTGTTGTTGTTGTTGCTTTGTTATTGTTTATTTGACTTTTCCTCTGTAAATAACCTTGAAAACGATGCGAGTGACCATAATGTAAAAGGATTGTTAATTAACATAAAAAGCAACAAAAACTACGGTTAAACTTTACAAAGTAAAGGCAACGATGACAGTGGCACTCACATGTATTCACTGAACTACCAGTATTCAGTAAATAATTATGAAAAGGATGTATATATGTGGGTGCGCGAAGGCCACTTGTTCCTGGTTTAAGTTCATGTCGCGGAACCAACGCCTCTCTGGTCTGATTATAGAGATGTGCCTGACTGCGATGACCCCATACTTTTGAATTTTCTGAGAGCAGCTACGGTTGTTTTTATTATCATTTTATTTAATTTCGCGATGTATAGAGAACTGAAGAATTTACCCCACTTTTAGTTAACCCCCACCACTCTCTTCTTCAGAAAAACGAAGCAAAGTAAAATCAAAACGAAACAAAATCTGCCTGTCTATCTCCCTTTCTCTCTGTCATGGTATCCCGGCCGCACTGTATTGGTGTGGTCGCGCGTAAAATCGTCAGACGTTAGTCTTGGGACTCGTCCACAATACCCCCCTCTCTCTCTCTCTCTCTCTCTCTCTCTCTCTCTCTGATAAATTATTTTTTAGAAGAAAATTAAAACCCTATTTGTGCGTGTGTATTAAATGTTCTCTGAACTGTCGACCATCTTAACCATTCTTTTTTCTTCCCCAGGTCACCCAGTGTTGATAAATCCCGACAAGTAAGCATGTCAAAGAGGAACAACCGCGCCGACAAGACAGCGAAATCGTCGCCAGATTCCTTCATCTCACCTCCGGTATCTAAAAAGGTCAACCAGAAAAAAAGCCTTGACGCCACGAACAGTGAAACCGACCCAGTAGAAATCTCAACGCCTATCATCAGCAGCGCATCGCCCGCGAAGCAGGACCTTTCACAACAGCCCACGTCTAGTGAGCGTACCAGCAGCTCCTCAATAGCTGCAGCTCCTGACTCGCAAAGCCCAGAGACTAGCACGCCCGCCATGCCCGCCAGCGCGCTGGAGTTGAGTGAGGCCGCCAGCAGCCGGCCCCCTCCTACAGATGTCCTCACAAACGGACACGGACACCATGACCACCAGGACCAGAACGGGGACCAGGAGCGCGGCAACTCGAGCTTGACCTCCGCCAGGGACTATGAGACCGTCCTGCCGCCTAAGTCCCCGTTGCCGTCCGTGTCGCCGCAGTCCATTCAGCGCTGCCTGAGCCCGGCCAGTTCTCCTGCGCGCCAGTCCCAGTCCCCGCGCCACAGGACGCGCACCATCTCGTCCACGTCGAGCTGCTCGGGCGAGGTGAGCGTGCCCATGTTCTTCACGGGCAAGGGCGTGCTGGTGACGGGCGCCACGGGCTTCATCGGGAAGGTGCTCATTGAGAAGCTGCTCCGCTGCTGCCCTGATCTCGCCTGCGTCTACTGCCTCATCCGGCCCAAGAACAAGCAGGCCATAGAGGCCCGCCTCGAGGACATTACCAGCTCCAAGGTAGGGCACTTCTCAATTTCTCATCATAGCTGGGGCCTGGGCTGTAGCGGGGAAGGGGTTTGACGCTCAAATCGTTATGGATAGTTATTGTCCTATGGGAAGGTTATTGAAAATCCGGCATTCTAAGCTTATTGAAAACAGAATGCATTACCTCATTTTATTTATTTGTTATTGTTTTTGTTTTGTTTTTAAATTATGTTTACCTTCAAGCCATATGAGTTAATACAAACTGAGAACATGTATCTACCACATAGGAACAAAACGAAAACCTCTCGGATGCAAAGGTCCATCACACACGAAGATTGTGTAACCGCGTGCATTTTTTTGTATGATTTTTTGTTGCCATTGTTGAGTTCTTTCGTTCTTTCCCCTCTCTCGCCTCCCCCACCCTTTTCCCCCATTATTTTCCAATGTGTTCACTTTAACGCTGTGTGCAACATCCAAACTGCTGCTGATTCTGGTTGTAGACTGTAACCATGTGGATGCTACCTGGACTTAGGCTGACCTTCCTCAAGTCTATAAATTCCCCGGTGTATATAAACTCTCCACTCTGTTTTCGGCTTTGCATGTGTGAAAGTGGCACTGGGAATGGGCTAGGGCAGCTTTTTGGTCTAGCACATTTAGAATGAATACCCGGGAGTTGCGGCTTTCCATTAAAACAAATACCTTGTATAGAGGGTTGCATGGGTGGATGGTTTCAAAAATAAGAGACCGTACTAACACTATACTAAAGATTTAGTGAGACGCTTCTTAAAAAAAATAATTCACAGTGCTGTCGATTCGAGGAGTTAGCTTGACGCGTGCTCTCTCTGACTCTTTATTGATAATAAAGCGGTAGATAAATCTTCATAGTTTTTACTAGAGCTTCCTTCTGTAAAAATTAGTAAAAAGCTATGTCTGAAAATTGGTCAATATAATAAAGACATGGAAGAAGCACGCGTCACGCCAGGTCAACGTATCCAGAGCATTCAAGACTCTTTTGTGAAATGCCTCGTTGAATCTCTGATCTCTGGTACTACATTGGTAAGATCGTCTGAAGTCTGTTCTAAGATATATCAGACTAGGAAGTGGAGGAAGAGTGAGAGGAGAAGGGATGGATACAAAGACAGAGAGAGGGAAGGAGGAGAGAGAGACGCAGACAGACATGGGCAGAGGGATCTAGCGATAAAGCGATGGATAAAGACATGAAATCTCTTTCATAAGGTGACAGACCTAGATATTTGGGGGAGGACATTGTTGATTGTGACTGCGAATTAATGTCTTACTTATTGTAGCGGAGTCCCAAGGTCATGTGTTGTGAAAACACATCTCTTATATCATTTGCTTGCGAAACTTTTACACCTTCGTCGTACAAACACCCACCTTAATGTCACCAAAATTAATAATGAATTTGTGTAAAGATTCTCACTGTATTACACAAACATACCTAGCGCCCATTACTTACTTAGTTACTGTGTTTTAATGTCCCGAAATAATTACCATAGTGTGTACATGTTTCGGGTCCACCGTGCTTTCTTAATACTCCTAATATCTCACTTTAATTGCATTGCCCTCTTTTTAGTGTTCTACCGAGTGATTAAGCAGTTATACGTTAGTATTGTCACAAACCGGCAAACGCCTCTAACACTCGATTAGCAAAAATAATCAATAATACTCTTGTGTTGTATTGTTGTTTGATATTGTTTTTCCTTCTCTTTGTCCCAAACTGCCCAACCTGTCTAGTGTCTACCTCTTTAGTAGCTTAAGTAAGTCAATGCGTTGTGACGTATATCTTCTCTCTCTCTCTCTCTCTCTCTCTCTCTCTCTCTCTCTCTCTCTCTCTCTCTCTCTTTGAACATCACGTTCTTGGCATTTCTTTTAAATACCGAAGTGATCTTTGACGAAACAATGGTAAGTCATATAAGTTTCCCGGAGACTCCTGTTCGAGCTGAGATTCGAATGACGGACCCCCCACTATCAGTCCTGATAAAATTATCAGTAACCGGTTTTTTATATAGCGGACTCTTCGTCACTCTGAACCGACCCACCCCCGCCCTCAAGCTACAGAACAGACGGTTATTCGGTTTCTGGTTCCTATCCGACTCTTCGTGGCTCTGATCTAGTCAATGAGAATCGTTCTTTCCACTCCTATTCATTTTATGCTAACACGTCATGTTCATTGTAAAACTATGTATTTCTTCTCTCTGATCAGAGACAGCAAAGTTATCTCCTGAGCTTAATGTTCTCTAAGTCTTAACAAATATCGCAGATAGCGAAGCTGTCCCCTAGTTAAACGTCTTCTAGGTCTTAACAATGATCGCAGATAGCGAAGCTGTCCTCTAGCTTAACGTCTTCTAGGTCTTAACAAAGTCCTATCCGACGATGGGGTTTATACCATGGATATTATTCTGATACCGACCCAACCAGTACGGGAAAACGTGGCAAGTAGAGCGAGGGTCGAACCACGGACATCCTGCACCTAAAGCCAATGCTCTAACTCCATCTCCATCTTGCTACGATATTTTCCTATCTGTGCGTGCTAGTTTCCTGGATTTTTTAAATTCACCCATTTATTGTCGTCTTGCTTTTGTGGAGACGCTAAGCGGTTACGGGGCTATGATATCGCATGGTTACGAACCGGCCCTTTGTTATAGGTAATTACATGTTACCTGTTCTGTCAGGAGAGAATAATGGAGAACAATATTAATATTGCACGCGTTTGTAATGGGGAGATTAATAGAAATAAAAATACAGATGGGTCTAATCCCTTTCAAGCGCCAGTAGCCACAGGCGCACACATTGTCGTGGTTTTTGCCTGGCCCGGCTTTGTAAGACTAACTACACCACCCACCTACCCACTCACACATACTCTAGCTGGACTCTAATGTCTTTTATCGGTGTCGTGATGTCGGCGTTTACAGGCGATAAAACCCGGCAAAGATTTTCCGTGTTCATCATCATTCTGCCCTTGGTCGCGAACGCACAATAACTGTTTATTCGTTATTGTGAGAGGGTGATCAAAAACAACCAAAGATGCTCGTTATGTGACCGCTTATCAAAGTGTATCGAAGTGTATTGAAGTGTACCGAAAACGCAGCTTCAGAGTCTGGCGAATGTATCTCCGAGTTTGGAAGTATGGGGGCGGGGGTTTGGGGAATTTTTCCCGGGGTTGGAAGTGGGGGGGGGGGGGGGGATAGTCCTGAAGACTATATATCTAGTGAGACGTTTCACAATAACAGCTTACAGTGTTACGGGGAGCTACTATGACGCGTGCTCACTCTATTACTGTATTGAAATTAAGGCGGTTGAACACTGTTCAGACTGAGTTTTTACTGAGGTTTGGAGAAGAAGCAACTGCATTAATTTTCTTGAGCCATGTACACAAAATCCTCGCCGTGAACACTCTCACTGTTTCACACTCTCTGGGTTTGCTGTGCAGCCTGAACAAGCTGATCAGTGATTGAGTACACGGCATTAGATAATTATAGTGCTAGATCCGGCACATGCACAACATCCTATTGTACGCCTTATACCACGATAATGGGTGGAGGGTTACGGAGATAGCGTACCGCATGCGAACAATTTTTTTTACTGTTTGATATCGCAGAATTGAGTAGGTGTTTTTGTTTATTTGTTTTTGTTTTTTGTTTTGTTTTGTGTCGCAGCTCTAATAGGAGGTTTTTGATATCGCACTGTCCAGAAACAGGCTCAATGTGGGCCTAGCCCACATCCAGAGTTTATTGTGATTAAGGGGGATCGCGGCGTGTGGTGCTTATCTGTGTCTCATCATTGCTACCTCCCATGTGGCTGTTTTCTTCTGCATAATTCAGTGCAGTCTCCCCTTTGTTGTTAGGCTGCGTCTTAGGGATGTTCTTCTCATTGGTCTAGGTTTTAAACAATTCTGTGATCTGCTAAATCTCGCTTAATATTTTGTTTAGCTTAAGCTTGTCCTACACGTATCCCTCTGTGAATCGGCAAACTTTGTACAGCTTATGGGCCTCTTCATTAAGCACAATGGCTCGTTATTAGCCACACGTTGTAAAGGCGTGTTATTGGCGTTGTCGGCGAGCCAGGCTGACTACAGTGGGTTCATCGGATCGCAGTTTATTTTTAGAATGAAAGCGTGCTGAGAGAGCTCCAAAGTCAATGTCATGAATGGGCTAATCCCTAATTATCCAGCGACCGAGGCCAATAGGATTAAACTGTGTGACTGGATACGTGTGGACTGTGGTTGGGAGCCTGTCCTCTAACACAGGCACTCGTGCAGTCTGACAGGTCGAGGATGAATGGCTATTTACTGATCATACTCATAGATTTTCCTTCATCCAAAATAAACACCAGATGAGAAAGTAACTATATAAAGTTGAAGGGCGTTTGGTTTGCTGCATAGATTAACTGTAAATTAATGTGAGCAAGAGGGGAGTGGGTAATGTCAGTACTGGAAAACAGAAGTGGATACCTACAGTACAGGGAACTAGAGAACTGAATAGTGTCAATATAGGGAACCAGATATGTGGGTGCCTCCAGTACAGGGAACCAGGGAGGTGGTCGACTGTGAATATTGTATGTATGTATATGGAACTAGAGAAGCGGGTAGTGTCAGTGCATGGATCTAGACAAATGGATAGTGTCAGTGCAGGAAACCAGAGAAGTAGGTAGTGTTAGTACAGGAAGCTAGAGATGTGAACAGTGTCAGTATATGGAACCAGAGAAGTAGATAGTGTCACTTCGGGGAATCAGAGAAGTGGGTAGTGTCATTACAGGAAACCACAGAAGTGGGTAGTGTAAGAACTAGAGAAGTGGGTACCGCTTAAGAACAAGGAACTAGAGAAATGGGTGCCGCTCCAGTATAGCAAATTAGAGAAGTGAGTGGTGTAAGTACAGGAAACCACTAAAGTGAGTACCACTCCAGTGCAGGGAACTAGAGAAGTAGATAGTGTCTGTATAGGGAACTATAGAATTGTGTACCTCCAGTACAGGTTCTCGCTGGATCCGATTAGACGGTATACAAATTTCATGATAGAATTGAAATAACTGTCAAGTGTTAATTCGAATACAAACAAACAAAAAACAACTACTACAACAACAACAATAAATAACTTTCCCATATTTCCCCTGTTTTTGTTCTTCGTTCCCTGTGCCGGAAAATGCTGTAGTGCTGCTTTTGAGTGTGCGAGGATACAGCACGGATATTTTCATCCACTTAGAAAATTTCAGTTTGGTTACTAAAAGTATGCACAGCTCACAGCATTATATTTTGAACAGAATAGTTAATTAACTATAATTATGTACGTACTTCCCTTCACAAGCACACACATAGCCATAGAGTAAGATCGACTTCATGTTGGTATTGGAGATCCGGACCTTGTTTCGTATGCACAGGGCTGTAGACCTCCAGATTGGTCTTAGGGTATTGGACGCGTATCGGGCCTTATTGATTCGGCATCTGATGTCCTCGCCTGTTCCTCCGTCTTTACTTACAAGACTGCCAAGATAAACAAACTTGTCAACCTCTTTATTGTTTTCATGATGCGGCTGCAGTGGTTCTGCCTGTCTGTTATTGATTCGTATGGCCTCTGTTTTTTCAATATTTATATGTAGTCCAGTCTTCCTGGCTTCTTCAGCCACATGATATAGTTTCTCTTGTGCGTCTTGTTGTATTTGTCAGAGAAGGTTGATGTCGTCTGCAAAGTCCAAATCCTCTAGCTGCCCCATGATGAAGGTCCACTAGATACCCGTCCTCTGGTCTGTAGTTGACTTTCGCATAACCCAGTTAACCACCATAAGGAAGGTCCTCGGCGAGAGCAAACAACCCTGGCGGACGCCATTTTTACTTTGAAGGGCTCCGTTAGTTTACCACCATGAATGACAAGTGGCGTCTTAATAAAGTTGTTGAATTATGGTGACGAACTATAGTGGTACATCAGTCTCCAGATGACATCTCGGTCGACGCTGTCGAATGCCTTTTGAAAGTCAACAAACACTGCATTAGATGACATACGTTCATTAAAACAGTACAGTCACATCCTCGTTTTTTATTCTTTGCGTTCAACGCCAACTGGACCATCTTTTGGAACGGGCCCAAGACTTTCTTTCTTAACCCATCTCATTAATTATACTGACATCGACTTGGCCATCTCATTAATTATACTGACATCGACTCGGCAATATATAAGAAACGCTGCCTGGTCTGTATTCGAACCCGAAACTTCCTGATTTAAAAATGCATGCTCCACGGTCTAATCTCCCCAACCGACCCCTCGATCACCGCCCAATGTACCTGAGCAGGGACTCCCGGCCTAGATCTTTACCGACTTGGATCTGATAGACTTTCACCCCTGTACCGATCATCTCTCGGGAGATAAAGATCTTCGGAGTTAGCAGTTTGATGGCCGGGGCAGTTTGAGCAAGGCCGTGAAGCCAATCTGCATACGGTGATTATGGGGCTAACCGGCTTATTACATTATGATAGAGGAGACCGTCTACATCTACACACCCGTCACAGGGCGCAGGCGGTGAGCGCAATGATCTCTTCACCACGCGGAAGTGGATTTTTTATGCGTGTCCTCTCCAGTAATTGGTTAGATGTGTCTACAAGGAGCAGTGAGGGCTGGTATTGCCGCGGCCTTGAACAATGACGTACCATGTCATACACGAGAAGTCGATCGGACATAAATCCCATAAAACCAATACCTGTGTTGTTTTTGTACTTTAGTTGTTGTTTGATGTTTTTTTTTTCTATCAGGAACGAGAGGGGGTGGGGGGTGGGGGTTATACTCTAGTTATGTAGTTCCATGTTAACGAAGAATCACATTCTGTTAAAGCACTGACGAAGTCAACACTGCAACCGCTGCTGATGTTTCTACATTGTTATCAAAACCCTAGTGACAACTGTCGCCTCTTTCTCTACTGCTGCTTATACATTGGTATCAATACTTTAGTGACAACTGTTGCCGCTTCTACTTCTATTGCTGCTGCTGCTGCTGCTACTGCTACTAATTTTGCTGCTGTTCCTACTGCTACCAATGCCACAGTTCGTCCAGTTACTGTACGTACAACGCTGATGCTACTGCTACCACTAATATTACTGCTACTACTTATGCTGTCATAGTGTTACAGAAAATGATGGTCAATTGGCAACGAGCTCAATAAGCCAAATCTTCCTTTACAACCCTTTGTTACTAAATATAAAAGTTAGATATAAGTTGATTTTGTTTTATTTAAATGTGACTGGCTGAGACAGTCATGGTATGCATGCACTGTATTTGTGTGGCAGCACGTAAACTTGTTCGACGTTAGTCTTGGGGCCCGTCCACAATATAGCCTACACAGTGCTGACGTTGGACGTTAAACAACAACCCTTTCCCCAGTATCCCACTCCCTGCGTGCCTTCCTGACGTGTCCCCTGGAGGCGGATCGGGGGCCAGTCACCTCCCAGGGCCAAAGTGCACTAACATAATTTTTTTCGGTACATCTAGAGTCATAGAACACATCGACTGACACACGTCAACGCTTTCGTTCGTGCATTAGTTGAAGTTTGACAATTCCGCAGGTAGCCTAGTTGCTGTACACATGTACACAGCTATAGTTGTAAGGCGCTAGGAGCAATACGTCAGCATGACTTACATAATGGTATGTCTCACGGGAAGACCAACCTATCCCTGACTTGCATTTATTATCTTTGAATGGTGCCCCATTTACCGAAAACAATCGCGTGGCTAAGTTAATTTAAATATGAAATTTTTTAATATGCGTTAAAACAAATAGACAATTATATTAAGTCAGTCCTGAGGCCCTTCCACAGTATAGCCTAAATAGTGCTGATGTTGGTTGACGATACACTCTGTCTGTCTGTCTCTTTCTCTCTCTCTCTCTCTCTCTCTCTCTCTCTCTCTCTCTCTCTCTCTCTCTCTCCTATCTCTATCTTCTATCTATCTATCTCTCTCTCTCTCTCTCTCTCTCTCTATCTCTATCTTGTGAATCGTGAATCGTGTTCCGTACATAAAATTAAAATTAATTAGGAAGCGAGAGGGAGACATAATTATTTCTGCAATGTGAAGAATGCCGATGGAAGCAGTGCATCACGTATCGCGAGAAATGTACACTACCGGAGTAGGTAAACGGTGGTCTTTAGATCTCTGACATCCAAGCAACGTTCGGAACATCGGTTTCCGACGCAAAAAAGTCCCGAGTTCGAATCCTGGCGGTTGCGTTCCCTACTGGTTGGGTCGGTGTCAGTATAATGTGACCGGCTGAGACAGAGTCATGGTATCCCCGCCTCGTGTGTGGCAGCACATACAATTGTCAGACGTCCGTCTTGGGGCCCGTCCACAATATAGCCTCTATAGTGCTGATGTTGGACGTTAAAACCAAACCAATCCAAATCCGCTCTCAGGTCCAACCCCGAGGTAGCCTCGTTCGCTGAGGTCGACCGTGAAGAAACCAACCCTTACTCTCACCTGTACCCGTTTACCGTGGCTCAAAGGGAAAGTCAAACACAAAACAAGATACACCCGCGATCTTCATTTAGGGCAATGGTAGGTCCGACAGACTTTGTGAAGAAACTAAGTGGAAATAGAAAGATAGCTCGATGTGAGAAAACAATACAACGAATAAAGCTGCGGACATATTTAAAGGCAGTTAGATCAGCTTAATTTTTAATAAGGCTAGAAGAAGATTCCAGTAGCGCCTATGATGCACGGCGGTTCAAGAATGCACTTCTCATGCGGATTAAATAACAAGCTGTATGTTTACACAACCATGCTACAGATTACAATACCACCATAACAACTGTTAACCGCTGATAGACGTCTCATTGCTCATTAGTGTCAATGAATATGTATGTTTACATAGCATCATTATGGCTTGGTATCGATCTTTTTTAAATTTTGTATTTTGTATAATTTAATTAAGTAAAGCAGCAAGAACTGTGGTTTTCTTTCCACTCGTCCACCCCCATCCCCCCCCCCTCACAATTGCCTTTTAACCTTTTAGTGTTATGTGTTGCACAGATGTTGCTGCGCCGTTTTGTCTTCTACAACTACATGTACCACTGTATCATAACTACCTCTGCTTTTCCAAGTTTTTCATAAATCGCATTTGCCAGTATTAGTTCGAATCAGGCTGTCTGGCAAAGCAGCTTTATTAAAAATTGACAATTACACAAAGGTAAGGGCCATTTATAGATGTTCAATGGTAGAAGATGGGAGTGCGCGGGTTACTGCGCCTTATTAGAACTAGGCCTAATGGTCGGAGTGGCGAATTTGGCCTTTTTTTTTTTAAATGAAGAAATAAAGAAATAGGTTTCCCGATCCATTATTGCACAAGGTACTCCACTGAGATGACAAATTAAGGTCTATATCTCCCCCCCCCTCCCCCTTTCTCTCTCACTCTCTCTCTTCCTCTGGAGGGCGCGGTGGTCCAGGGGTAGAACATCGGCTTCCGACGCAAAAGGTCCCGAGTTTGAATCCTGGCTGTTAGTTCCCTACTGGTTGGGTCGGTGTCAGTATAATCTGACCGGCTGAGACAGGAGTCATGGTATCCCTGCCCTGTCTCGTGTTTGGCAGCACATAAAATTGTCAGACGTCCGTCTTGGGGCCCGTCCACAATATAGCCTATATATTGCTGCTGTTGGACGTTAAACCAACCCAACCCCAACTCCCTCTCTCATCTCTGAAGCTGTTTTGACGTTAAGAGGACACAGCTATCAACAGTTGTACCACGCTAAATGAACAATTGCATTAGGCCAGCATTCTTACAAAGTGTATTATTTTAGAATTGGAGTCCTAATTAATTTGGATTGCATTAATTAAAAGGAAAAACAGAACAATAAACCGAAAGATAACAACGTTCCTGTCAAACTGCGTCATTAGCACAAAACACTCTATGAGCTGTTTGTCGCTTTATCGATGATTGCAAGGCAGGATCCTTCGTACTTTATTCTAACAATGAAATAGGTATGCAATAAATTGTCAAGTGGTTGCCATGATTCTAATTCTGTATTGATAGCTTGCATATGGGCCGAGATTTTTAGCCATTTGTCCGGGTCACCGTGTCAAGCAATGCGTGTACTGATTGTATCACATAACCTCGACCAAGTTTTTGTTTGTTTTGTTTTGTGTGGGTAAGAGATGGTCTAGTTAAACACAACATTCTGAAATATAGTATATGCCTGTGTACCTAATTTGTACGTTACATTTTGTTACAAAGTTCACTATGCCTCTGGTTTGTCATCTTTGTCATCTTTATCGCCAATATCACCAGAATCCGTCAGCATGCACACCGCTGTTTGTATTAAAGATATAGACCAGCCCTTTGTAAAAGTCTTCATCGCAATCAACCAGGCAATCACTTGAATCTTCATCTCCGTGACAATGAGAAAACCACAATTGTTTTTATCTTCTTAATTACTACGCCACATTGCGATGTTACGTCCATCTTTGTCGCCATAACTACTAGGTTAATTATTACATCCATCATATCGTCATAACCACTAGTATAATTATTACGTCCATCTTTGTCTTAGAACCACTAGAGTATCACAACCACTCTGATCGCCGTAACCACTTGGATATCACGACAACGTCGATCGCCATAACACCAGACTATCACGATCGCTCTGATCGCCACAACCACTAGACTATCCAACCATGTCGGTCGCAACAAACACTGGCTATGACGTCCATTCTGATTGCCATAACCACTAGCATATCACGACCACGTCGATCGCCATAACCACTAGCATATCACGACCACGTCGATCGCCATAACCACTAGGATATCACAACCACGCCAGTCACCATCGCTACAACCACTAGGATATCACGACCATGCTGGTCACCATCGCTACAACCACTAGAACACTACGTCCATTAACCACTAGACCAACCACACATGAACCAGTAGCTAACACGACCATCTATATGGTCTCAATCATTAAGCTTCTGGATGCATACTCCACCAGTGTTTATCACCATCAGTACCATTGCATGCGGTTGCACTTTGAATGGTTCGGAACAGATGCTCTGACTGAAAAGAGACATTAATGGAAGGAACGAGTAGGTAGGGATTGAGATAGTGTGTTGAGAGACTGTGGGTGAGAACACAGTAGGTTTGAGAGATGGAGATAAAGGGAGAGAGAGAGAGAGAGAGAGAGAGAGAGAGAGAGAGAGAGAGAGAGAGAGAGAGAGAGAGAGAGAGAGGGGGGGGGGGGGGGGAGGCAGGGAGGTCATCAAATTTAGAATAGAGATAGACACAGTCTCGAGCAATAATCGCAATCGAGAAAACGAAAGATAAAGAGTTAAAAGTACACATTGGTTTTAGGGTACTTTGGAAGAGGCGGGTGAACTTTAGGAAAGGGGTGAATAAGCTTCGATGGTAACTAGAGGATAAGAGAGAACAAGAGATCAAGAGGACCAGAAAGCCATTACATGTATTGGGCAGATGTTATCAACCAGTCTATCTGTATGGATCCCCTGCTACGGTGTTGCATCCGATTTACCTAAACGTGAATGGTGTCTGGTCTGATAGAGTGTCGGCATAGTGGTCTTACCGGTAGACAGTTCGGCCGAGTCACGGATGGTCGCGTTTCGAGTCTCCCACCGAAGCCATCTCGCACTGCGAGCCAAGTTATTATAGTAATCTGCAGCTAGACTTAATTTGATCTGATAAGCCAGTGAGCCCAAGGTTAGGACTCGTGGCCCTTTGACCTCCGGCCGTTGACCCTCCGGTCCACGTAGCCTGGCCTGGCCGCTTGCCGATGGGTTAAGTCCTAAACGTACATATGACCTCTAATATAAGGCTCGTTGTACGATGGGTGCCAATAATTGGGGCAGTGGGGTGGGGGGATAGGGTGGGAGTGTGATGGAAACAGAGAGAAAGTACGAGAGGGATACAGGCGGCATATATGGAGGGAGAGGTAGATGGAAATAGAGAGAGTATAAAGGAGAGAAGGGGAGAGAGGTAGTTGGAAAGAGAGAGAGTATACAGAAGAGAAGGGAGAGAGGAAGATGGAAACAGGAAGAGAGAGAGAGAGAGAGAGAGAGAGAGAGAGAGACAGAGAGCGAGTATAAAGGAGAGAAGGGGAGAGAGGTATATGGCAGCAGAGATAGAGACAGCGAGAGAAATATATATAATTATATATTAAAAAAAGGATAGTAAACGGCAAGGCCACAGTATCACATTGGTGTTATCTTTTGCCTATAGACCTATATCGCCTACATTCAGACAGCGTGGAAAACACTGGGTGGTGAATGTTGAAGTTATAGATAGTAAACATTTTTCAACCATGAACTCCCAATGGCTTTAAATAATTCTTGTGGTGAAACAAATTTGTTAAAAAAAAAGAACAACAAAAATCAGGAGTCGAGGTGTCCCCGTCCAGTTTCATGTGTGGCAGCACATGAAATTGTCAGACATCAGTCTTGCGGCCCGCCACAGTAAAGTTATATAGTGCTGACGTTGGACGCTAAGCAACTCAACAACTCACACCTCTCTATGTCTCTCTGTCTCTGTAATTCTCTCACTCACACACACTCACACACACACACTCTAGCTCTGTATGTGTGTTCCTCTAGCATAATTTGCTGCTATTAATGCACCCCCTCCCCTCAACATCTCTCTCTCTCTCTCTCTCTCTCTCTCTCTCTCTCTCTCTCTCTCTCTCTCTCTCTCTCTCTCTCTTCTCGCTTCTCTCTTTCTCTCTCTCTCTCTCTCTCTCTCTCTCTCTCTCTCTCTCTGCTACTCTATCATTGTTTGCTGCTATCAGTGCGCCCCTTCCCCAATCTCTCTCTCTGCCCCTCATCCATTCGCATCTCCCTCCCCTGTATTTTGATAAGTCCACCTGTTGTGTTAATTGGGCTGTTTGTTTTCCTTACACGGCGATCACCTGGCTCGATGGAAACATAATCCAGCATGCGCGTACCACGAATCTGATCAAACTGATTTTAAAGTCTCCGATATCGATTTTAACCTTCTAACTTGGCCTTCCGTGTATCCATGAAGCAAGGATTGCGCGTGCCATAATTTAAATAATCATACTGTGTCGGGAACTGCCCGAGATACACGCATTGGTGCACGCACGTCAACCTGTCAAGTGGCGGAAACACGGTTCGCTTCTGATAAACGCGGGGCCTTGCGCATAACATTAACGGGACGGCATTATCGCTCAGGCGCTACAGCGCGCGATTTTGAACCAGGAGGTCCAGGGGTCAAATTCAAATTCCAATTTATTCAGTCAATGTGTGTTACATCGAAAATATATAATGTTGAATGTGGCATCTTCAAAAGAAATTACATTACAATAATAGTGAGACACCACAATGAAAATTAATAGAATTATACACAGACTACGCTTTAAAACTACATGTAGTTACACTATCTTGTCAATTCCCGATTAGTCTGCTCTGTTCAATATTATTGTGTCGGGTCGATGACAGTACCATTTCACCGGATGACCGTGCATTATCAACGTGTTCGGGAGTCTCCTGGACGTATAGGACGCCCAATCTCGTCTCTAAGGACTGCTCACCGTGTCCCCCCCCCCCTTCCTCACTCTTTAGGGCTCTCCTGGACGTATAGTAGTACCCCTGCCTGTTTTTTTCTTTCCATTGCCGCCATTTGCTGTTCATGTATCATGTCCTTTATGTGCAAAACTGCCTTATAATGTGTGTGAATGGCTGATAAATTGTATCGTCTTAACTATGTAAAGCGCTTTGAGCCGGCTATGCTGGGATAAAGCGCTTAAAAATGATCTTCATTATTATTATTATTATTATTATTATTATTATTAGTTAAGGGGCAATAATCTCATTCTTCAGTGCTTATGAATCCATTTAGGGTCCTTATGAAAAGAGAGAGAGAGAGAGAGAGAGAGAGAGAGAGAGAGAGAGAGAGAAGCACAGAGAGATATATATGAAAGGATAGTTAATGTCAAGACCACAGTATCACATTGGTGTTATCTTTTGCCTATAGACCTGTATCGCCTACCTTCAAACAGCGTGGAAAAAACTGGGTGGTGAGTTATAGATAGTAAGCTTTTTTCAACCATCAACTCCCAATGGCTTTAAATAATTCTTGCGGTGAAACACATTTGTTAAAAAAACAGGAGTCGAGGTGTCCCCGTTCAGTTTCATGTGTGGCAGCACATGAAATTGTCAGACATCAGTCTTGCGGCCCGCCACAGTAAAGTATATAGTGCTGACGTTAGACGCTAAGCAACTCAACAACTCAACACCTCTCTATGTCTCTCTGTCTCTGTAATTCTGTCTCTCTCTCACATACACACTCTCTAGCTCTGTATGTGTGTTCCTCTAGCATAATTTGCTGCTCTTAATGCACCCCTCCCCTCAACATCTCTCTCTCCCTCCCTCTCTCTCTCTCTCTCTCTCTCTCTCTCTTCTCGCTTACTCACTTTCTCTCTCTCTCTCTCTCACACACACACACACTCTCTCTGTGCTACTCTATCATTGTTTGCTGCTATCAGTGCGCCCCTCCCCCAATCTCTCTCTCTCTCTCTCTCTCTCTCTCTCTCTCTCTGCCCCTCATCCATTCGCATCTCCCTCCCCTGTACTTTGATAAGTCCACCTGTTGTGTTAATTGGGCTGTTTGTTTTCCTTGCACGGCGATCACCTGGCTCGATGGAAACCCAATCCAGCATGCGCGTACCACGAATCTGATCAAACTGATTTTAAAGTCTCCGATATCGATTTTAACCTTCTAACTTGGCCTTCCGTGTATCCATGAAGCAAGGATTGCGCGTGCCATAATTTAAATAATCATACTGTGTCGGGAACTGCCCGAGATACACGCATTGGTGCACGCACGTCAACCTGTCAAGTGGCGGAAACACGGTTCGCTTCTGATAATGATAAACGCTGGGCCGTACGCATAACGGGACGACCTTATCGCTCAGGTGCTACAGCGCGCGATTTTGAACCAGGAGGTCCAGGAGTCAAATTCAAATTCAAATTTATTCAGTCAATGTGTGCTACATCGAAAATATACGAGGTATAATGTTGAATGTGACATCTTCAAAAGAAATTACATTACAATAATAGTGAGACACCACAATAAAAATTAATAGAATTATACACAGACTACGCTTTAAAACTAGTTACATTATCTTGTCAATTCCCGATTAGTCTGCTCTGTTCAATATTATTGTGTCGGGTCGATGGCAGTAACATTTCACCGGGTGACCGTGCATTATCAACGTGTTCGGGGCTCTCCTGGACGTATAGGACGCCTAACCTCGTCTCTAAGGACTGCTCACCGTGTCCCCCCCCCCCTTCCTCACTCTTTGGGGCTCCCCTGGACGTATAGTAGTACCCCTGCCTGTTTTTTTCTTTCCATTGCCGCCATTTGCTGTTCATGTATCATGTCCTTTATGTGCATGTCTTTTTTTTTTCCTCCCATTGCCGTCATTTGTGGGGGTATTAGTTAAGGGGCAATAATCTAATTCTTTTGTGCTTATGAATCCATTTAGGGTCCTTATGAACTATATTTTGAAGACTTATCAGGGTTGAAAATCTTCCTCATTTAGATCAAAATCCTCTTTTTCTGAAATTGTATTCCCCGTTTTTTAAATTTCCTTCTATTCATCCTTTCCATAATTGTTTTCTATTTCACGAAAAATTATATTCTAGCCATATGTTGATAATAGCTGTCGTGCTAAAAGGAAGGATAAAGACAGCAAAATCTGTATCAATATTGCTCGTTTGTATCCTAAATTTTCAGAAACACTTCTCCAGTCATGTGTTGGAATAGAAATTATCAGCCACAGCTGCCCGTTTCTCTCCTTTTTGTAAGGAGGTCATAGTTTTTCGAGTCCTACTTAATATGCACGTGTACTATCCTGTGCAGATTTTATGTTGCGCATCTAATTCAACTTAGATAGTAACGACACGTGTGTTTTTGTTTTGGTTTGTTTGCTTATGGGTTGTTGTTTTTTATTCTTGTTTTGTTTTTGTTTGTTTTGAAATTAAAATTTTGATTTTTTTTACAACGTTAGCCGACTATTCTTGTTGGCGCAGCGCTAGCGAGGCAGTAAAGGGGCCTCTCCAGTAACTGCGCATTCTCCCATGCCGTGAACCCAGCCCAAAAAGACTAATATCCAACATAATTATTGTTTTACGTCATCTATGCACTCTTAACGTCATCAGTGCACTCTTAAGAACCGTGCACGAGGACGGTCGCAAAGGCTGAAATTCGAACCAAGGACCTCAATCTCGCGATTGTGGTTTAAGCAAACAGATAATAATTTTTAAATGATTCTCGTGTCAGATTTCTCAGTAAATAGGTACGAGTCCTAGAATCTTCACCTTGCTGTGTTAGAACGCGTGAGTCATGTCTAATTGTGTCGCCTAGAGCACATCATATCTGATCTCAGCTGATCAGCGTCTATACAGGAAGCCATGGTGCTCAATGCAGCAAGATAATGTGTAGTTGTAGCTTATCGCGTTCCCCGATCAGGTTATCAGCGCTAGATCGAGAATGTGCACATTGGTCCTTCGTTACGTCAATGGTCATGCCCAATGTTCAGTTTGTTCACACCGACATCACAGTCACAGCTGGTCAGTTATCAACTGATCACGTCACGCGCGGAGCTCAATGTAGGAGTGTGATTTTAAACCACCCATATCGTACCCACTGGATCAGCACTATCGGCCTACCGTAACGCGCTGTGGCGCGCTGCACACAAGCCAGATAGCAGTGGTCAGTCCGAGGCATAGATGTATAAGTTATTTATATCTATGGTCCGAGGCCATCTAAGTTTGCCATGGCCTTGGCCGGGAATCTTTCAAGGGCTGGCTTCGGTCACAGCCTGGACCCAGCGAACTGGACGCACTCCCCAAAACAAGGGAACATTTGTAGCAGCTGCGGCTTCCCTACATAACAAGCGAAGTCACCGAAGTAAAGAAATGTTTGCATTGTCAGTCTACATGAACTGTAAGATTGAAGTATGAAATTGCACGATTGGGTCGTCTTACATTGTTTTGGTCAATCATCTCAATGCATTGGTCAAGCTGCCAGTCGAGGTCCAGGGTCGTGTCAGATCGGACCGTTAAAGGACTGCCAGTGTATGAGACAAAAGCATGACCGGGAGCGTGGGGTCAGAGTGTCGGCTTCCGAAGCAGGAGGTCCTGGTTCGAGGCTCAGCCCTGGTGATCGCAGAGTTAATGAAAGAGGCGGAAAGGGAAATCACACACATACATAGTCATCATTCTTTCTATTAAGTTAGTTTTTTACTTCTCTAAATTGTAAAATCTTCATAAGATTATTAAATTAACTGAAAAGTTAACATAAATTATGCGATTGAAGAAGTGTTATTTTTGTTGTTGGGTGTGGCCTGCCCTATACATGTAATGCTCGGTGACTTCTTCCCGCTCCCTTTCAAACCACAAACATGTAAAGAATATCACCAAACGCGTTGGACCCAGTTGTCCTTGGTTGTGACCACGATTTGACCTGTCCGCTGTGTGATCAATGAGCCTAACTCGACCATGACATGACTTGTGGTCAATGAGCCTAATTTCGCCGTGACGTGTGATCGAAGAGCCAAATTCTCATACGGATTATGGTCAATGAGCCTAACATCGCCCTGAGTGTGATCAATGAGCCTAACCCCGCCGTAACTTTCAGTCTGTGTTACCCAAATCAGCTGTCGATACGCGGTGCCTTTCAAGCGTCTCAAGACGGGAGCGCCTGTCAGCGTGGGTTATCACTGCACCACTTGGCCCATTCATATCAACGGACAGAGGGGATGAGAGGTGGATAGAGAAGGGAGAGAGAGAGAGAGAGAGAGAGAGAGAGAGAGAGAGAGAGAGAGAGAGAGTCCTTCTGTGTGTTTGTGTGTGTGCTTGCTGAGGCGGCACTTATCTCCACCGCCACTTTCACCTGCCGCAATTATCGTTATTTGCTGGCATGGCAAAGTGCCCACAAGATTGTGTTCTTAGATAAGCTTAACATGATTATTAGATGCTGCCTTACAAAGCTGTTGGTTTGTCTCCGTTATACGCTTCTTTGAGGAACTTGTGGGACCAGCAATTCATTTGGAAAAAAATAGCAAGGCTACTGATGGTCATTCACACTTTCTATGCGGTCTAAACCCGGCTCTCTGTTTCTCTCTATATATCTTTATCAATAAAATATTATTTACCTCCTCCTTACTTCCTCATGACAATTTTCTCCTTTCTCCGTCTTTCTCCCTTCCCCCTCCATCGATACCACATGTACACCATTCTCCCTCCTATGTCTCTTTGTGTCTGGCCCTGTCTCTGTTTCTCTTTGTATCTCTCTCTCTTTGTCTCCCTATCTCTCTCTGTCTCTCTCTCTCTCCTTCCCCCCTTCACTCCCTACGTGTGTCATTTCAGGCCTTCATGGAAATCATTTTAAATTATAGTAATAAAGGCAGTTTTAATGGGATAAATATTTATGATCATTTAGTTATGAACTAAATTATTAAGTACATAGATTGGTTTTTTTTAAATATGATTTTAATGTTCCCTGTGGGCTGGGTTGTTCTTTTGCCTCGGGAATTACTTTGTAGCCTACTCTTGAGAAACGAGCTCTTTGAACTTTTAACTTTGGTCGTATTTCAGCGCTTCACAATGACCCCAAATATCTTTTTTTTTATTTGTTATTTTTATTGCTTTTATAATTACCATGGAAATTTTGTTTTCCTCCTTTGCAAAAGTATCATGATTGTATTCTTCAAATATCCATTTTGAGTACCCAATATTTAGAGAGAGAGGGGGGACCTCATCCTACTCCTCCTCGACGTACGCATAAATGTACAAAACAATGAAAACACAACATAATTATGATTAGAGTTAAACTAGAGCAACAAATAGCTTACTATATTAATTCTGTTATGCCTTTCAAGCATTTTGTAATATAAAACCTGAATTTGTTAGAAAAATTGTAACCGCCTCCACATTATTTCTAATGACGCACGTTGAATAGGCCTGTTATTAAGTACTCCATGGTCACTCCCCAAAGCCTAACCTGTCGCCCTCTCGCCCTCCTCGTTGACAGCTGTTTGATCGCCTGCGCAAGGAGCGGCCCGGGTTCGAGTCCCAGCTGAAGCCCGTGTTTGGGGACATGCTGCTTCCCGGGCTGGGCATCAGCCCCGCCGACCGCCAGATGCTGGAGCGGAACGTCCACGTCGTGTTTCACAGCGCCGCCACCATCCGGTTCGACGAGCCCCTGCGCGTGGCGGTGGAGATGAATGTGGTGGCCGTGCGCAAGATGCTGGCACTGTGCCGAGGCTTCCATCACTTGGAGGTCGGTGATCCACAAACTTAGTAGTGCTGCCAAATTTACAGATTTTTACTTTAAAAAAAAATTCATATGGCATGATGTTGAATAGTGTATTCTTTTTAAGATTTCTGATGTACTAAAAAAAAGTTCGTTAAAAAATAAATTTACCCAGTTTTCATCGCATATTTTGTATTTGCGTTGAATAACTAGATTCTGAAATGTTCTACTGCATAAATGACTCATTCTCAAAAGGTCGTATCAATTTCTGAACTTAAAGTGATATTTAAAATCAGGATTTCACACATAGAAGATGTGTTTCTTATAGCATCATTAACCCAAGGATGGAGCCAAAAAAAGTGCCCTTAGAGCTGTTTGTTTTTAAATCAGTGTTATATTATAGGTATTTTTGGACAAGCACCTTTTCAGAATGAGTCATATGAATTTATCTTAATTCATACCATTATCACCGATAACTAATGATAATAATATTTCTATACATTATATCTGTTGCTATCTTGTTGCTTGCATGACTTTTGTATTATGGCCTGTCCCCACAAACACTCCAGCCTAGTAGCAGTTTTGAAATATCCAACTTTTACATTTACGTGTTTCTCTATGGTATGTTTAATCACCAACAATTTTGTTTGTTTCCCTTGTGTGTTTGTCCCCTGTGTCCTGCGATCAGGCCCTGGTGCACGTGTCCACTGCGTACGCCAACTGCGACCGACCGTACATCGAGGAGACAGTGTACCCTCCGCCAGTGGAACCTCAGAAGATCATAGATGTCTTGGAGTGAGTTGGCCTTAGTGCCTGTAGCAAAACAGGGAGGCGGTAGCCCTGGGATAGGAAATCAGCTTTTGATATGATGCTGGAGATCGGTGGTTCGAGCCTCATTCTGGTGACTTGTTCGCTATTGGTTGGGTCTGTGTCAGTTTAATGTGACTGGCTGAGACAGGAGTCATGGTATTCCCTCACTGTCTCTGTGTGGCAGCACGTAAACTTGTCAGAAGTTAGTCTTGGGGTCCGTCTACATTATAGCCTATATAGTGCTTGGGGAAGAATCAAAAACAAAATGTATATTCAATTCAAGCTTTGAGTTTTAAGTGGTAAGAAAAAAAATTTTGTATTTATACATGTTATATTTATTGGTATTGCATAAGTTTAAACTAAAAAGGGGGGCGCGGTAGCCCTGGGGTAGAACATCGCTTTCCAAGGCAAAAGGTTCGAGCCCAGCAATTTCGCTCCCTACTGGTTGGATCGGTGTTAGTTTAATGTGACCGGCTGTAACAGCAGTCATGGTATCCCCGACTTGTCTCGTGTGTGGCAGCACATAAAATTATCAGACATCAGTCTTGGGGCCCGTCCACAATATAGCCTATATATTGCTGAAGTTGGGGGTTAAACCAACTTAACAACAACTAAACTAAAAAATCTGGTTGCTATTCTTCATTTGGCTGTTGTTGTTTTTTTTGTGTGGGTGTATCTGCATTGGGTTTGCTGAGAGAAATGAGTTTCTTTCCCTGGTTTCTGAACAATATAGCCGTTACTGTGCTGAAGTGCCGTAAAACTAAAACTAAAACTGAACTCTTCCCTGGTGTCTGTAGGTGGATGGACGACGAGATGCTGGAGCTGTTTACGCCCAAGCTTATGGGGGAGAAACCCAACACGTACACTTACACCAAGCAGCTGGCAGAGCACCTGCTGATGACAGAGGGCGCTGATCTCCCCCTGGCCATCATTCGACCGTCCATCGTCGGAGCCGCATGGAAAGAACCGTTCCCTGTAGGTTTATATACGGCCTGTAATTATGGTTTATAAGTTTTTACAAGACCGCCTGTAATTATGGTTTGTAGGATTTTATACGACCGCCTGTAATTATGGTTTATAGGTTTTTATACAACCCCCTGGTTTATAGGTTTTTATGCAGCTGCCTGTAAATATGGTTTATGATATATAACCACCTGTAATTATGGTTTATAAGTTTTTATACAACCACCTGTAATTATGGTTTATAGGTTTTTATACAACCGCCTGTAATTATGGTTTATAGGTTTTTATACGACCGCCTGTAATTATGGTTTTAAGATTTTTATACAACAGCCTGTAATTATGGTTTATTTGGTTTTTACACGCCATGTAGTGACTGTTTATTGTGTACAGTTTAAATACAGCAAAAGCTCAATGTTTACATTTAAAAAAATCCATTTTAATTAATACCACTGAGAATATTTTATTTTTACAGGAAAGAATCAATGAAGTTGTCTATTCAAAGAAAGTTTATTTTCAGTGGTAGCATGTTGGTATTATTCTTGTTCAACCTTTTTCTTTTGTTGTTTTAGGGCTGGATCGACAACTACAATGGACCAAGTGGAATATACATTGCTGTAAGTTCTTCAGTTCTGGGTGTGAATAATGGACATACACAAAAATTAACGTGTTTGCAAAGATTTAATTCATTTGATTTTGAGACTAGTCAGCTTTTTGTTTGTCCGACATTTCTTCTGCCACCTTGCACGAGTGATCTAGACAAGTTTTCTAGCTAGCAAGGCCCAAAGATGTCGCAGTGTGCTAAAACCATTACAATTTGTGTCACTTAAATTGGAAACATTTAGAAAGTAGCAAAGGCAACATGCTTTGGTGCCAAGAGCTTTGTTAACAAGTCATATTTTCGTTGTTTTCTGTTTTGCTTTGTTTTGTTTTTTTTGCTGTTGTTTACACACCACTATTTCCTACCTGATCAGTATAGTGGTAGACAATTTTTTAGAAGTTTTGACACAATACATATATATATACAACTTTCAACAAGTTCACGTCATTGGTCAATCTAATGTGACCGGCTGAGACAGAGTCATGGTATCCCCGCACTGTCTCTGTGTGGCAGCACGTAAACTTGTCAGGTGTTAAGTCTTGGGGACCTGTCCACAATAAAGCCTATATAGTGCTACCGTTGAACGCTAAGCAACAACACTTACTTTTACTTCACACTGTGACTGTGCGTGCAGGCTGGCCGAGGCATCCTGCGCTCCATGAAGGGCGACTCCACCGCCGTGGCGGACATCGTCCCCGTGGATATTCCTGTGAACATCATGATCACCGTGGCATGGTACACGGCCGTGGCCAAGCCCAGGTCCATCATGATCTACCACGCCACCACCGGCGGCTGCAACCCCTTCACCTGGGGCGACATGAGTAAGTTGCCCCACTGTCTTGTAGTTCTAGATATGTGACCTTAAACACAAAAGAATCAAACAAAATAAAAAAATGTTCGCTTCTCCTCCTACCAAAGCAAAGATATAAAAAAAAAATACACACACTCTGAATATTTTCTGACTTTAATTTCATTTGCAATTGTACAGACCTATGATTTTAGTTCTGAAACAAAATTAAACCATAAGATCTATATATATATATATATATATACTTTTTAAGTTTACAATTTCAGAGAATGTTCTGTTGATGTCAAACAAAACGGATTATTCTCAGACATCTTAAGTAGTTTTTGTCTTTAAAGTGAAAAGAGGATAGCTGTAACTTGCTTCATTTTCCCTGCTTTAGGTGGCATTGTGAACAAATCGTTCCACCAGATTCCCCTGGAGGGATGCTTCCGACGCCCCAATGTTGCCATAGTCAATAATAGGTAAGCCAGCTTAATAATAACTTTATATTTTATATACCAGGGTTTACAAAAAAAAATTAGCAAAAAATGTAGCATTTGCCAATACATTAATTATTTTATTTTTTAAATGAACAATATGAAAGTGCAATTTTTAAAATACTTTCTATGTTTTCATGTATCAACCATTTTTTCCTACTTCTGTGATGCATATATATTGACTCTCTCCATTTAATCTCTTAAATAATTTTTTTATTGTTGTCTATGTTATATAGTTTATAATTATTATAATTTTTTTTCTGTACCATAAGTGTTATTGTTCATGTATATTTTTGTATGTCTGCTCTGAGTTTCAATGCTGTTCCTTCACACTACGTAAGAGCCGTGTGTTATTTTTTTCTTATAACAGGAAAGAAAGTTTGATCAATGTTTGCCTAATGTGGTCCATGTGGACAAAACTAGGTGTGAAGTGGTGTATCACTATCAGGATTTATGTGGTTTTTCTATTACAGTTGACTTAACTTATTTCAGGGATTAAATAAAAATTTGCACTGCCCAAAATTCAAATACTTTGTAAACTACAGTACAATAAATAATGTACCGGTATCGTTATGAATGTCTAAGCTTTGATTATTGGATGATTTGGAAACCTCAGACTAGTCTACGCCACCCCCAAGAGAGACTACAGTATTTTCTTTTAAATTCAGAGATTTGCCTTCACAATATCTTGACAATTGAACATGGACGCGCAGATCGGACTCACAAGTGACCTATTCTTCCTACAATTTACCCAGTTGTAAATGAAGAGTTTTGTTTTTATTATACATGGATATTTCCTTTCCCCTAGTTTTCTGCATGACTACTGGACGTGTGTAAGCCACCTGTTCCCTGCTTACTTGTGTGATGTGGCCTTCAGACTCATGGGCAAAAAGCCTCGGTAAGATTTGTGGAGCTAAAGAAGAGAAAAAAAAAACACACACTCTAGTATATATATATGTAGCAGCTACGAAAAAGCATACAATTGTTGGAACTTGTTCTTTTGACATATTAGACAAAATAGGATGTTTTTCTCACTTCCTGAGTCAGTAAAATAGGAATTATGTAAAGAAAAATATGTTAAGAGAACAAAACCCTAGAGACATTTTAATAATTCAAAAAGTCCTTAAAACAACATGAAATAAGTTGAAAGAATTTGATTAACTCAAGGTAAAGTGAATTTCCGACTTTTCCTATTCATTTACAGATATTCTCTATCTCTGTCTGTCTGTCTGTCTGTCTCTCTCTCTCTCTCTCTCTCTCTCTCTCTCTCTCTCTCTCTCTCTCTCTCTCTCTCTCTCTCTCTCTCTCTCTCTCTCTCTCTCTCTCTCTCTCTTCCAACTCATGTGATCACAGGACTTAAACTGTTAAAGCTTCATATATTGAAGGCAGTTTTACATACAGTGTATTCCAACTCATGTGATCACAGGACAGTATTCATAACTTATCTTGCAGCATGGTGAAGCTCTATAACAGGCTGCACCGGTCCATCGACTGCCTCAAGTTCTTCACCTGTAACGAGTGGCAGTGGTCCAACTCTAACCACGACATGCTGAAACACCAACTCCTGCCCGCGGATCTCAAGGTGGGTAACATCCACTCAGGCTGTCTTAGAGTTTATGCAACTACTGCAATCTTATTAGCCTATGATTTTATATTGATAAAAGCTTTCATAGAGTTGGGTA
This sequence comes from Elysia chlorotica, assembly GCA_003991915.1. Lineage (NCBI taxonomy): Eukaryota > Metazoa > Mollusca > Gastropoda > Plakobranchidae > Elysia > Elysia chlorotica. The sequence continues at coordinate 414,825 of RQTK01000310.1, forward strand.
ACATCGACCCAGCACTTTTAGATTTTATGCAACAACTGCACTGTCTTAGGATTTCAAAGAAAGAAAAGTGTTCATGGAGGAGCATATATATGAGTATATCATGTCATGATGCGTTGGAGGTTGGTGGTTTTAATGCAGCTGGGTCTCTGTTCATTCTTTCATGTCAATGTACCACTTCCGCTGGGCCTGCCCTTCCCTCTGGCTTCCTTCCATTCTTCCTGTTAATTACGATTGTTAGCTGTTGGTCCTTAATAAATTGCTTAGCTTGGGGCTCAGGGCTAAACAAAGCTTGGCATAAGAAACATTTTTTTTCTCCGTTGCCCTCCAGGTGTTTTACTTTGATCCTCTGCCCCTGCACTGGCCAACGTACATCGAGAACTACTGCTTGGGGGCGAAGAAGTATGTGCTGAACGAGGACTTGTCGGGTCTCCCTGCTGCAAGAGCACACATCCGCAAGTACGTCAACATTCAGCAGTTTTTTTTATCTCTAGCAATGCGCTGTGTATACATGTACTTATGTGATTTTACAGTTATCACTCTTAGTTGGAAGCCATTTGAGTTCTGATTGATGATTACAAGATTTGCAAGGATCTCTGCAGTGTTTGGATTTTGTGTTTTGTATTCTGGTTGCCAATAACTAGATTTTAAAACTTATTCTTGTATAATCTTCAATGTATCATCTGTTTGTATATCTGGTCTTTATTCCTTATTCCTGTGATAAGGACAACGCAGAATCTCCTCAGTGAATGCTAGTGCTAGTTTTCTGTACATTTTTGAAGGAAAAGATTCAGGTGACTGCATACTTAAACATAGTTTGTATACCAGTGTTGATAGGTAATGAAGATAGCCTAATTGGTAGAGCTTTGAGTGCTTTGACCTGTCAACAAGGAGGTTCAGGATTTGATACATCAAACCTTATCTTAAAGTTTCTCTGTGTAAATTTAAGACTGTAGGAAATGTAGGAGATGAATTTACTTATTTAGTCAAAGACCTTCAGCAAAGTAGGCTCTACCCCAGGGCTCATAAAATAACAAATCATTAAACACAACTTACTAGCATAGAGCAGGGATTTATTCATACATGCATAGAACAGATTCATTGACACAAAGTCGCTGGTAACTTTGTGGTTGAACAATATAAACCTGCAAAATATGATGAATTAACGCGACAACCATACATAGGTTTGACATTTTGGACAAGACTTCTTGAAGCAGTTTGGTGAAATTGTAATACATGTATTTTGTTTTGATTTCCCCCCACCTGAGCAGGCTCCGAATCATCCGCTACGTGTTCAACTCTGTGGTGGCTGTGGTCCTGTGGCGTGTCCTCATCGCCAAGTCGCAGTTTGCCCGAAACCTCTGGTTCTTCATCGTGGGACTTGTCTACAAGTTTGTTCAGCATTTCCGCATCACCAGCACAATGAACAAGTCGTGAAAGACAAGAATACCAACCGGCAACGTCTTATAGGGCTTTTCTCTCTGTTTTTCCAGTCATCTGATCCAAAACCTCCATTTGAGTTTTAGCTCAGAAGAATCTTTTTTTTTTTTAATCATGGCAGCCATGTTTCAACTAAAACATTCAACCATTGTCTTGTATGAAAAAGAAAACAAAAAACAAAAAAACATACAAATACACTTTCAGCTTTATAAGCTTTTGCTCATCTGTGTGGTACCTGGAACTTTATTGCTGTGTTGATTTAAAAAAAACAAAAATGTTGTGGGACGATATATTATAGTTGGGGAAAGTTACATTTTGCATTTCTTAATTTCATGTATTAAAAACAAAAAATCTTGTCTCTCTCTTTTTGCTTTCTGTTCTGAATATGGACTTTACTTGTTCCAAAGATATCAATGATCTTTTTCGCTCTGATCGCATCTGATTTTGATCAGGATATTTTATCTTTCCCCAAAAAGTTTAAGAATGCTTGCACAAGTGTTTTAAGCAAGACTGTTTTTGAGTTAAGTTTTCGTCTGTCATCTCTGCAGGAAACCAATTTTTTAGCCTACAGAGTGGGAGTGCAAGATTTGCTAATATGAATTAATACAGTGGACCTCGGATATAGCGAAGTCAGTGGGCCAGCTCCAAAGCTTCGTTACGTCCGAGCTTTCATTACAGGCAGGGTCATAATAAACACAACACTTGATTCTCTAGGAGTTTGATTTACAACAGTTTTAATTTTCTTGTGTGCTATCTTTCTCAGTTATTACAAGTTTTAAAACAGCTTTGTCGTTTCCCAAAGTGATTGTACTTCCTCCATTAGCTAAAATTTGGTTTGAAACAAAAAACATTTGTCTGTGATCAATGAATAAGAATCTTGAGTTTTAGTGAACATTTTCAAAAGAAGTTGATGCTGCTTGAGCATGCAAGACTGGGAGCAGACTTAACTGAGATTATAAAATATCTTTGATTGTCAGTACTTTGTACATCCGTTTAATTTCTTGAAGAGGCCTATAGACATACATGTACCAGCTTATTCAACCTCACGCTATCAATCATGAGCACTACTGAACTGAAAATGAATCCCAGAAACTGCGCATTTCCAAACTTCACCAAGATAAATGTACCAAGAGCCGATAATGGATCTGTTAGGCCTATGTCTGTGTGTGTGTGCTAGCTAGCTCTGTCTCTTTGCAGAAGCTTACCTACTGAAAGGAATGGTGCCTTAATCGGCTGATTGCTAGGTACACACTTATACACATTGGCACCTCGTTTAAAGAAAAGGCCGTCAATTTTCGCATGACAAGTATGCTTGTTTATGATCTATCTACAAATTTTATGTGAACTCGACCTGTACATGTGTACAGAGTTTTTCATAGCTCTGTATTTTCTGAAATCTCTGGAAATCTAAATTACTACATGAACCCAGTACTTCGTTACGCCCAAGGTTTTTCGTTCAATCTGTTCGTTAGGCCCAAGATCCATTTATAGGCTTTATATAAGTAGAAAAAACGTCCCTAAAATAGTCTTCGTTACAGCCGGGGTTTTATTGAGTCCGATATGTGAGGTCCACTGTATCTGAATTATCCAAATAAACTGGTATGAACTGTAAATTAGCCATTCACTATTTATTGAATTCATACAAATAATTTCTCATAGGTAAAAAATTGCACGTTGATATGAAATTAAGATTTCCTCAGATTTTCTCAGTGCTGTAAAAAGACTGTTGTATTTCTGTTTTATTTAAAACTTTATTTGTCATTTTATTTTTTATTTTCCAGGCTTTCATCGTTTCAATGTTTTATTTGTGATTGTATTTGGTTGCTGTGAAGTGTGGAAATCTCTACGAATGAACTCATTCTGGAGTAGAAATTAAAGTGTGTGCGTTTGTTGTGTATGAAAGAGACCTAAGTGTCCTTTAAACTTCCTATGGCTTCTGTACATAATTGTCAGGGGTAGAAACCCACTTGTATCAATTTCAAAACCAGATTTCAGGACAGGGTATTTCTGCAAGTTTGTCAAGTGTCATGAATTCTAATGAAGCTCCCACTTACGCTGAGATGCAGATGCAAATACATGAATACATGAAGTTGCTGAACTCTGAAAAAAACCCACAACCCACAGTGAGCACGGTTCTAGTCTTTTAAATTAAAAAAAAAAAAAAGAACAAAAAGTTGTGAGACCTTTTAGCCTTTTTGGAAGATCAAGAGTTTTGAATAATTCAGATCAACCAATAGGCGCCTGAGACTCCAAATTTCAAAGTGTAATTTGCATACTCAATACTGATACTTTGGAGGGAAGACTTGAAGAGGTAAGATAGAGCCTGATCTTTACACCTCTGTAAGTCTGGGATCCATCCATGTGGGGAGAAAACAGAAACCCACATTTTTCTATTTCAGCAAAGACAATAAAATTATATTGTTGAAACTTGCTCTTAAAGTTGAAAAAGTTCATCATAGCTGCTCTGAAATGTTGACCTATATTATAACTGATTACTGCTATTGGGACAAGTGGTTCCTTCTAGTTGTGCATATTGAATAATTTATTCACTCAGAGGTATGATAACATTTGTTTCTTTTTTTTTTTTGGTCAATATTGTAATTATCCATTTAATCTTAAACTTGACAGATTGTGATACTGAACTTGGTTCTTACATCACAATTTTATTAAGGGCAAATTCCATATGATTGTCATACTCTGCAGTTTAAAATCAAAGAAACTTGTTATAATTTGTATTGCTCACATAATTTATCATTTCAAGCAAAGATTTTGACTTCTTTGGTGTTGTTGACTTTCAATCATATAATTATGTGCATATACAGGTACAAAACATTTTGGGTTGTTGTACCAGAGTAAACACACAAAAATGTTTTTAAGTGGCTATTTCATTGTGTAAATATTTTTCCACAACATTGCTTTAATAAGTTCATAGAAAATATTGCAAGATTTACCTTATTAGAAATTTCTTAAGATTTTTTAAAATCCATTCATAATTGCCAGCTTTGGTTTGTTACCATTGAATCAGCATTGAGACCTGTGTGCTATAGAACTGGACAATTTGCTGATCTAATCACACTCATTCTGGTAGTGAGAGTGATACAAGCTTGACGCCAGTGTCGATCTGTTCCCACCCATTATGATAGTGATCTTGATATTTCAAGCTTAACGCAAATGTTGTACTGGAAATCACAGCATGAATAAGAATTGGAGGTGTTTTTTTTAAATTAGAAGTATATGCTTAGCCCCATTGTTAGACATCTTTACCTCTCATAATTATTTGAAGTATTCAAAACAATACCTTGATATATTTTTATAATTGCTGTAGATTAAATATTTGTAGTTCAGGTTTTGTATTTTTAAAAAGGCCTGTATTACAATGCACTGTTCTCCAGGAGTCAAATTGGTGTATGAAGATCCAAGTCTCCTTCAGTTGGTTGAATGTTTCGGATGTTTTGCCTTTAAAGTTTTTTCTAGGCAAACTCAATATGATGAAATATTCTCCCTTCTGATATGGAGCCCGCCAATTCTTATGTTTTGTAATGTCTAAAGAGCGACAGTCAACTGAGTCATGTATGATGTAGAGAGATCTGTGTATTTTAGTCTGAGATAAATTATTATTTGTGCAATTTTTTATTGAATGTTTCCACTGAGGTAGTTCTGGTACATCTTTGGTTTCATACTTTTATGGTACCATATAGTTACATTCAGTAGTTGAAACTTGAATGTGCAACTCTCATATTCATAAAATGAATCTTTTTTTTTGTTGTCATAATAAACAATTTTTTCTTTATTATTTTGGTTTTGTATTGCAAAAGCCATTACAGATTAATAAGAAAGTATGCAAATGCTGAGTCAATTGTGTATCAATATTTATATTTATGTAGTTATTCACTTATTTAACTCTTTAAGCCCTCATGCCCATTCCATGTTTTGACGTAGGTTTTAGATAGATCTATTATTAGTGGAAAGAGGGTATTTTTTTAGTTTTAAGTTATTCTTTGCGATTTTACCATCCGTACACTGTGGCGGCTCGACTCTAAAGGGTTAAGTCTTAAGCACAGTTATTTTTTAAGTATAGTGTTGTTTTTTTAAGTTGGAGAAATGACTTTCCTCTTGTTTAGTATTTACATTCATTTGATGAAACTCCTGTTTTCCGTTTGCATGTTTATCCTCCTGGCCACTGCGATGTGTGGCCAGTGCAGCCATTTCCTTTAAGACTGTTTGCTCAAGCCTATATCTTCAAATCTGCATGACATCAAGTTACTATGGGTGTTCACATTCACCAAGAACAGCCTTTCTAACTTTGACTCGGCTATGTTTTGTTGTTACATGGAGAAAGTTCATGTAGATTTTTTTTAAAGTGAGAGTGTAAATCCATTGTGACTAATTCTATTGTTTACAATATGTATATGTTTCATTTGTATGTGTGAACCTCATACATGTATCGTAGTGTGCTACTTTTAGGGTACAATTACTTCCCTACCCACAACCACAGTACTTTCTTTTTATTTTGTTACAGACATATGCTTGTGATAGTAGTATCAACAGAGTTTCAACCCAGTCTTGTGTATATTATTGTGTATTATATTGGGTGATGGGGATGTGGATGTTGTTTATTTTGACTTATTTTGTGGCTCTTTTCTCACTTTACCACCCACACCCTTACTCCCATATTTTGTTGAAAGGCAAAGAAAGGGCATGGATGCCTTTTGGGGTCGTTTTATTATTTGATGAGCCCTATAGCAATAGCATAGCATATTATCCTACCAGTGAGCCCTTTCACCTCCAAGCAAAAATGTTAAAGATGACGCTGTGCATTGACCTTAGTTACAAAAAAAATGAGTAACCATGGTAAACTAAGGCAATTGTACGTCCAATATAAATTGTTTTGAAGTTGTTTTTTTTTCTCTTGTGTTACTACCTTGCCTCTTCTGTGGTTTTGTTACATTGCTACTTATATTCTTACTTGTCATCAGCACAGTATTCATCATTGGCATTATAATCATCATATACATAAAACTTTAAAATTATTACCTGTACATTTCATATTTTGGCTGAATATCATCTTATTTTAACCCTGTTCCTTGCTTTACAGAACATCCTTTTATGCAGCATCATAAAAAGTTTATCCCTAGCTGAAGGGGTTAATACCAAGATTCATTTCTTTCTTCCCACCATGAACTTTACGTCTCCTACAAATCTGTCCAAAACTATGGCCCGAGGTACTGTGCAGGCACTGTCAGTCAGTTTGGAGTCGCACCTTGAACATGTGGCTGAGATAATGCATGTATTACACATGCAAAATGTAATTTGGAATCATAAATTGTATCCTATTCTTTAACATATGTTGGGCAAAACATATAAAATAAACTTGTACAACAGTGTAAAATTATATGCCTGTGCAAAATTTATACAATAACTGCTTTTTCTCTTAACCCTCAGTTAAATCCCTATCATTTTTCATGGATAATTCTTTTTGCTGAATAATTACACCTCAATAAAGTAAAACCATCTTTACTTTTTGTCTTGTCACGTGTTATTCAGTTTGCCAGTACAGTGGAACTTGGTAATAATGAGATCTCTTGTTTCTTAGTAACTCGCGTTATAGCAGGGGTTCTTATTACTTAACTGTGGTTTAAGGTTATGTCTCCCTTTTAAATTTTAATGTATGTATTTGATACAAGGAGGCAGGCTCTGTCTGTTTTACAATCCACCAAGATACATCAGTTACCTTAATTAATTTTTTTAGTTTGGTTAGAGGAAGATGCTTGGAGACACAATGTAAAACTTAACCGTCAAGGGCATTATTAAGTAGACCTCTAGATAGCGATTATGGTACGGCCTTCATTATTCTGCATTAGTACCTTTTTTTACAATGATATTTGACAATAGACCAAGAGGTAGCTGCGTATGGGGAAGGAAGGTTCGTTACTAGCAGTAATGCCAGCGTGGTAAAGGAGAGGTGAGGGGAAAGTTATTGGGCTGGTGGACTGGGGAATAAACGCTTGAGATGTTTTCAGTATTTTTCTGAGAAAGTTTCTTACTTTTTTATGTCAGGTTTTGAGCAGATTTGTTCTTGCACTTTTCCTTATTAACAGGGTCAACAGATTTGGGCTCTCGTTATTTCCAAAATGAAATTTATAGAGAAAAACGGGGATGTTCAAAACTCATTATTCAAACAATTGTTTGTTCGAGATGTCAACTGAATTTAATTTGCTCGCCACCACCAATTCATAATCATATTATAAAAAAATATCTCTGTCTCAAACAGCAAGTAGTGTTAATCTAATCACTGCCTGTGAAAGGCCAGTATGCTAACAAAACAAGGGAGAAGATGATTAACTAGAAGATACTATTGTGACACTTATGCAAATTAAAAGTTGGGTCTTACGCCAGGTGAAAAAATTCAAATACTTTGGAGCAAATCATAAGAGAACAAGGAAAATGTGACTTAGAAATAAAGACAATAATAGGTCAAGTCAAAAAGTCCTTTCAGAAAACGAAAAATACTCTGACATTCATAAAATAATACTAAATTTGCCACAGGGGGACTACAAATCAATAAGAAAAAAAGTGCAACTACTTAGTAGTATGATTGATTGATTCTTCGTGAGTTTATTTCCAAAATAATAAAATGACAATCTGGAGCAAAAATAATCAACAAAGCAGTTAACACGAAAGTCATGAACTTGATGCCCCTGGTGGATGATCAATTCTCCGAAATACTGCCAGCCATTTCTCTCCCTTATTACGGGTGACTTTTTGACCTTCTTCAGTGCTGTTGTAAATTTTCTCAACAACTGGATCATTGTCCTGTTCCATAAGATAAGATAAACATTTTTTGTCAATTCAAGGAAAAGTCATCATGGTTGCATGGGCTACAAAAAAGGTAGATGGACAAATATTACACGTGTTTAAAACACTAGAAAAAACAGAAAGAAAATGTGTAGAGATTAGATATTTATGCAAGCAATGAGAATATTTAATATTACACCGGTTATAAAGCACTTTAGATGCACAGTAGTTATTGTTAGATGAAAAAAGCATAAATAATGCATATAGATGTATATATTAGAATAATTATTTAACACTACACAGGATGCATAGTAATTGTTATTTAAAAGAAACAGCATAGAATTATATAGACATGATGTGTACGAATAAATAAAAATATAAGATAATTATGTATATGAAATATATAGGAATATAAAATATTACGCTGGTTTTGATCATGCAATAATAGAGACAAAATATATCACACATTACAGAAAGATGGCATTGGTTAGGGTTTAGATACATCACTCAAACGTTTTCTGTTAAGTAATTTCATGCAGACTTATAGAATGCGGCATAAATTATTATAATATCTATAAATTCTGGCCTTCAGGTGTCTTAGTTTTCCAGACTGTTGTGACACAATTGACTGCCTAGCAACAGGATGCCCCCAGTCTTTCAAAATACCTGACATTTCCTAAACACAATGTATCAAGCAGCCGTGAAACACTGTTAGCACTTTCGCCTGTAACTTTTGAGACCCTCCTTTATTTTTTTCTTTGACACTTTAGTATTTCTGCCCCAAGCCATGAGGCAAAGCGAGATAAGACTGAGAATTGTCGTTTTGTAGAACATGTAGATCATAGCTCTCTAGATATTGAATCGAAATAAGAACAAAAAACAAAAATGAAATTTTACGTTGGGGGGACAATATAAAAATGGTATGGACTGGGCCTATTGAAATTGAACGAGCCATAAATCTTTATTCAAGCTTGAACTACATAACGATATAAAGATCTTCAACTTCATTGCTAAGAGCTAAAGTAAAATTTATAAAAGATTTACAAATTAGCAAAGTTCAATTTTGAAGGTCTGATCACTAACCACAACTAAAAATGCTCTTCCCACTGTAAAATGTACATGCTTAGTGGAATCTGCGCTTAAGTTAAAACTCTCGGGGACAGCCTAAAAAGTTTATTGGATCCCAAGTTTGTATTAAATAGTTAATGTTGAATTTAAAAAATGTAATTAGTGCCTCAAAAATAGTATACACAAAGCCATGGTATATATGTTAAACAGGGTTTGAGGGAAGCGGGTTCCACGGGCGACGGTATCACCAGCCATATATTGTCTATGCTCTACTTTTATTGTGATTCAGGAAAAGAAATGTGTACAATAACTTGTCAAATTGAGTTAATAATCCTGAATTTGTTTTTGTTTTTGTTTTCTATCTTATGGTCATTGAGGGGGAAAGTTTGATATTGTTGTCGTTATTGTTTAACTAAAACTAACATCTGACAAGTTATGTGCTGCCACACAGAGGCAGCAGGGATACCACGAATCAGTCCCAGCCGATCACATGGTTCAAACACCAGCCTAACCAGTAGTTGTTATTATTGATTCAGCAACATTGGGCTTTCCACTATTGCCCTTTTTTCCAATGCAATGGTGTGCAGGTGCTTTTTTTATTTGTTATATTGTTCTGAAAAGAAAGGAATCTCTTTTTTCATTTAGAGACTGACACTAAAGGATGTGGAAATTTGATGAGGAAAGTTCGATAAATCAAGGACATTTGTACATGTATCAATTTTCAACGCTTCAACTCACCAGCTCCTCCTGTGAAACCCTTGAGAAAAGAGGGAAAGCTGTGAGGTGCTCCACCATCCATTCGTGCAAGTCTTTCACATCAGTGATCGTGTACACTAGACCCTGTTCACGGCCAAATAAATACATATGAGGCAAAAGAGAGAGGGAAGGGATTGACAAACAAAGAGAGAAAGAGAGAGAGACAGACAGACAGACACATAGAGAGGGCCTTGGTAAAGACATAATGGGTGCCTAATATACTGGAAACTTCACAAAACAAAGTCTGATAATTCTAATTTCTAATAAACTGAATTTTGCAAGAGAAGAGGTTATTTTTTTTCCTTTGGCTTTATTAAAATATCACACTGGTAAGATTCTCTCCTCATTCGAAGCTCACAGCACGAACAGGCATTGCCAAAGTACTATTTGTCAATAGATGTGGAATTTTTTTTGGGTATTTTTCCACAATGGTACAGGTAGGCTTTGTTTAATGAAAATGGCCGAACAATAATTGCACTCTGTGGGATTAGAACCTTCGACTTATAGATGCAGCGGTACCAAATCACTTTGACACTTAAAGCGAGCATGGTTATACCACTAGACTCCTCCTTAAGGAGCATAGTGGTCTAGCGGTATAACCATGCTCGCTTTAAGTGGAGAGGCGATTTGGTGCCGCTGCATCTATAAGTCGAAGGTTCTAATCCCACAAAGTGCAATCATTTTTCGGCCATTTTCATTTTTTTTTTTTTAAAGCCTACTTTTACCACTGTGAAAAAATACCTAAAAAAATTCCAAATATACTTATAATGAATCCAGTGGTCTATCTCTCCTAAAATCTAATTTGTACTATTTGTCAAGCAGATTTCAAGACATACCCAATTACCTTTAAGAGAAATAAGGGTTGGTATATAGAACCTTGCTATGGAAATTAGAGAATAGGAAACCAATGGGGTTTTTCAAAAATGTAAGTAACTGTCTACTAAATCACACTTCTGTGGTTTAGAAATGTCCTCTTCTGTAATTCAAAGTTTAGATCAAATCCCAGGCAACTCAAAGTTTTTATGAGGTTTCCACAGTAATAAAGATTAAGTGAAAGAAAGAAAAAAGTTTTCAGTATTTTTCAACTGGTTTAAAGTTTTATCATAAATACAGACTCAGAAAGATCTACTCCTCAAGTATATTTTTTTCAACATTTATATCAACTCACCCCAACTTTCAAAACATATGCATACTCTGCAAGCAGTGTTTGGTTAATTATTCGCCATTTGTGTTTGGCCTTCTTGAAGTGGGGATCCGGAAAAAGGAAAAACATTTTTGTGAGCTGAAAATATAAAGATAATCAAAGTTAGAGAACCAAATAATGTTTGAGTAAAACCAAATAAAACAAATCTAGGTTTACTAGTTAACTTAAATGGAAACAAACTGAGAATTTTTTTGACCAAATATTGTACAAGATTTATTTAACTACAGCGATTCATTAGAAAACAACCCCCCCCCCCCCCCCCCCCAAATGTCTACAGCAGGAACAAAATAAAACCAAACTATGTATGGTGATACACACCTGAGCCTTATGGAAGAAGTTCGGTAGATGTTTCATGGCGTTTGACCTGATGCAAGCAACATTTGTGTACTGGCCAGGGTGCTGCAGCCGTAGAGCCTCTATACGCTTGTGCACGTAGTCACTGACTTTCAGTCTGATCTCCATACCCAGCATCAGAGTTTGAGGGAACAGAGGAGACAGGCCCACTAGCCGTCACAAATAGAAGAAAATACATACATCTATTTTAACCAAGACTGAAAAAATTCTGTACAATTACATAGAATACGGTTTTTAAGTTCTAGGAAAATGAAATACGAGTAAAAAGTTTACTTATGAAAGGTTATCCCTAATCGTATGTTGGGGGTAATTTTTTTGTACACTTCATGTATTCCTCAGTCATTCATTTCTCCAAATGATTCTGTTTAACTGGCAGCAAAAGGCTCAATACCATATTTACCATTGATCGTTTTCTAAATATGCATGTTTTTGACAAATGAGGGTCGCTTTCTACCCCTACTCTTCAAAGAAGTAAAAACACTGATTTTTTTTCCAACCGTTATTCTATTAGAAAATTTTCTTTCGCTGCCTTGTGAAAGCGGGAACAAACAAGAAACAAAGATCACCATAGTTTTGTTTATGAGGTAGGTGGAAACAAAAACATGCCAATGTCTAAAGGGAATGGGGTCGAAATTATACCCCCAACATTAGATGCACAAATATTGTTTTTTTCCTCTCTACTGAACATGGGGTAAATTTTTTTACTCTGTACCGGTGCGGCACATGGGATCGAAATGTTCCCCCAACATATGGTTCAGGTGGGAAAACATGATATACGATTAGGGTTAAAAAAGGGAAATATTCAAGTGTTCACACAAGGGCACACATTAACAAAATATATCTGCTATCACAAAAAGTCAATTTACAAAGTCAGCAAATGTCTTTATTGGCAGAGTTGAAAACAGATTTTGACTGTCATCACTGACCTAAAAGTCCACCATAGCCACATCCGATGTCTGCAAATTCCACACAGGGTTTCCCTAGAGTGTCATTTTCTATCGGGGATGGCATATCCTCCCCCTTCTTGGACTGTGAGCATGGGAAATGTGCTGGGAAAAAGCGCGACCAATCCATCAAATCAGGACTGACTGGGCTGTTGAGAAATTTTGTCTTTTTTAACAATTCCTTTTGAAAGAACAGTATCATGTTCATTTGTTTGGCAGATTATCTACCTCAATATCATATATTTTTACAACTATTATACAAAACTTACTGACAGACATTACGATTTCAAACTATCTGGTAAGCTGTCTGCATAATCATATTGAAGCTAAAGGTTTAGAAAAAAATTTGTATCCAATTTTGTAAACTGCATACCTTTGTTAATTCAGACAAACTGCAAACTGATGGTCTTAGTAACCTTCATAGTTGCTTCATTGACTATTCAAAGGCATTTTAAAGTGTAAAGCATGAAGGGCAGTGGGAAACACTAAAATTTATGAATGTTCACTCTAAAATCATAAGATTAATCAAAGGGTTGTATGTCGGACAGAAGGCTGCCGTAAGACTGACTCTTTCATTCATAATTGACCTTCAAATAGAAAAATTTATAGACCTTGATCTACATAAGAAAAAAATCTAGATCTAGATCTATATCTAAATTTTGTGTTCCATCTTGAAATAATTGTCACTCACTATTCCAGACTGTGGTCCGAGTTGGGATTGCAGTGAGCTCGCTGCCTGTAGTATTTCTTCTGGGGCAATTTGCAATCCATGTCTGATTGTGAGTTGATCAGTAGATTGTAGGTTTGTGTAGTTTTGTTTATCGTTTGTTTTGTTCACTGGTGATCTAAATTCCTATAAAATCGAAGATGCCTAGACTGTGTGTTGGCAACGCCTGCTCTGGTCATATAGGTCTAAATCTATCTATACCTATTCTCCAGGTGGAATGGTGTACCTAATATCTACCTCGGCTACCTCTCTACTTTATGTAAAACAAATTTACTCATTCTACTGGAGATTTACATGTACTTGGTCTAGATCTAGATCTACGTGCAGTGCATCATCTGCACAATTTTTACGCCATGAATGAGCCTCTACTTTACTTAAGTTTAGAATCTACTTTCAGTTTCACTTGCTTGCATTGCGATAAGTCTGAATACTTGTCGCTGATTTGATTGTGTTAGAATCTCCGCCTTCGCTGTGCACGGAAACACCCGAGTATTATCGGTTGGCGTATATTTGATCATTTACATTGTACTTTTACATAAAAACATGAAACAGAAAAACAGCAACGGATCTACGTATAAAATCAATACTATAGAGGTGCTAAATTAGCGATTCGTGGAATGGTTGTGGTAGTACCATGCAGCTATAAATAAATGTCCATGGGTATAAAACACGACTCTATGTAAGCTGCTCCTTCAGAATGTGGTTCCCTTGAGAGCTTGTAAGGTCTATACTATTTCCTTCCAGGGCCCGTCAGATAGCTAGGACCAGTAAAGCTCTCATTGCGCTGGATTATGGGGCTGGAAGTCTGAGGAAATCAAAGGCAATAGAGGTAAATGGGAAAGAGGAATGAGAGGTGGAGGAGTTGTAGAGAAAAAAGAAGAAAGAAAAAGATGAGCTAGAGGAGAGGTGGTGTTAGTAGGAGGGGCAAATACGACAGTGTATACATATCGCTTTTTAAAAATCACTGAAGTTTATCCAAAGAATAAAATGGGATACGAAAGCACAACTTATGTGTCGGAAGTGGGTCGTTCCTATGGTTAGAAATAGCCTAAAACGCTAACGTTTTTATATGAAAATGTTAGAAGTATGTATGATACTAGGTTTTACTCGCTGTTAAGGATTACAGAACAATAAGCTATCACGCAGATAGGCGCATGTTATAACACATGCATTTCACTACCGATGCATGTTTTCATCACCAAGTGTGTGCAATGTTTATGATTAAATATACATGAAAACGTAAACTACATGGTCATAATTTCATCTGTAGGCCTATTCAGTGCTGAATACTTCGATAAAACTAAACAGAGTAATTTCATTAGATTTATATTCACCATTTTAAATCAAACCATCTACAAAGAAAAGTAGGGCCTATTCTTTAGATCATTTATTTTTTTCTTTATAGATCTAGATGGCTTATAGCCTAAAGTAGAAAATAAAAGTTACTATCAATGATTGTTTAGAGGCTTTGCTTTCGTTTCAATGGGGTCTTTGTAAAAACAAAATAAAAATATGTACATGTATTACAGGTATCCATTAATAACTCTTTGGCATGCATGTTTCGAATGCTTCTCTCTCTCTCTCTCTCTCTCTCTCTCTCTCTCTCTCTCTGTCTCTTTCTCTCTTTCTCTCTCTCTCTCTCTCTCTCTCTCTCTCGCGCGCGCACACGCTCGATCTTTCTGTCTCACAAACATTTTGTCGATCTAGGTTATGCTATTTTTTTTTTTTTTTCTTTTCCCTCTCTCCATCTCTCTCTCTCTCTTTTTTTTTCTCCATTCATGTGCCACTTCTTTGATTGATAGTAATTTTATAGATCACTGATGAGTTTGTACGAACTATCTTTAATCCCCCAAATCCACTGGAGTGGTCCGTGAAACAAAGTGTACAAATTAAAAGTTGCACCGTATGCTAACACCTAAGTTCGAAGGTCAACAGCGAACAACACACTCAGCACAGAGCAACACATTAGGCCTACAATCACTAGCAACTATTCCTGTGGCACCATGCGTCTGCGAATTTGCGGGTTGCGAGCGCTAACTCGCGAAAATTACAGTAGGCCTACACACAACATAACACATCAAGATTGTGTTTCAATTTCATCAGGTACCGGAGTTCAGGGTGATTGGCGATTTATCCGTGGTGATAAGGTAATCTATATTTTGATTACTTAGTTGTACGAATCATAGACTTGCTGAATAGAATCTACTATCTTCACTACCGCATTTTGTTACACCAGACATGAAACCTAGTTGAAGTCGAACCTCGGATCTCCTAGTCTACTCGCCAGTTCAATACCTTGGTATAATTCAGTAACTGTCCAGCACATTAAAAGATTTGGTCAGTAATGGAACTAGGCTACTCGGCAAGCTGAATGTTAACTCGAGGACCACCAAAGAACAAGCCTTTAAGTGGCTTATACGCCTAAAATAGAAATATGCAGATGGGACCCATTACATTTCGCTGCTGCTGAGCTTTAGAACGCATACCATTCTAAAACTATCATGTAATTTTAATTATGAGCAACCATTGAACTGTCATCTTTGCTGCTGCTGAGCTTAAGAATTTATAGACAAAACAAATAATGGTGTAGACCAAGGCTTCCAAAAATAGCAGGCTAAGTCACCGAAATAGACAACAAATTGAACTTAGACTAGTTAGAGTTCAAGTGAATTATACCGTTAATATAGGAGGAACAGATCATTTTTCATTGTCCCAGTGTAGGCTGAGTAGACTGAACAAAAATACTCTCTGAGAGTCTGACTATTGAGGCCTTCTTAGAAAAGGCCAAGTCACAGAAATGATCGTAGTGAACTTATTTTAGTGTTATTTGGGTAACAGTGATCTATCTTTAATGTGATCGTTAGTTCAGATTGATACTCGGAGATTTTTTTTTTTTATTTGCTCAACCTACCCAGCCTACACTGCAACGATGACAAATGACCCAACTGCGCTTACTATCTTAATGGTATAATTCACTTGTTGGATTCTAAGTGCAAATGTTTATCTACTTCGGTGATTTTGCCTGTTATTTTTGGAAGCCTCACTGACTATCAATTTGAACTAACTTTGGCAATGATTTATACGAGTAAGATATACACCACTGTTACTCTCATTTCACTAAAATGTGTTCACTACAATCATTTCGGTGACTTGACCTGTTCTTAAGGAAGCCTCGGTGTAGGTCAATACCTTTTTTGTGCTCTATACTTTGTCACAGATAAGTAGTGACACAATCAATTAATAAATGTTTCTGTAAAAATCAAGTAGTATTGAATTTACCAAAATAAAGAGTAAACATCGAGACCAGTTCAGCTGAATAAAACTCATCTAGTCCACGTCGTTTTTTATTAAATGAATTGAGTAGTGGTAAGCAATAAAAAGCACAAAAAATGTAGTAACTTGAGACGGAAATACTGACACTGTACATACTAACATTTTCGGACGATTAGTAGCTTATCTCAGATGGGAATTGAACCCCCACGACGTGTAGAGTAGGACAATAGGCTTACCCACTGCCTTGGCGAGACCAGCCGATCACAATCTTCAAAAAATAATTTCTAGTTCAGTAGTACAGGTCTGCGTTTTTGTTTTTGTTTTTAACAATTTCATTTGAAACTTCCTGCTATCTAAGTACCCGGTACTGCAGGGTTGGGTTGTTGGGTTGGTTTAACGTCCAACAGCAGCACTATATAGGCTATATTGTGGACGGGCCCCAAGACGAACGTCTGACAATTGTATGTGCTGCCACACACGAGACAAGGCGGGGATACCATGACTCCTGTCTCAGCCGGTCACATTATACTGACACCGACCCAACCAGTAGGGAACGCACGGGTACTGCAGGGCCTATGGTCGTATGTACAACGCCTAGGTAGCTTACAACTTGTCTTAAGACCTGACCTCTTATTCGCATTTAACAGTAAAGGGGTGACTTTCCGTTAAGTTTAATTGCCCACATCTTTATTTTCCAACAATGCAGAGACTTAGTTACTAGTCATAAATGTGCAAAATTGCTATTCGTATATTGTTGTGTTCATATATTTCGACGTGTTGTCTTTCTTCACATTTAGTTCATTAGTTCAAAAACTGCATGACAAATTCTATACGGCGACAGGACGCCAGAGTGGGGCCCAGGATTTGAGCGGTCACATTGTACTGTTACAACTACTAGGGAAGTACGACGGCGAGAGGGGGATACACAATGTAAAGTTCCGATAAGAAGCTGCACGCGCTGCCATTGGACCCCCCCCCCCCCCCCAACATAGTAAAGTTCCGATAAAAGCTGCCCGCGCTGCCATTGCCCCCCCCCCCCCTAACATAGTAAAGGTAAAAGGCTGGTTAAAGCTCCGACGTCAGCAACCAGGCTATGTCGCGGACGGACATGATCCCAGAACGGGTTATCCGGTACTTAGCCGGTCACATCAGACTGACACCGGATCCAACCAGTAGAGAAAACGCGGTCATCAGAATGGGGCTTGAACCCGTATCCCCTGCGTTGGAAGCCGATGTTTGTAACCAAAAGAGCTAGCTCACCCCACCCTTCGATTTAGGAAGGTGGACTACCCCAAGTGGTAGAGTGGCGGTGTCCAGATTGGAAGGCCCGCAGGTCGAATTCCATGATTGGTCAAGTAAATTCGTCCAATTTCGCCACCAACTGGCCTTCCCACCATGTTTCGTTTGTGGCAGCACGTAAAATTGTCAGACCCAACATTCTCTAGGTGACTATTTTAAATTTAATTTGTCGACTTTAGTAAACCAACGTTGGCATTTCGAAACAGACGACCGTGTATCAAATGTATGATGTTACAAACTTCCAACAAAACAAAGGGGGTGAAATCGAAAGGCACACACAAAAAAAGGGGGAGGGGGGTAATTTCTTGACAGAATGATAGACGTTCTCGTCACAACATGATGTGTTGTTATACCTGTTGTTTGACAGAACTGAAGTGAAATGTGTCAACGGTGATTTTAAATAAAGTGGTCAGATGACAGAAGCGAACACATTGGATGTATGTGGGAGAGAGCGACAGAGAGACAAATATAAGGTCATGAAAAACATAATACATGTACAATTCTATTCTAAAATTGGAGATGCCACACAAAAGTTGGTGCTTTGGCTGAACTAACGATAATCTTGGATTCAAGTGGAACTGCACTAGAGTTGCCTCACTCCATTTTGTATTCTTTAATAGTTGAAGCCTACATGTTGTTGTAATAGTAGCAGCAGATGTAACAGTATGTCTATCAGTACTAGTAGCAGAAGGAGTAGTAGTAGTAGTAGTAGTAGTAGTAGTAGTAGTAGTAGTAGTAGTAGTAGTAGTAGTAGTAGTAGTAGTAGTAGTAGTAGTAGTAGTAGTAGTAGTAGTAGTAGTAGTAGTAGTAGTAGTAGTAGTAGTAGTAGTAGTAGTAGTAGTAGTTGTAGTAGTAGTAATAGTGTAGCATGAGTAGAAGCAGTAGCAGCAGCAGTATGAGTAGAAGCAGTAGCAGCAGCAGCAACAGTTGAAGTATTTGCTGTTTTAGTAGTATTAGTGCTGGTGATGTAGTCGAAATGTTGATTGAACAGCAATGGGTTGGATCCTAATCGAACATAAGTGGGACACGTGACCTCTCAGGGTGGATCCGACTCCATCGTTAGAGTACATCGGGTGGACGTTGATTCAGTGAAGTTGGTCCCCTGTTGTAGATCAATTCACGTAGACTCGGGACATATTTCACTTAAAGCTGCATTTACAACTAGCGCATTGAGATAAATGACATAGCTACGCCACACCCGTGTGTAGGGCCTATGTGTAATATTAGTTACACAGAATCTGTGCCGGCTGTCCCGCCTCGTATTTCACTAGGAGGTTGGGTATCAGGTTCTGATTTCAATTAAACGTAGTGCGGACCGTATTATAATTTATATGATATGTGGCGCGGACACGATCTGCGATTTGACCCTAAGCGTGTAGCGTAGGTCTATACTCCACTGTTTAGACGCTGTCACAGTGTCAGTGTCACTCGGAACATAGTCCTATATTCCACTCTTTAGGAATACAGGTACAATAAATCTTTGATGCTCTTTTTTGAAGGTTTGTTACAAACCATGACATTTGTCAGTGTCGGTGTATCTCGGGACACAGTAGGCCCCTACTGTATTCGTCTCTTTAGGAATGTACAATAATTGATATGTGATGCTCTTTTTTGAAGGTTAGTTTTAAACCATGACATTTGTCAATGTTGGTGTCACTGGACACAATTCCACTCTTTAGGAATGCGATTTTATGTTTGCTGTCGTAGCACTTATTTAAACGTTTGTTTCAAATCATGACAGTTGAAACTAAATTTCACGTTTTAATTTCATCTTCTGTAATAGTGTTAGAAACGAACGGTACGATGTGTTGATCTCCTATGATGATATTAGTTATTTCAAAGAAGGTTAAAATATTGAAACCTGCCATTGGTAAAATGTTACATGTATGTATCTTTCTGTGACCCTCAGCACTCTGGAGATACATGTGGGGGGTGATGAAAGAACTAGATGCTCTTCTTAGTTATAGACATGTTTGGTTTGGATTCGCTTGTTGGTTTCCTTACGTTCATAATGAGGAATAAGGCTGTCTCAAGATCGAGTCCCAAGATCAACGTCTGATAATTTTCAAGTTCTGCAACACAAAGACAGAGCGGGATACCAAGATTTCTGATTCTGTATAGGTTTAGAAGCTTTCCCCTAGTTTGCCTTCCTTCTACCTATTAGGATGATCGTGAGCAGCGACGGGTCTCAAGCCTTACATCTAACAACTTTACGAATCGTCACTCAAAAGACAACGGAGGGCAAGGGATACCCGGTATTATGACTCCTGCCTCAGCCGGCCACATCATACTGACACTGACCCAACCTGTAGGGGACGTAATCCGACATTTTATACATTATGTTAGATTGTGGGATTCAAACTGAATATCTTCGAGTCAGGAGTCAAAATTATCATACTTCTAGTCTACTCAGTAATAATATGGTTCGCCTTGAAGAATTAAAAAAAATATTTTTTTTTTTTATAATGGTCTATCTTATGAATCTAAAGACTATTTTCTATCATCAGGCGTCTGTGTCTTACGACTTTTGAGGAAAACTGACATCAGACTTTGTCTGAAACTGAGGCGCTCATGTTGGTCGCCGTGGCAATCTGACCATGTTTTCTGGAGGCGCTGGTGCCGAGCCTGACGACTCGGAGAGCAAACTCGTCCCAGCATGCAGCGTCACCCAGACGGGGCCGACAGACCAGAGAGCAGGGGAGTCCTGCACCACGCCTCGGAGGAACATCGAAGATGTCCTGTCAGCGATGAAGCTCGGGGCGTTTCACTGGAGGATGCTGGCCTTGGTAGGGGGAGGCTACTTTGCCGTCTGCGCTGAAATGATGCTCTTCATCTTTCTGAGCGAGCCCTTGAGTGAAGAGTGGGGGCTGTCGAGCCTGGACTATCCCTGGCTGCCTTTCTGGTGAGTCATGCATGAGGCTGGTGTTTACATTTGATTCCATAATGATGGAGAATATAAAAAAGTTATAATGTGTGTGTGTGGGGGGGGGGGGGGGGGGGGTGTGTTGTTATTGTTGTTTTCTTTTTTGATCGTTTTGCTTTGTTTGTTGTTAGTAATTTTGGGTTGTTTGTTTGGGAATGAGTGAGTCTATTTGTATTATACTATTACTCTGGCTAGTGTGCATCGTTGGTGGAAAGTAGTGTTGCATATCGTTGTTGTTGTTTTTGTTCAATCCAGTTGTCTCAGAGTTTAGTTAGTTTGAACTGTGGAACATGGGCGGCAACAAATCCGCTCCATCAGACTCATTTCTAGCTTCCTCTTCAGTTATCCAATTTACTACCAGCTGCTTTTTATTTCACCATCGGTCTTTCGCCTCCAAGTCTGTTTCGAACATACGACCTTGCTTTTACCTTGCGGGTTCCACTCCTTGTGATGTTGGGTACAGGCTTTGGAAGCGTATGGCCTATCCAGCCCCATTTGCGCTTTCTAATCTCCATCTGGATGGGGGTTTAGTTTGTTCTGTCCCTCAGTTCTTCTTTTCCTTCTTCTTCTTCTTTTTCTTCTATTCAAACTGAATATTTCCGAGTCAGGAGTCAAAATTAATGTTCTACCACTTTCACAATTTCTGTTTCAGCGGGTCCATTTATACTGTCACAGAGTCGACCAGTGCTATAGAAGTGTTATAGAGTAGTGTGTGGTGTTCAGTTCTCATCATATCTAGCTTATCGCAGTATTCATTGCCCCAGGTGCTGTGTGTGGCACATACAGTTGTTAGACGTCAGTCTTGAACCCGTCCACAATATACCCGGTAGCCTATATAGTGCTGAGGACGTTAAACCAACTCGACTCACCCCAGGTGCTGTGTGCAGCCAGTGAGTGCTAATTTAGTGCTACATTCACACCTAGTGCTTTCTTTGATGCTCCACTGTTGACAGATACATCTCCATCTTTATCATTCGTATCTGGGTGTTTTTGGTCCTGTGCATTGCATCCTTGATATTACTAATATTATCTAGTGCGACAAGTATATAATAATTATATACACGAGCCATGAGACTTACTGACTTAGTTAGAATATTGTTTGTCTTACTGACTTAGTTAGAATATTGTTTTTGTTTTTTGTTCACAAAATGAAAGCATTCTAATAAGGTAAAGTAACAGAAAAAATTTTTTAAGTTGCAATTTTTTTTTTTTTTTTTTTTGCTTTTTTTCTTCTTCAAGCAAGAAGAACATTTTTCTATCGTTTAATTATATATAATTATATGTGTGTGTATAACAGATATTAAACATCATCAGAACTTATCATACTAGTAGTCTACTCAGTAATAATATGGTTCGCCTTGAAGAATGTTTTTGACATAATATTAAAAAAAAAATTATAATAGTCTATCTTATGAACCTAAAGACTATTTTCTACCTTCAGGCGTCTGTGTCTTACCACTATTGAGGAAAACTGACATTGTCTGAAACTGAGACGCTCATGTTGGTCGCCGTGGCAACCTGACCATGTTTTTTGGAGGCGCTGGTGCCGAGCCTGACGACTCTGAGAGCAAACTCGTCCCAGCATGCAGCGTCACCCAGGCGGGGCCGACAGACCAGGGAGCAGGAGAGTCCTGTCCCACACCGCGGAGGAACATCGAAGATGTCCTGTCAGCGATGAAGCTCGGGGCGTTTCACTGGAGGATGCTGGCCTTGGTAGGGGGAGGCTACTTTGCCGTCTGCGCTGAAATGATGCTCTTCATCTTTCTGAGCGAGCCCTTGAGTGAAGAGTGGGGGCTGTCGAGCCTGGACTATCCCTGGCTGCCTTTCTGGTGAGTCATGCATGAGGCTGGTGTTTACATTTGATTCCATAATGATGGAGAATATAAAAAAGTTATAATGTGTGTGTGTGGGGGGGGGGGGGGGGGGGGTGTGTTGTTATTGTTGTTTTCTTTTTTGATCGTTTTGCTTTGTTTGTTGTTAGTAATTTTGGGTTTGCTTTGTTTTTTTAGGGGT